>CALSBZ010046932.1:7019221-7059718 GCA_943591055.1 Gobionotothen gibberifrons
GTGTGTGTGTGTGTGTGTGTGTGTGTGTGTGTGTGATTTTGTTTTTTGGGTGTGTGTGGATGTGTGTGAGTGTCTGAAATATGACTGTCAGCAGATCTGACATAAGGAAACATGCATTGGAGTTGTCTGGGCCTCTATGAGTGAAAACTAATAAACACAACTATAGGGAGTTATTTAGCTTCATTTACAGTGTGGTTAATAGTTGTCAACACCTCTCAGTTGGTAAAATAATTACAGAATTTACAGTTGGATTCATTTGTCACTTTGTGTAACCCACATACGCCTTTTGATCCGCGCGTAATATGTGGTGTGTAGTCGCCTGAACAGAGTAGCTCAAATGAAGCATTCCTACTTTGAAATTAGCTTCTTAGATTGCAGTTTGTGCAATCTACTGGACATGTAACAACACCAGAGTAAGTTCCTTATAATGAAGCATTGGGGCTCTGAAGTAGAAAAAACTACTTATTCCAAGTGGATTATGTTCCTGCTTCATAAATGGTCCGTGTGAATGGAAGCTAAAGGATATGCTTCAGCAACAGAATACTGCACAGTTAAGGGTCATGTTTACGTGGAAAATATTATTTTATACTTTCTAGTCAAGAGTTAGATGAGAAGAGCAATACAAATCTCTAGCGAGCAACAGGTTTTTCAGGCACTTTTGTCTTCAAGTCTGTAGGTAAGCTAACCATTCCCTATCTGTAGTGATATTTATGTTTGAAATATTATTATTGGCAGGGTTTCTGCAAAACAATCTAGATACTCAAACAGAATATGGAACGTTACTTCAATTATAACACTATTTCCCAAAATGTTGTAAATTCAAAAAGAGAGAGAAAGGAAGAGAAAGAAAATAGAAAAAGGGAATAAACCCAATGCACCACTTATTCATCCGCCATCCCAGCACTACATGCCATTTTGGAGTATGTGTTCAATGAATGTGTTGTTCAAGAGAGAAGAATGGTCATTGAAAGAAGATGCTTCTGGTTATCAAGATACACCCAAGTCTCTTGAGGTTTGATGAATCAGTGCTATGATCCCTGTATTGCTGTTATTAGCCTGTAAGAGACACAGTGCTGTTGAGAAGAGGTCAACTTGTGAAAGGCCTCTTATACTATCAGTAAAATCAGTTTGGAATCTGGCACCATTGGAATTGTCACAACATTTGAGAAGATTGCTAAATATGTCTGTCCAAAGGCTTTCTATTTTGGAGTATAAAGCCGTAGGTTAAAGGGCTTCTTGGAGGAAATATTGGAAAACATTTAAGAGACTATCCTTGGCAATCCAGGCTCGTGGATTTCCTCTATTCTAATAACAAACATCTCTGATACCTCTTGGCAAGAAAGCAAAGAAGCATATTTTCCAAAATGTTAAGTTATTTTTAACGTTTTTTTTGGGTAGAAATGATGCGATACTGGTAAAAAAGACTTGACTGGGGGAGTTTAAGGTTGACACACATTAGAAGCTACAGGAACACATCATCATCATAGAAGGAGATACTCTTCACCTTAAAGTCGGGTTGGGAAAAGAGGCCAACCAGTTCTTTGATTTCATCTGTCCAGCCTTGGTTTATCAGCTCTTCCGCCAACTGGAAGTAAGGCAGTATATCATTTCGAAATTAGAGGTATAAAATCATATGATGGCCTGAGTGAGGTTTGCTTCAGTCTACACAGTACTAGCCAAGGGAGACAAAAAGAGTTTTTTGAAACTTGTATCTGATTCAGACTGTAGTGACACACTTTCATGTGGTCTGTTCACGTCACTGGGACTTTTTTACTTTTCTTCTTGATGTCAATTATTTGTCCGTGTTCTTGTTCTGGTTTCATGTCTTTTAGGCACTGTTGGAAAAAACGCTCCCAAATGTTCAAGGCTACACGGCATCTGCGGCGACGGCTAAAACAGAACAGCCTTGACCGTCAGTTTTGACTGGAGAGGCGGTGAGGGACTGTGGGCAGTCGCCCGTCCTGTCGAGTGTATTACTGTTATGACTTCTAATACTTCAAGATGTCCAGGCACACTCCAGAGACACAATGCATGAAGGTCATTAGTTTCCACTGTGAGCAAACAGAAGCCTCTCTGAGGGGAAACAGAGCCGTGGTTTGGCCCGTCCAGTGGGTCCTGATCATTTAAGCCAGGCGGAGAGTGGCTGTCTAACAGAATCTGAAGCTAAGGGAGTGAAGAGAAGAGTATCAGGGCTAGGATATGGGGGTAAAGAGACAATAACATGGTGAGAATAACAGTCAGCAGGTTAGCTTAGCATCGCTAAGGGGCCCTTTACAAAACATAATGGGACATTTCGATTGGATTTTGGAGAAAAAAATGCATACATTTTCTTCAGCTGGATAATATCCACATATTTACACCCATTTCATGATGTTTTCGGCGTTAATGCGATTACAATAAGTAAATAGCTAACGTTAACATGTTGCTCAGCATGAAGTTAGGCTCAGGGCCTTTAGGTGAAAACGGCAAGTAACGTTTTGTTCATGTGGTGACTTCGCCTGCTAGCTTGCGCGTCTTTCTCAAGCTGTTATCTGATTGGTTGCGCATCAAAAGGTAAGTGGTAAACCGTCAAAGTTTTCATAATTTCAACTTTAAGCACAGCGCTAGATGATAGCTTTGAGCAGTGCGCTACACTGAGTTGCACTTTCCCCTAATATGGTTCTCTTCATAGGAACACAACGGCAATGTCAGTGGAGAACTGTTTACCACTTGTGATGTGAATGCAGCTTTAAAGTTAACAACTACATCACATTCGCATGGCTGTGAGTCACCACCGCTAAGCTAAAAGCAGACTTGTGTTGCATGATGACATTTATCTGTCTCGTTAAGTCACTCAGTCATTACCACCGCCGCTAATATGACGCATATTTACACACCTATTTTATGTTGTAGAACAATACGTGATAATCTCTTAAGCTTGTGTTAACCACAGACCTTTTTTCAGGCATCTAACCGAAAGCATGTTCAAAAAACTGTCTGCTTTGAACGGCGTGAACCAGAAGTGCTAAAATGCGAACTCATTTACGGGTTTAGGACTGATTCCTGCACTCCTCTATAGTAGAGATAATTGTGTGATTTGGGGATGAATATAAGAAAAGGTGGAGAGTAAGAACAAAGCGTTATCTAGAATGTCCTTGTTTAACACTTTGACCAGGAACAAGAGGGGGAATGAGGAAATTAAGATGTAAAATGACCAAAGTGGTTCAAGGAAGGTAGTTGGGTGAGATGGAAATATAGCAGTGATTGGTTGGTAACAGGAACAAAAAGGACTGGTATTTGAAAGATGATTCACATCTATTTCATGGGAATCGAGACTGGTGGTGCTGTAGTGGGAGCACTCTCTGTCACTTCATTTTAAATCTGAAGTTAACTGTATTCATCCAACCTGCAACATTAGACTGCACACAAAATGGTTTTAGCAGCCTTTTGTTCTGCACCGTCCTCACTGACCTTACTCCTGGCTTGAAGACATAACACAACACTTCAAGTGACGAAATCAGAAGTGACAGAGAGAGTTTTGAGATAACATTTCATAATTTGGTGCACATAAGAAGGATGGTGGATCCACTCGTGCTTCTGTGCGACAGATAATATGTCTCGATGTGGAGGAAACGATTTGAACAATGTCTTCCCTGTTCCCTCTGCTGTCAAACTGTCATCCTCTGCAAAAATGTTTGGAGAGAGTCACTTACTTCTGAAGCCAGACTCGCTGCGTGCTCTTGGACGGGGATGGGGCTCCGCTTCTCAAAACGCTTCAGACGCTCGTGGATCTGCCAAGTCAGGAAAGTAAAATCACAATGAAGGTTTTCTCTTCAGTAAAAAAGGCACTTTATGCATTTCTTAATACTGCTACAACTACTATTATAACTACTACTTTTACATCTTAAATGATTTATTTATAGAAATAAAATATAATGTATTGAAAGCTTGTAAATGAGGAGTTGTAATTACATTTATTTCTGCAAGTTAGCTTAGGTTCAATAAAGTGTATCTTAACTTGTAGTAAGGCATTACAGATAAGATTACATTTTGTATTATTCATCTGGATCTGGAACTCGAAAGTAATTAAAGTTTATAAATAAAGGCAGTGCAGTAAAAATGCTTCAATTGTGTATATACTTACTTTAGGTAAAGTACAGTAAGTAAGTAACATAACATTGTACTCAATGTACAGTACTTTAGTAGATGTAAATGTTACTGTCAACCACTGCATATGGATAATGCTTTTGTTATTTGACCTACTAAGTAAGAAGTGGAAAAAACTCAAGCACGAATCATTAAAGGGGCCCCATTATGCTAATTCTCAGCTTCATATTTGTATGTTGTGCCTCTACTGTGACATTTCTACAAGCTTTGATGTAAATAGAGGTCTTTATTATCTCATACTGCTTGTGATGCAGTAAACAAAGTCCAATGGAGGCGTTTCAGGCAGGGGGGGAGGGTGTAGGAGAGAAACGCCCTCTGGAGGGACCTTTGGGATTTGACCCTTTTGCAGACCATTTAGATCAGGGGTTCTCAAAGTGCGGCCCTCGGAAATGTTTTTTTTCTTTTTTTTCTTTGCCTAAATCCTTCCGGCCCACATTTGTAAGTGTTCCGGCCACTCCTTTTTTGCTTACCTAAATCCTACCGGCCCACATTTGTAAGTGTTCCGGCCACTCCCTGGAGGGGTGTTACAGATGGATAAACAAGCTCCAAAGCATACAGGCGTTTTTGTATAATTTGTGTATACAGTATACAGTATTGTAGCGAGCCCTGGGTTCAGAGGGAGGAGCTTGCATAGGGGAGGGCGGGGGGGCTTGGCAGGGAAACGGGGTTCAGGGGGAGTGGCTGTACCCGTAGGATAGAAAAGGGGGAAGTGACGTCTGACTCAGAGGTCGCGCGGCTGTGGAGAAGAATGTGTTGCCCACATTCTGTTACTGAGTTTAGGCTAGTTAGCTAGCAGGTTTATTGTTTTGGGTGCAGTCACTTTTGCCTCCACTTGCTGTTCAAATAAATGTTGAAAGAAAAAGTAAATCTGTTTACAGTTCTGTTTCATATGGGTGTTGAGAGATGTATCCATAGATTTAGTCCCTAATTTTGCTCTCAAAGTGCACCAGATTGATGCTTTTAACTTCAACATAAAAGTTCCCGGGGGAGCATGCCCCCGGACCCCCCTAGAGGAGGTGAGGTCCACCACTTGCCCACACCCCCTGTTAAATGGTCTCATCCACATTGAGGATGCTTCCTACGCCCATGTTCTATTCCATGCGTAAAGTCAGGCAAATTGGTTCCAAATGTTATTGCGTCAATGATCTGTTAACATTAAAATCAATAAATATATGCTGTAACTATTTTGCTCTAGGCCACTCAAGGACTCAGGTAATGTGATTACTATATGAACAAGGGTCCAAAATTACGGTAAATGCATAAGGGTTTTTGTTAAGAAACATACTTTCGTCGCCGGCCGGCCGATACATGCCGCGCATTAAGTGGGCCTGTCTGTCAATTAATCCCCGGGCCACTTTTTCCTCCCAGTCCGCCCCTGACTGTATGTATAATTGGTTAGTACAATAAAGAAAGGATTTGTTTTGGAATTATTTTGTGTTCCGTTTTTTCTTGGGCAGCCCTCAATCCAATATTGGGTACCTAAATTGGCCCTCACTCATCAAAACTTTGAGAACCCCTGATTTAGATGCACAAAAACCTGTATAGCACACTACAGGAAAGGGAAAATCCGGAAAGGATAATAAGGCCTATATTTAAAGCACAAATGTGTTTCCACCTTAAAGAGCAGGTGGAGCTTCTTCTCCATCAGCATGCTGTGGAGGAACCTGTAGTCCTCCTCTCTGTCCGTATGAGACTCTGTTCCAGACATCACTGAAGATAGCAGCCTGCACACGCCTGCAGGAGCAGCAGAACACGTACACCAATGAGCACAGCTCCTGCACCTGGTATTCATTTACTGATCCTATTTTAATGCTGAGGTGAGGTCAAAAAACCCAAAGACGGAGGTGATATCTTACAAGTTATAAGAACAACTATAAAATATTACTTTATTGTACAGCTTTGCAGGTATTCTAAGGATAGGATAAGGGAGGTGAAAAAGAACATATCGAATCAAATTACCAACATATCGCCTAAAATAACCTGATAACCTGCTACACTTTGGACCCACCTCTGTTTTCTGTTGGGCTCAGCATCCTCATCACTCTGGAAAAAAAAGAAAGAAAAAAGTAATATTATATACACTCATAATATTCTCCAGATTTCTTTTGTTTTTATTATTGGTAAAAGAAAGTGTGGCAGTAAAATAAAAAATAAATGTTTATTTTTTCCACAATGTATGTATGCTTCTTCTGAGATATTACTGCCCCCTAATGCTGGAATTACATATTTCAACATCTGTTCTAATATTGCACTTTTTCACTGTCCATACACCAATGTCAATACATGAGTAAACATTAAATTGTTCATCAATTATATTTGTAATACCCTGTACATTTGCATTATATTGAGACTAACCTATTGAGAGTTTTACTCACCTAAAATGTCATCAAACGAAATATGAAAACATAACTCAAACCATATATATAAGTTAACGCTTAAAAAAACGTATATATATAAGTTAACGCTTAAAATAATGTAATGGTTGGTTGAATTGAAGATTTGTTCCATCTAATTTCCCCTGTTATACTTAAACTGTAAATACATATTGTCATGTATCCTTCAATAAGCACAGCTAGAGAAACAGAATATTAAATGCAAGCTGATATTTATTTTAGTTTTATTATCTTGTCTCAATAGCAGTAATTTAATAATAAAATACAAATATTGTGAGTAAATAATGAATTGTTTTTGACAAATAATTGAGTTTACAGATTAGGAGTGTAATGTTTACGACCAATCCAACACATTTTAAGTTAAGTAAAGCAGCTCTCACACAAAATGTAAGATGCACTCACCAGAGACGCTCCATTCCATCAGGCCCAGTTCAGACAGGCCTTATCCCTTAATACCCAAAGAGTAGCAGCTGCATTTGAACATCTACTTGTAGAGACGGGTTGTAATGCGATCAACTGGCTAGATTTTAAAAAGAGACTGTCCTTTATTGTGTCAATAGGTGTCAGGTCTGACCTAAATCAAGCCGACAGATAATCAATACAGCAATCAAAGAGAATGGGGCGTAACGTTTGCCTATACTAGTTCACTTTCCAGATTTAAGATTACATTTATTTTTTAGGTCAGCATTTGCATCCTTTTAGTTCGTTGTTGCTATTTTATTTCAAATGGTTCTCTTTGGTAATGAATTATATGCATATTTTGGTTTTTAAAGGAATAATAATTGTGTGTGCATCAACCTTAGCACTCACATTTTGGGTCATGCATGTCAAAATATCCAAATATTCACCTTATTTTGGGGGGCTTTCATTATAATTATTTTCATTGGGGGCTTTAGGACACTTTATTCAAAGCACTGCATACTTACCATGTTCAGTGTGTATTTCAAGACCTTTGACCTCTCTGTGGGGAAGCTAACAGAGAATTTATCAAAATACATGTGTTGTGTATGGGATAAATGCAGAAATAAAGGCGTATGTGTTGCTCATCTGTGCACTGACCATAGATTCATTCAGTATATGATGTACTGCCTCATTATCCACACCACACCAACTGAGTGCAAGGAGGAGAACACAGTATTAGACATACAGTGTATGGTGGTAGTCAAGTGTTCATTTATCTCCAAGAGGATGGAGACAACAGAGCAGACTAGCACAGACCGTGGGTGTGTCCCAGAAAATGTCCAGCAAACGAGATGTGAACTCGTAGGAGGAGTCCCCAGCTCCGTTTATAGCTGCGTCACGTTAGCCAGAGACAGCTAGGCTAATACCGGAAATGGAATTACTTACTTCAAAACAAGAGCGTAAACTTTAAATGGTCAAAGCAAGAAATACTTGAGAAAGAACATGTTAAATGTTTGGTTAACGAGGTCGATTTTCTTTGACAAGAATGATGATAACAGGGTTTCGTTTTCAATGTATCAACAAAAACATTAAATATACATATTTGTTCTGGTAGCCAATTCTGCATTTCCCTGTTTGATAAAAAAAAAGTGACATTATTTCACAATGGGATGTACAGTTTTACTTAATATTATATGTTTGTGTACACACTGTACGTCCCATTGAGAAAATGTTCTGTCATAACTACACTAGGAATATAAATAACTTGTGTTCTGCACTGTTTCAGCCGTCATTGTTTACAATGTATTGATACCATTAATACGTTGGGTTGTTTTGTTTTTAAATACCGAATTGAATGACACTTGAAGAAGTTAACAATGTATTCTTCATCTCTCTCTTTTTTCTTTTCTTAAATAGCATATTTGCCAGTTCTTTTATTTTGAAATATAGAAGCGGAACTTCTTTTTCTCTAGCTAAACATTACCGAGGAGTCCGTCTTCTCCGTTTCCTCCTGACTCTGCTGCTTTTCGCTGAACTACATCGGCCGAACTAAGCGTATACCGTAACTATATGCCAGACGATGCACTGAGGGTGGTTTGTGATAAAGACCACCCGATATGCAGTGCTTGTGCCCGATGCACAGCTTGTAGGTATCTGTTTGGTAGGTTATAGAGAATCCAGATATCAGGAAGCTGAAGAAAAGAGAACTGTGAGAGCAGACATATAGGAGGCCACGGTTCCCCCTCTCACACACACACATCACCACGGCCTTGATGGTGATGTATGCAAGGAAACCAGCAAGAGTCAGCGATGGGTAATTTAAGCACACACTGTAACATATTTAAAGTTAGTCCTTTGGTTTACCATATATTTCATTTGTTAGCCGGTTATTTATCTTTGGCTGTAGCCTTTAGCTTTCAGTGCTACAAGCTAACAGTTTATGCAATTAGCTTTGGGTTCCGGTTATTTCCTAAAGCTTATCGTAAACGTAATGTTAGCTAACTAACATGATAAAGATACACTTCTCGTATATAGTCTACATTATGTATAATACATTAAAAAAATGATCGGTTAAATTCCGCTATTGACAAAAAGAAACTGTTGTTTCCAAGGTAGCGAATCAAGCTAACTTTGCTAACGGCTATCAATAGCCGGTAGCTAACGTTTAATATGTTCCAGAAAGTGTGTTGCTAATAGAGAAAACGAACCACATCGTTAAAATGCTAACATTTTAAACATTTTTGTTCTGTGTGTTTTCCCAGGTGCAACGACAGAAGGGATTCACAATCCTATCAGGTATGACATATGACATCTGTTAACGGTCACCTGTCATCAGTTTCCTCTAACATGACTAATCAAAGTGCAGTATTTCCATTAAAGTAAATGAATATCCATGTAGTTATATGGTGAATGCATCAACCCTGATCGAACTCAGCATACACTTTCATGTATAAAGCATGAGTCGGGTCTCAATTACCACTCCAGTTAAACTCCCAATTATAATGTAACTTAATAATACTTTTGTACACAATAAACCACTTGATTGTATTTACATTCACATACATGGCTCTTACAAAACGCTCCATAGGAAGTTCTGCTGTGGTGGTTTGTGTAATGTTTTTGTAAAGCTTAGGAGAGTTTTCTCTCTCTAAATTGTGTTGATATGGCATCAGGCTTGTCCAGTTAGGACACATGTTGACACCAAAGTATTCCTTGAACATACCTTCCTAATACTGGCTTCCTGTGTAGGCTACATTCAATAAATGCTCGAAGGCAGAGAACATCTCCTGTAGACTAAAATTGTAATATGTATCAGAGATGTGGATTTCACACATTGGAAATGTATTTAACAATCTAATGACACATCCACATCCCAACAAGTCTTTCTCTCATGCTTTATTCAATCCAGACCCATAAATCTCAGCCAAAGAGCCAGTCCAGCAGCCTTCACCGCTATGACAAGGTGCGCGATGGCTCATCAGACCCCACGCCCCCTTACAAGATCCTGCGACGCTCTGACGAAAGTCCTGTCAGCAGACATGGAGACGGCGCGGGGCATGGCAAGGCAAAAACCTCTCACACGGTTAGAGGAAAAAATGGTAAGCATGGATCTTTTAGTCTTACACGTGGATCTATGTATATGATGTATAAAGGTTTCTAGACAAAAAGGAAAGGGGAACAATTTGCTTCAGCTATTGCACGGCAAATAGAATATATCAGATTGTTGAAGCACTTATCTTATTGTAGTTCATTTTATGTAGGGTTTTTTGATGAGTATTAGCTTTTGCATTGTTCATGTACACTTTTTTTTTTTATACTTGCATTGTGGACTTGTATATACTAGGATGCACTGAATGTGACATTTTCGTCCAATGTTTTGTTTAAAGAGTACATGTTATGCTCAATTTAGCATTTGTATTTTGTTCCTCTAGTTTGACATGTTTATGTGCTTTAATGTTCAAAAAGGTCTTTATTTCTCTCGTACTGCCTGTGCTGCAGCACCTCTTTTCACCCTCTGTCTGAAACCAGAGCCCAGTCTGCTCTGATTGGTAAACCGCTTAGAGGCTTTTCAGGCAGGGTAGAGAAACTCCCCCTGGCACGAAATATGAGATTTTAGCCTTAGCAGACCATTTACATGCTCAAAAATCTATATAATTCCCTCCAGGAGAAGGAAAACTCCAAAACACATAATGGGTCTTCTTTTAAAAAAAAGCAATTTGCTTAATATGTCTTTTTAATTTTGATATCTTCTTGCCTTCTTTTCGAGGGAAATTAAGACTTTCTTACATTAAAGGGGACCTATCATGCAAAATGCACTTTTTGATGTCTTTTATACATAAATATGTGTCCCCGGTGCCAGGGAACTCACGCAGCGTCAGAAAATAAAACCCTCTCTCTTTTCCTCCGTACCCAAATCTCTAAAACGGGGGTAGAACGGAGCTGATCTAGATTTCCGTCCGATATGACGAATCGGAAATTTAGGCTGGCTTTACACCCACGGCCCTATCAGGAACGTTGCTATCAAAAACAATGCCCGACTGTTTTGGACGTAATATGGTCGGTGCATGTTTACATTAGCATCGCTAACACTCAGAGCTAACCTGTACTGCACAGAGCATGTGTGTGAAGAAGCAGAAAATAAAAAGGAACATGTGGTATAACTGGCAAGAGAGAAAGCCTTTGAGCTCCATACTGTTTCAGAAAGAATCCTTGATAATCCATGATATGGCGTTTCATCACGGCAGTATTTAGTTTAGACTTTTTTTTTTTTTTTTAAAGCTGTGAAATAATGGGTGATCTGTTTTGGTATTTTGAGCAAAACACTTCATAGACATGGTTTTTATATATATTTGTATATATCTGAGACCTAAGCACGATAGGTCCACTTTAAGATTAGTTAACCATCAGATCACAATACAGCTATCACTGCTCAATGTGAACACTGCAAACACAACCTTACAAAGCGTTTCACTCAGCTGCACTAAGTCTCAGTCCTCTGCAGAACACTGTGTATTTTCTGTGACTTGATGAATGTCTCTGTTGCAGGGACCAGCGGCTCTCCTCAGGAGAACTCTCACAACAACAGCTCCCACCATGCCTCCGACTCGCATGCGACTCAGAGCAAGCCTGCAGACAGGGTAAGACGTTGTCCGCTGTTATCTGATGATATACCCTCAGAATTCCCTGTAGAAATAACTGTCACGCCACTGGGCAACATGGTATGCAGGACATTATATAGAGGCATCTTTCTGTGCAGACAGTACTCTCTCCAAAACAATGCATGATTGGAACTTTATATTCATGTTACAGGCTTGTCTTTGTTAAGATATTTAGGAAATCTCATCATACATCTCACTTCGTCACTGGTTTTTACTGAGCAGTAAGACCGGATACTAAATATTTGACGTTTCCTAGGATAGAGATAAGATGATGTAGGATTTATTTTGCAGATAGCAATAACAATGTAGGTGACAAGGATAATCATGAATACTATTTTAAAAGCTCACTATCATGTTGGATAAGTGAAGAAAGAGCCTTTGAATAGTAGAATGCATAGTAGAAGTAATCATGTAAGAACAGACTCACAATATTGATTTAGTTTTGAATTACTTTTATTTATGTAGGTGGACTATTCTTTAGGGTCATTAAAACAGGTCAAGTCTTTGTTTTTCACTACAAATGCTGTTCACTTAAAAAGATGAATCCTATCTGTGATGCAAACACTATTTGATTCTTAAATACAATTAGGTTCAAGTGCCATTTTAGGAATCATATAAAGAAGCATAGTTTGATGATTAACGGGATAATATCGCAAACCAGTTCGACAGGGATAATGTGACATAGAATCTTCATGCTGTTCAATGGCTAGTCTGCAAAACCAATAGTTGTGTTCACTGTTATTTATTGTAATTTTGAAGTAGACAGGAGGGAGTGGTGCATATGTATACACAGCATGACTTCTACAACTAAGTGACACATGTGTTGCAAAAAGGCTAGCTTTTCCTCATGTGTTCACCTTTATGCTTCAGTCATGAGATAGACAGATGAGACGAAAGGGAAGAGACAGAGGTGCTTTTCAGCTTAGATTTAGCAAGATTAAGTTATTGTAGATGATCTTTTGCTAATATATGCACACTGATAATTATGCCTTTTCTGTGCTGAGATTTCCAGGCCCAGAACATACATTATTTCTTTATTATTTATTTTCTGCAAATTATAGCATTTAAAGCCTTTTTTTGTTGCAGTAGTAAGTGTCAAATGACATCCTGTAATAATACCATTACCGCTATAATCTAGAGTCATTCTCAACGTGCATGTTTATCTTAGTTTAGATCAGCTAACCCCTTTTTGTTTTTTAAAATAATGTATTGTTGTGGCTCAAGCCTCTACAAAAAATGTGTCCGTTTTGCATTTGATGCAATTTCAAATGGTAACAACAGGATGATGCTAAGTATATTCTCTCCCTTGAATTGTCACTATGACTGGAACTGTTTGCGTAAACATGACCATGGTTATTTATATTACTAGCTGTCATCCATACTTAAAAGCTAATCGATATTGAGGGTGAAAAGCAAGAGATGCCTGCCAGAGTACATGGATGATTACTTTCTATTTTTTAAACAGAAACTTGGGAGTCTTTACAGTCAGATGAACAGTCATACGCAAGGACAGTTTTCCCCCCGTTGTAATCTTTTTTTGAAATGCTACTATCTTTAGGGGAGCATAGGAGCCCCTTTTCCAATCAGTGTTGTTGCTAAAGGCCATTAGCTTCCTTGTATTATGATTATATACGTCTTGGAAATGTCATTATTTATTTACTACCTTGAGGTTTTCTGTAGTGCTCTTAAACTTCTCACAATAACCCCTATTAACGTCTCATGTGTTGTGTTCTCAGCACCAGGAGCCATCAGATGACTGGACAGAACACATCAGCTCCTCTGGGAAGAAGTACTACTACAACTGTAGAACTGAGGTCTCCCAGTGGGAGAAGCCCAAGGACCTGCTGGAGAGGCAAGTCCTTTTTAAATTGAAATGTTACAATGCGTACAATTTTAAACATCAATCAATCGGCTCATTTAAAAACAACCCACATTGACCAAAGTGCTGTCGAGAACAGAGTAGGTAGTAAGACAACCTTTCATAAAAGAAATAAAAGAAACACCGATGTAAACATTAATACAAACAGCGCATATGAACAAATACACAAATACATAGGCATAGACACTATCAGCCACATAAGGAGTCAAAGGCTAGAGAATAAAAGTATGTTTTAAAGCAGTCAATGGAGGGGGCGAATCTGATAGGGATGCTGTTCCACAGTCAGGGCTGCAATAGAAAAGGCATGGTTGACCCTGAGTTTACGTTTGGAGTGTGGGACATCCAGGAGCCCCAGGTTAGCCCACCTGAGGGGCCTGGAGCTAGAAAACAGAATTGGGAGGTCTGCAACATGGGAGGGTTCCCGCCCATTTAGGGCTTTATGCCCAAATAGGACTAGTTTGAAATCTATTCTGAAGCGCACTGGCAGCCAGTGGAGAGAGAGAGGACAGAATGGGGGTTATATGGTCCCTCTTCCAGGTACCTGTGAGGAGCCTGGCTGTGGGGTCCCGGACCAGTTGAAGGCGGGACAGGGATGACTGACGGGTCCCAGTATATAGGGAGTTGCAGTAGTCAAGACAGGCGATATAAAGGCGTGGATGACTTTCTCAAGATCATTGACATTAATTGGTAATCAAGAATCTCATTCTAAGGCCAAGTCATGCAGTGTCAGGCAGGTTACTTTGGAATTGTAATAGGTTATAAATTGCTAGTTAAACTTAAAATGGAGTAAGTCATTTAGCTGTAGGCTGACTTGAAATAGCAACTGGATTTTTCCATTGTAGAAAATAAGATCTGTGGCAAACACGTTTATGATAGTCCACATATTTACGGCACTTTTATAATAGTTGAAGCGTAAATGCAACCGGTGGAGTAACAGGCTAATATTAAGGCTATAAACAAACTACATGATGGTCACATGACTATGCGTCAACACTGTACGGCAGCTAATCTTCAGCGTGATGACGTTTAGTAGTCTTTAGTCACTTGTTAGCAACTGCCATTTTTCAAGATGTGTGAAAGCTTCAAATGTTCACAGGTGTGGTGACTGACTTTACTGACGCATTTGATGTCGTTATACAAACTTGAAATATCGTAAGCTTGTATTACCCACAGACTTTATTTTGGGAATCTAGCTAAAACGTGTCCAAAAAGTAGCTTTTAAATAGGAGCCCAGAAGGGCTAAAATGCTAACCCATTTTCAGGCTAAGCACTCATTCCTGCACTACTCTATAAAGCTGGACTAGTAAAACAGTACCGTCTACTTTTATGAAATATTCTTCATTATATCTTGAATTTTAGATATCATAATGCACAGCCAACAAAACAAATCACACGCATATAGATCACCAACTTCAAACTTTGAAATAAGTAAAGGAAAAATGTAACTCCCTCCTGATGGGTAATATAACTATAAACTGTCCTGGGTATTATTGGCAATTTACACCAGTCCCTAAACAACTCTTATTTTAGATACCTTATTTTAGGTTATATTAAACTTTCAAGCTTTTAATAAGAAATCACCCACATTTAAGTACATATTTTCCTGATGAACTTTACTGGATAAGATGCTTTCTTTATTACGTCATTAGAGACTCCCTCACAGATCACGCAGCACTCAGGTCTTCTCAGGATATCATTAGCTTAGGGTTCAGAGTCGAACTGCAGCCTGCAAATGGTCACTTTCTGCTTAATCTGCTTCAGGGAACAACGACAGAAAGACCCAGTCAAGATGCCGGCGAACAGTTTCCCCCGGGACATGGACTACAGACAAGAGGCCTTGCAGGACAAAGCCTCAACAAGTAAGTTAAACAGATTCATAAAACAAAGCTATTTGTTTTTTACGTGGTCATCATCATCATCATCATCATCATCATCATCATCATCATTGTAGGTAGTTCAGGGTTTGCTTTAGAATTTCTGTTGCTGGTCCACATACCCTGAAATATTTCAATGTCATCTGACAAAAGGAAGAACATTTGAACAATCACTTTATAAATATGCGTTTATTGAACTTTAATAAGTTTATAGGCAAAATAGGGATGTTTATTATATTCATATTGAATTAATATAATGATATGAGATTTTTCATGTTTGATTTTTGATATTGTAAAAGTGTTGTCTTTTAAATTTTTCTAAAAATAATGACAATTTTTGTTTTTGTTGTCTTGAACCACTGAGTCGGTGATCATTTAAAAATCAAAAATGTAATAGTGGAAATATTTATGACAATTTATGAAATTGGGTTTTGTGACAGTTTCCCCATTTAAAAAAGTATATAATAGAAACTATATGTGTGTGTGTGTGTGTGTGTGTATATATACACATAACAATAGTTACAATAAAAAGGTGAAATTAAAGAGACATCTACATAATATCTTAATTTTTTTCATTTACTTCTCTGGTCCGCACACATCGTCTCGGTTTACCTCGTCAAATCTCGTGTTAAGTATTCCTCCGCTCTCCCTCACAGAGGCCACGTCAGGGGACCAGTCCACAGCGTCCAACTCCGGCCATTCCTCCTCTTCCTCTTCTTCTCAGAGCCTGAACTCTGCTCCTGGTGCTTTAGGCTCCACCCCCTCCGCCATGTCCTCCTCCACCTCCTCTTCCTCCTCCTCGGGCCAGGCGCCTCCGTCTGTCCAGTCCCCCTCCCCGGCGCTGCTGCAGGACCCCGCCCTCCTCCACCAGCTGCTGCCCGCGCTGCAGGCCACTCTGCAGATGAACAACGGCAACATGGACATGGCCAAACTCAACGAGGGTGAGGCACTACAGAAACACAACATGTCCCTTTCACATGGCTGTCTTCCAGAGGGTGAAATGTTCCCCTAGATCGGCACTGGACCATATTTAAGACTTGTTTTGATTGTATTTGGAAAAGTTGAGGTTGTTAGAATACCAGCCTGTTCACAACAGTTAAACACCTGCGCCTACACAGACTGATGTGCGTTTTTTTTTTTATTTAGTCTTAACGCCCAGCCTATCCTAAGAGCACACACATTCAGAAAAATTCCCCTTTGCTTTGTATATAAAATTATTAAAATAATATATACATGGTAGATACATTTAGCAACCTTTCATCAATTGTTGTGGCCACTGAGTAGCTACATTGTTTAGGATTTAAATCTACGTGTTAGAAAAGTTGCTCCACCTAACAAATGTCAGATTATTCTTTTTAATTGTTTTCTGAGAATTGTCCCGTTAAAGTTAAGACTACCTCCTGGTAAAGATAACATTTATTCACACAGCGTCCAAGCACTAAATAAAGCTCTAAAGGCCAAACATTTTAGGAGAGGGGAGGAGGATATTTAAGAGGCTTAAGAGTTTCCAAAGCATAGGAGAAAATGGTGGAAAGACAAAAAGGGTAGGAGAGATATTCTCTGATCCCAGCGTCTTGGTGCTTTGAAACCAGGCTTTCTTGCTGCCATTACCCTTTCCTTTACGGAAGGATAATGCATAGGTTCCCCAAATGCACAGGTAACTGTGTCGCTGCCAAGGCGGGAATCTTGTTTTTTTGACGAGGTTAAAGAGGCCTTATTATGCTTTTGGGGGTTTTCCCTTTCCTGTAATGTGTTCTAGTTTGTGTGCATGGTCTGGAAAGGCTAAAAACCCAAAGCTCCCTCCAGAGGGAGTTTCTCAATGCTAACTGCTGGGGAAGATATTTTTTAGAGAGGTAATGCCTAAAGGGTGAGGACTACTTTTTGAGGAAACGGTGTTGAAAGAAATCTAAGCATGTCTTATAATCGAGCCACTATGGTGCAGACAAATGACACCTGACAATATACAGCTTGTGAGAAAGTTAAGAGACCACCATGGCATTACCAGATCTCTCTGGTTTGACTATTTATAGGTATGTGTTTGAGTGAAATGAAAATGTGTTTTACTTTATTCTATAAACATCATCAACAATCATATGCTGAAAAACAATCGGGAACTACTTGTTTCTGATTACTGTGCGTGTTTTTGCACACACCTGTTGCGCGTCCTAGCTCACTCACCTATGTGTGTGTCCACTCTTTCCTCCCTCCAGTCTTGGCAGCTGCCGTTACCCAAGCTTCCTTGCGGTCTGTGCTTCATAAGCTCCTCACTGCTGGACCTGCTTTCAACATCACTGCTCTGCTGTCCGCCGCTCAGCACTCCAACCAAGGTATGCTGTTCCACCCATACTTATGTCCTTATTTCATATTTTACTTTTTGAAGTGATCTGCTCTCCCTGTCCGTTTCTTTTAAGACACAATTCGTTTTTGACCTTCAGTTAATTAAATTCTGTATTTCTTTAATGCAAGGTAACAGCGTGGATCGTTTAAGGGATGTTCAGATTGATTAATAGCTGTCTAAAAAACATGTCCTCTAATGCAGCGGTTCTCAAACTGTGGTCCGCGAGGGTACTGCAGGTGGTCCGTGGGAAAAAAGCTAAATAAAATCCACTTTTTACTATCAAGGATTTTCGGGGACCACCTCATATGTGACTTGCTCTATCGAAATCAGTCGCATTGACCCGAAGACACATTTTGAGTTGTATACACTGTTGGAAAGAGGAGGTTCCTAGCTTTCTCATGATATCAGGCAGTGGGATAGTGGACGTTGGGCTCATCGGACATTTATGAGATAAAATCTCTAATGTCCGAGTAGAAGTGAATGCACCACAAGACACGAGCCTTGTAACCCCTCCCCCGGCCCTGGCGCGAGCGTGGAAATATGATTGGCGACGATTTCATTTGAACGGGACGGAGCAAAACGAGAAGCATCCGGACTTACTGTCGACGGAAGGAACGAGGTATTTGCAGTCTACAATGACAGAGAAGAGACTGTCAAGTTTGGCTGTACTCAGCATTGAATCAAAACGCACTAAAGCTTTGGATCTTAATACGTTTGAGGCGTTTTGCTGAACAGAATGGTAATCGCCGCATCATAACAGTGATTGACAGCTGATAGGAATAATATGATTGTTAATATTATCATATTAATTCAGACAAACATCGATGAGACAGTTAATTAATGTACTTATGGCAGCAGACTGCATATATTTGGTACCCCTGGTCTAAGAGTGAAACAAACTAATTCAGTTATTGTTCAGTTAAAATGCATTCAATGATGTCTGCCATCTTATATATTTCTATTTAAGGCTTTACTGATGTGCCACAATAATGTCACCTAATGTTATTCAGTGTGCGAAAAAGTGCACGTCCCACCGTCCGGGACGTGTTATTTACAATATCGGACAAGTAGATCTTTCAATTGACTTGTCCGGCGGACAAGTGACGTTTTTCGCCCTCATTTATTGACAAATTATTGATAAATTCAGTTTACAAAAGGTAGAACTCATTCGCAAATTGTATTGTTCGTTTAGAAATGTTAGTTTCGGTTCTGCTTGTCGATTCCTAGGAAATACATTTTGCCGCTGTCTGTACTAGACGGTGGCGGGGCAGGGCGGGGCGGGGCAGGAAGCACAGTGGCAGGGTTGGGAAGCGAAACTCGGTTCCGAGTAGGAACAAATAACAATTGTCCGGTCCCGGGATTAATAAGAGTTGTGAGGACAGGTATGGAAAGGAGGCGAGGCCGAGCCCCGCCGACCGCAGCTCTCTCTCTCTATGCTCCGGATCAGCTGTTCGCTGCACGGTGCGGTGCAGCTCAGCGTCTCTCTCTCTCTCTCTCTCGCTTTCTACACACAGCGGATCCGCTGCCCGCTGATCCGCTGCCCGTTTGCCTCATCGTTGTCAAACTTTCTTATGTTCTTTCTCTAACACGTAATGAAGGTTATTAAGCGTTTTAGCTCCCGTGTTGTTAATATTGACGCCTCCTTTATGAAGTAAAGCAGCCTCCCTGTCTGTGTCCTCGCGCTGTCCTCACATCCCCGGACCCCCAGACTCGGAGGAGCACAGGGATGTCAGTATTGTTTGAAGCAGGGTAAAGAAAGTAAATTATTGAAATGAAAATACTATTTATTTACTTTTACAAACAGTGAGCAGCTGCATCATGTATATTGCAGGACATGTGTAAGCGTGCAAGCGTCTTTGAGTTGTAGAAAAGCGCTAGGCCTATAGGCTATACATATAATGTATTATTATTATTATTAGGCCTATGTGTTGGACATGAGTGGTTGGACTCTGTCTCACAGGCAGGTTGCAGTGTAACATCAGAGGAGACTGGGCCAATTGTACATTCTCAAACTGCACTGCTTAGAACTAACAATGCAGAGATTATTTTTATATAATTGTATTCAATAACCGTAAGAAATTCAACAGTATGAATGTAAATAGCAATACAGATTTGACTTAATGTTTTCATGAATATATTTTTCTCCCAGTTTGTCATGGGACTTATTTTTACCCTCTCAAAGAACCGGAATCGAGAACCGAAAATAACCGTAATCGAAAAGCAGAACCGGAATCGTCAAAATCCAAACGATACCCAACCCTATGTGTGATGCAGTAAAATCTTACCGCTCACTTACGTTAGCGGTGTCGTAAAAAACGTGGGAAAATGTAAAATACGATGGCGAAGAAGAAGATTCCAGTGGCCCCAATTTTTGTCCATTCTGGACAAGTGAAAAATGTATTCGGACAAGTAAATTGCCAAAGTCACTTGTCCATGGACAAGTACTCTCTAAAAACTTTTTCTCACACTGTTATTCAGTTAAAATATCAATATTTTGGCCTTCCAAGTTAACATTGATTGATATGACTGCGATTAAATCAGCATATACTTCTGCCAGGGGATGCCACCCCTCAAAATCTCCTGCCACCCTAGATCCACCCCTGAGTAGGCTATATTTTTCGTTTCGTTTATTTAATAAGTTAATTTCAGGACAACTTTGGGAATTTTTTAAAAAACTGTTTTTGATTTAAATACATTTTGAAAGTGGAGATAGAGAGAGAGAGAGAGAGAGAAGCAGCGCTGTCTGCTTAGTTGCAATACTGTAGCTCAAACCTTTATGCAATTTAGGCCTACACATTGCTTATGTTACTTATATGCCAGTGTGTCCATGGTTTTGAGTCTGTGTGTGTTGAGTGCAGCGCCGTCTGCTTTTTGCAGTACAGTAACTAAAGTAGGACTAAGCATAGCCTACCGGTAGTTTTTGTAGACCTGTCTGCCCGTTTTGTGAGTGCACTGCGCGCGTGCACACTTGTGGCATTGTTTGGGATGACCTCATTAAAATAGCGTCCGCCGTCCTCTTTGAGAAACATACACAACGCAGACAGACACCGCTCACACAAGTATCAGATAGGCTTCAATTCACTTTTGATTGTCTATAATTAACTATAAAAAAATATCGGCGTTTTAACACTACGTTTATATATGCACTTATTTGTATGGTTTGCATATGAGGTGGTCCGCGAAAATCCTTGATAATAAATAGTGGTCCGCATAAACAAAAAGTTTGAGAACCCCTGCTCTAATGTATTTGAATGAACCGCCTGTAGTGAAATAGAGGACGTGTTGCAGAGCAATGCAACAAGTGTGGCAGTAACATTTGACAGAGGCATTTTCGTATTATCCTATTGGTGCGCAATTATTCTAAATTGTATTGAAATTGCAATATGAAATGGTGCAATATCCAAATTGCAGTTAATGCAATATTTGGTCTCTGCAAAATATGTGGATATATAATTTTGAAGGAAAAATGGTGGTACTTCAGAGAATTCCTTAATTAATATACTTGAGAGAAATCCTTGTTTGTACAGATCCTCTTAAAAATATGTATGTATTTCAATAATAACGTGAAAAATGTTCAATTACAAATTGACTAATGTTGAAATTGCCTTAGAGGAAGTTGTCATTATTGCATAATTATTCAAATTTCCTTTAAAAATAAATGAAATCTAATCATGGTGTAGATAGATGGAGTTCTGTACTCAACTGAAATAAGTATTTGAATGAAATCTGTATAAAGATATTTTTCAGCCATATCTCTCAGCACAACAATACTTTATACAGAATAACATTTTGACAGATATTTTACATTTTTAAATATTGGGCTTTCTGTGATTATGATATTGCATTAGTCCTTATGGAGTGGTTCATGAATGAGACCTAGTTAGCATTTCACCACTTCTGGTTCCCTTTTCTTGAGTTAACAGTTTTATTTTTGGTTCGATGCCTGAAATAAGATAAACATTCAGACATCAAATACAGTAATGTCAGTAATTACCCCACTGGTGATTGTCCCATGCTTCTATGTGTCATTAAAAACGACGCATGCTAAAAGGGGCCGAATACACTACAAAACATCAGGTCGACACGAGTCCGCCATGCAACCATGATGTAGTTTGTTTATAGCATGACGTTAGCTTTTTATTTTTGCCAATTGCATTTACACTTAAAAAGTGGTGATACTATATTGGATATCCTGCCAAAGGAAACGTGGTAAGTATCATGAATGTGAGAGAGACAGATTATTTTCTGCAAAATTCAATAGGAAAATCGCATTGCTTTTTGTCAAGGGATCTGTCGTGATGCTAATTTTTACCAGTATTGTGCATACAGCAATTTGGATATTGCACTAGTCCACATTGCGCTTTTGATAAAGTTTCAATACATTGTGCAGCCCTACTTGTATGACTCGCCTTTTTAGTGAGCTAGTTGTAGTTTGCTGCTAAATCAATTCTTCATGTGTACAATACTTCACTTTTTGCAAGGAATGGAATGGACTGCAGGCTTTGGGTTGATACTGTACAACGCCAGGGTTGATGCATGGTCACAGCTGATGAGTGTTTGTGAGTAACGAGAGAGCCTTCCCTCCTTCAGCCCAGCACTCCAGTCAGTCCCCGGTCTCCCTGACGTCGGACGCCTCATCACCGCGGCCGTATGTCTCGCCACGGAACGGCACGCCGCAGAGCTCCCAGAAGCCCCCCCTGGGCATGCACCCTGGCGGCGTCACATCTTCCCAAACAAGGGTGAGTCGCAGGACCTAAAGTCGACGAGGAGTACTTCCCCTTGCTCATGACTCAACCCCACTTTCTTCCTCGACAAAACACCCTTTTGTTTTCACTCCTATTTCTTCATCTCTTGCCGTCTCTTGTCCCCTCCACAGGGCAGCATGTCTTCAGCGAAACAAGGACCAGTCCCTGTGCCTCAGACCGCAGAGAAGCGTCCCGAGGACCCCAGAATTATCCAGCAGAGAAGGTAGGAATCACTTCAAGACGACATTTTTATTTTGTGCTAAAGAATTGCCTGGAGGTAAGGTCAACGCTTAACACAACCAGAAGAAAGTAAACTAAAAGAACAACTGGATTCCAAAAACATATTTGACAGACCTCAACAGCAACATCAGCAGTTTTCAAAGTGTTTTATTTTCTGGAAAGACGTAGTTATTTATAGTCCAGTAGGAGGCATACCATTACATGATCATTCTGTAGTTCTTTTGTCCAGCAGTATTTGATCATACTTGTCAAGCAATTATTCATCTCACTTGAATTCCTCATGGCAGTTAAAGTGGTAAATACAACGTTGAGGATGTTTATTCACACAAATGTAATAACGGAGCAGTGTTTGAGTTATTCTAAGGTTATATTACGGAGAAGTAAATGCTACACATGGATAAATGAAAGTTTACATGATCCAAAGCGAAAATGCATCTGAACCCCCCCACCCCCCCCACCCCACACTCGTTGTCTCGCCCCAGCAGCCAGGAGCTCCTGTGCTCTGGATCAAACGCACCCGGCGCTGCCTTGCCCCACGCCCCCCCCGGCAGCAGCAGCCAGACCCAGCCCGACAACCCCGGCACCTTCACCCCCAGCCTGGCAACTCATTTTGACGAGAGCCTCATCAGACATATCCAAGGATGGCCTTCAGAGAACACTGAGAAACAGGTACTGCCCCCACCCCCCACACACACTTTGTCACACATGTCACAGAGCAATTGTAACCTCTTTGTTGTGTTTGTTTATAGCCATAGCTTCATTACTTAAGTACAACAAAACTATGCATGGTCCTTTTGAACCCTTGAAAGTTTGTGATTTTGACGTGAGGGGAACTCGGGGTTTTGAAACGTTTTGGGGAAAAAAAACCAAATACAGTATACCTGGCTTATTGAACGTTTATTTAATATATGTTATTATTTAATAAAAATAGAAAAACTTTTGATATATATTTTTCTATCTTTGTCTCTGAGCTTGCCGGTTCTCCCGATGCAATTAATCAGTTTTGTAACAATAATTAACTTGGATGTGAAATATTTTCAAATAAATGTTTTCACTGTTGTGACAAAACTGCAGTAATCTGACAGCACTCTTGAATTCAATTCCTACCACTACAATAACAGTAAAAACACCTATTTAAAGTTGATGACAAAAATAGGACTAGACATTTAAAGCGGCATTCTGAAACTATTTTGGAATAATTAGTTTCAGTCCTAAAGGAAAAATTATGAAAAGGAATCAAATGTAGCACAGGTGTGAAAGAAACACGTAGATACCCCAGTAGTATAAGGTCCTGTTGGGTCTTATTTTTGAGAAGTTCTTAGAAGTGCTGTAATTGGATTATAATGTTTTATTTCATTACCTGTAATCTGTACATAGATATATACTGAACATGTTAGTGTTGCAAACTCTCAGTAATGTTATTAATGCTAATGATTTATGCCAGTAGTGTAACCACCTGTTGCTAATAATAAGTTGTGCTGAATATCAGTCAGTGTGTTCCGCAGGTTAATTGCAAGCAAACGTTTTGATAGTTTTATGTTATATGCAAGTCTTATAATGTACATGTTTATGGATGCCCCACTCACTAGACCTAGCATGTTATTTAACTGACACTTTTATCCAAAGCGACTTGCATACACTTCAATACTGAAGCCATGACTATGGGAGCATTTTTTGGAGTAAGGTATCTTGTCCAAGGTAACTCCGATGTGTTAAATGCAGAGGGAGGGGGCAAACCACTGATCCTCTGATTGGTAGATCAGTGTAATACCCCTTGAGCCATAGCCGCCCGATGGCCCGATGTTTCTGTATTTCAATCACATTTTTCCAAAACCAATGCATGCCTCGAAGGTCCTTTTGCGTCCCAGTGTGCAACATTGACAATACGCTTCATCCCTCTCCCTCAGGCGGCTCGGTTGCGCGAGGACATCCACAACATGGGCAGCTTGTACATGTCTGAGATCTGCACGGAGATGAAAAACCTGCGCTCCCTGGTCAGAGTGTGTGAAATTCAGGCCACACTGAGGGAACAGAGGTGAGGTCAATGTGACATTAGCATCCACATTAGCTAAAGTAAACATTCATATCATTACATTGATTTACTTATTTCCTCCAACTACAGAATCCTGTTTCTGAGGCAGCAGAGCAAAGAGCTGGACAAGCTGAAGAACCAGAACTCGTACATGGTGTGAGGACCTTACCTGAGGAGAAAGAACCGGGATGGATGGATTGAAATAACGATCGGAAAAGAGGAATAGACACGGACAGCAAGCTGCTGCAGCCTGTTAATTCTCCCTAGCAGAGAAGCTGTTAAAGAACCTCCATCCTGAACACGTCTTTTTCTTTTCTTTCAAAAAAAAATCTTTTTCCAACGTCCACCACACAAATTGCTCTCGCTGAAAGTACCGGTTCGGCGCGTCGGACACTTTAACCGAGTGGACACGGAGGACCCGAGGCTCCTTTTTTTTCTTTTCAAAAACAGCACCTTTCGGGACCGTGAACCTTGGATTGTGTGTATTGTATCGGGTTAACTTGTTTTCTGGTGTGTTTTTGATGTGTAGTGGTCAGGAAAAGATTACATTCTTTGGAAAATGAACTAAAAAAAACAAACCATCTCATAATAATCAGTGTGGCACAGTCCCGGAGGGGTGGGGGGGGTTGATCATGCTCCCCGATCTTCTAGAAATTGCATTGAAATGTATGGATTCAATGGCAGTGATGTTACTAATGTTATTTTTGATTCACTATACTTGTCCGTGGTTTTTTGCCATACCCAGTGTGTCTTCGGAGCTGGTTGCTTTTACACATCATGAAATTAGCGAAGACCACTTTTGGCCAGATTTTCGAAAATAAATACTTTAAATGTGCTTCAGTTGCTTTGTCCCAGTGGTGCAGATTTAGCTGGGACTCTAAGGCTAGCTTTGTCAAACACACTCCAGATGTTTCAGAGCCATTTTTGAGGAAAAGCCCACATTATTGGACCTAGTTTGGCTGCTAGAACATATTTGGGGTCGTTTGTAGCCCTGCTAGCTAGTTTCTTCTGCTAATTGTCTTTTCTTTTTTTATAATTGTTAGTATTTTCGTTTCTCTCCGAAGTCAAATTGGGAGAATTATTTCATTCCTATTTTGCAGCTTAGCAAGAGATTGTGTTAAAGAATAGTAAAGCGACTGAATTCGCAGTAATGTAAAGCTAAATTATTGTTGCACACCATTGATTACACCCTTCTAGTCATAATGGTTTATACAAAGCTCGATGGAAAGACATTTTATTTTAGTTATCATTGTTTGGAGCCCTTTTATCAACAGACTCAAGCAAGACTATTTTTTTTAAGGGCTCATTCATCATGAGAGGATTTACTTTTTTTTTACGAACATGATTTTTCAGTCGTACACTTCCACACCCCATAAAGCAACTTCCCCTTTTCTTTTGTCTTTCATCTCTTTTCCTCGTCCTTGACTAGTTTCCACCAGATCTGATGTGCACACTTTTTTCGTTTTGTTTTGGGGGGTGGGGGGGGAAGGGATCGGGGCTTTGTATTCCATAAAATATGAGAATAAAATATTATACCACAACTCCTGCTTGACTTTTGTACTCACAGTTCAGCTGTTGTAGACTTTAATTACGAGAGTAAATGTGTTTTTGGTGAATACATATCTTTATGAATAATGCATTTTGTAATTTTTCTAAATTAAAGTGTGGAATGTCTTATGAGAATAGTAAAGCTGACTGCTTTGGGACATTGCAAGTAAGATGGGATCAGTATGTTTACCATGCAGTTCCATTTATGGCCACGAGATGGCGAACAATCTTCACATTTGGTTTTGTTTGTTTTTCCTCTGCACTTTCAAATTAAATGAGCTATACCTAAACATGTCGTCATTGAAATTG
This sequence comes from Gobionotothen gibberifrons, assembly GCA_943591055.1. Taxonomy (NCBI): domain Eukaryota; kingdom Metazoa; phylum Chordata; class Actinopteri; order Perciformes; family Nototheniidae; genus Gobionotothen; species Gobionotothen gibberifrons. The sequence goes on from CALSBZ010046932.1 coordinate 7,045,786, forward strand.
AGCTGAAGCAGAAAGCTGGATAATATCAGAATGGAGATGACCCATGTCCATATTCTGGGCCAACTCTGAGACAATCATTTAAGTAAGTTTGCATGAAATATTAAATGCCAAGTGCAAGATTTCATATGTGCTGGAGTTCATTTCATTTCAATCTTTATTTCGAACAGATTAAAAAAATAACAAATGTGAAAAATACCATATTGTTAAAATACAGTATTTATCCACATTCATGATAATATTTATATATTCAACTAAAAAAAGTCTTCATATTAATAATAATAAATCATGTGTCCGAAAGGGAGCAGGAGGAAGCAAATGCTTATTAATCCCCACCCCTTACTTGATCAATGATTGTCCTTTAAATCATTTTCCCAATATTGCGATAGTCTTAGCCAGTTTTGCTTTTACATGATTGATATGAGGTTTCCAGCTCCTTTTGTGGTCTCTAAAATATTGTGATCTATATGGTGTCAAATGCTTTTTGTAAGTCTATAAATATTCCCACTGCTTGTTTTTTATTGTCCATGCAGTTTGCAATTTCCTCACTTAATTCCATTAGTGCCATAGATGTTGATCTATCTTTCATGAATCCATATTGACTGTCGTCCAAAAGCTGATGAAGTTAACTGATTTAAACTTGAACTCAGACCTCACTGCAAAGTTATGTCACACAAGCATGTTTTTTTTACCCATAATATACTCCTGTAGGTACACACGTGTTGTATTATGATTATAACTAGGAAAATGCATATGAACCCTGAAAACTGAACCCGATTTGAAGCATTGCTGAAAAATGCAGAAAAGTAAACATGTCTGAAAAGGTTTTTACAGCTCAAATGAATTAAACTTCAGCCCTGCTTTCCTGAAAACTGAATTTATAAAACTGCCAGGAATAAAGACCAACAAGCTGAAATGCATTACAAGAACAGATGGAAACTGAATTGTAATGCTATCAAAGCTGGAGGTTCCCCTCACGTCAAATTAATGGTTCAAAAACATGGAAAGAAGTATTGCTTTTTGTTAATATTAATAGTTGGTGATAAACAAACAATCATTGGCTACCCCTGTCGATATCCGAAATCCATTCTAATTTCTGTTAGCAGCCCCAAAGACATGTTCCTTTTTCAATATAAGTGATGGTAAGCCCTCTTAGTTCTGTGCAAAATTGGATTTCAGAGCCAAACATAGTTTGAGGGCTCGGATTTATGGATAAGTTTAGGTCTTTTTTAAACTACTAGTAATATAAATAAATCCTCTCTCTTTCAAAACTGTTCCTCTTACATAATTGAACACTTGGTCAAAACCCATTAATGTCTCATATTTCAGTTCAACCATTAAATACATTACTAATAATCTAAATAAATCCAACGTTTTTAGCAGTTTATTTAAGTTAGTCAGTGAAACTGTCTGGAAGATTAAATGCAGATGACTGTTCAAATTGTAGACAGTTAAAACAAATTAAATGGATTTACAGGAAGTACTAAACAAGAATTGTATTCTCGGTTTATCTAAACATCAATATTTCAAAGGGCCACATACCTGTATTGACAATAACTGTGATCTTTGAAAAATTATAACATCGTGTAAATAATGCAGTTCCTCATAAATAATTTCCAATATTATTTTGTCATCCTCCCAAAGGCCAACATTTTCTATATTGCTATCATGAATTATTTTGGCCATACAAATAATGTAGTGAACATTTATTTAGGTGACTGCTTATTTATATACTGTTCTCATCCACTTCTTATTTTTACTTTACTAGTGGAAGATAATTAGGTCCACATGTAAAAAAACATATTTGAGTCCTGATTTGATTCTCATTTTAACGTAAACTCAGATATCTTCAGATAGCTTCTGTAGTTGGACTTGTAGTTATATTCTTTTTGCTGCTGCAGATATCTTACTGTCAAACGAGATTGATGAAGTTGGTACTTATTTACTGTCGTTTAAGATATGTGCTCAAACATGTGTTTTCACATCAATAGTTGGACACATATTCAATAAAAAAGAAATAAAGAGCTTTTTGCTACTATTATCACCGCCTTCAAACAAAAAACTCTCACACTTGTTTGCTCACACAGACCTTCAGTGGTAAAATCTTCAGCGGTACTTTATCCACTGTGCTAATGTATGGAAACAGCCTCTCAGTGAAGGTGTGTTTGAGGGTGTGTAAGAGTGTGTTAGTGTCAGGATCAGAGAAGGTCAGCTTTCCTCTGCTCCAGTCCAGACTCATTCTGATTCTCTTCAGCTTCCTCTGCAACCCCAGATCAGTGGCTGCAGCTGGTAGTGCCCGCGCCGAGTATTCCCCTTTATGGAACCGCATTTCCCATAATCCAGTCTGTGTGGGTCCCTTTCTCTGGTAGGACTCCGCTAACACACCTATTGACCAGAATGTATTGTCGCCAACTTCAACGTCCCATGTGTGAGTCCCCGAGTTAAAGCTCTCAGAGCCTTGGACGATGTAATAATCGTCAAACCTCTCCGGATTATCGGGAAGATTCTGCTTCTCCCCTCCTCTCGCATTGGTCATATCATCAGACACGATGAGTTCTAGATTTGTTGTGTTTGGGTCCAGAATCACCGGCGTGTAGGAGACCATCTCCTTCATCTTGTTCCAGATGTTGAAGGTCAGGTTGCCCAAGTGTTTGGCCTTATCTATGAGAGCTCCCGGGCCCAGCTGTGGTTCCTCCAGTAGGGGGTGCTGCCGCTCGATACTTTCCACTGTTGCCTTGTAGTTCTGCAGAAAGGACACATCTTCAGCTCTCAGCTCCTTCTCTGTGGTTCTGATTGTGTCTGAAAGAGCGGCTATCTTTACGCCCAGAGCGTCCATCTTTACCGTTATCATCTGCATCTTCTGCTCCTCTTCCTGATTCAAAGCAGCCATCCTGACTTGCTCTTCTTCTTCTAGAAACTTGTGAAGCTTCTGAAACTGCTCCTTAATTTGAGTCTCAGTTTGTCGGGCTTGGACGTTAATGTGCTCAGCTGTTTTGCTTAACTTTCCTTGAACCCGTTCGAGAACATTTAAATTCTTCTTTAAGGGTTTCAGTGTGGCCCCGAGTTTCTCCTTGTGCTTTGGCGCAGCTTCGTCAACGGGGCTGAATTTGTGGTTGGTGTGTTTCTCCGAGTCCCTGCAGACGAGACAAGTCGGCTGCTGATGGTCCAGGCAGAAGAGTTTGAGTTTCTCAGAGTGCACACTACAGAGGATCTCCAATGCTCTCCGGTCTTGCTCCTGAACGAAGGCCTCACACAGGTTCTTCAACACCAGGCTAACAGGTGGGTTCACCATTGAGGATCGTCTCTTACAAACTGGACACTCACACAGTGGTTTCGCCTTCCACCAGGTGCTCAGACAGTCTTTACAGAAGCTGTGGGAACATGACAGAACAACTGGAACTCTGAAGATATCATGACAGACCGGACAGCAGTAATCCTCCTCTGATCTGGAAGCCATTTTGTCCCTGAGTAAAGCTGAACACACGCAGGATTTTCTCCCTGCTGTGGAAAGCTGACTGAGTTACTTTCACTTTGCAACCTTGAGTGTTTTTCAGTCCCCAACAGGAAATAGGGTATGAGTATTTCCTTCCTTAAGTCCGTCAGAACTTTCTCCTACAAGTCTCTTTGCTCAGGTAATATTGACAGATTTATAATGAAGGTAAATCTTACCAACTGTCTGTCGGTGTGTCCTTTCCCTGAGAAGTCATAAACTTGTTTCCTGGTTTGTCTCGCATTATGTCATCAAAGGGGTGGAGCTTTGTGAAGCAACCTATGTGTTGTGTGCTTTGTTTTAGAAATGCGGCTGCTGATCGACAAGCCAAAAGCATGTATTACGCCCAGAGGGGTGTGTCTGGGATGACATTGATATTTGTTCTTTAGTAAGATTATCATATTTTCCTGCTGGCACTGCTCCACATCAGCCTTCTGAAAACAGGTCAACTTACACACTCTTGGCAAACTTTCAGAGGAGTCATATTTCTGTGCTAAATAACATACTATGATTTTTTTACTTTGTTTGTATTTACATAATCATATTAAACATTTTTGGGGGACATCGTTTGGAACCTTAAGATTTGTGACCAAGACACAGAAAAAAACTTGTTCTCTAGTATGAATACAATCTGACTATTAATCTAGGTCTGCAACATTATGGCACAAGTAATAATCACAATTGTTTTTATCAATACTGAGATCCTGAAAGTTATTAAGATTAATCATTGACTCTAGGGTCTAACTATTTGTATTCACTTTCACATTAAATAAGCACAGCACTCCTTATACTTTCCGTCCGATCCACCCAGGGACCGTTGATGTTAAAGACGGGGCTTAGTGACTTTCCAGCTTTTTTCCAAAGTGCACAAAAAAGTCATTAGTCACTCGCCAGGAGAAGGTTGTTGCCCTGAAACCAGCACGTCAGATATTTTACTTCCTTCAGGTAACCCTTCTTATTTGTATCTGTGATCAGGCCCACCACAAAAAGGATGGAGTTTAAGGTGGCTACACATTTGTGTGTGTTCGGCAAGTACAGTAGGCCTAACCGGCATCCCTTGGGTGCTCCAGTGCTGAGGATGAGGATCTATTGGGTTCTTGAGCTTTGTGATGAGATTGGAAGGAACTATGGTGTATAACACCAAACTGTATTCTGTCAATGAACAGTAAACGCGCACAGTTACCTTCATGTTGAGGTGAGATTCTGTGATTTGCAAAATATGTGCTTCAACATGTTCTTTTCATCTGTTGGGCCTGTAGGCAAACTGTAATTTAGCTTGGTTTGGAGCATGTCTTCCTTGACCAGTAGAAAGCACAAGTCAAGTCAAAACAGCATTTAAAATAGTATAACTATTTTTTTGTAACATTACGTATTTTGATTTCTGCCTGAGATTTCTGCCGTTACTCATATACAATAGAGGTGAATGGGAGTTAATTGTGTGTGTGCACAACAACATCAACAACAATCTCTGACAGATATCTTGAAACTCTGAATAAGACCATTGCATGGTTTGACACCACTGCAGGTTACTGAGAACATTTGTTTATAATATCAGTGAAAATACCCTTTGAACAAAAGCTTTTCACATCATATAGAAACTTAAACATTTACCCTACAGACCAGCATATGCTCTGATGTCAATGTTACGCTTACAATTACCTATACACTATCATGTCCTTCAGCTTAAAAGCAAGGGTGCTGATAAACTTCAGTAGAGTTTGCTTTGACTCTTCAAAGACATCAAATGAACTAAATGCTGCACTTGAGAATTCTTGTTGTGAGTTTGACCAGCTTTGATGGTTAGATTGATGTTTAATATGTTTAATTTGCGTGTTATGTTTAGATGTGTATTTGATCTCTTCAATTTAAATGAGCTGCAAGAATGAGCATGAGCAAGGTGTCCATGTTACTTAGAATATATAATTGTTAACCGACATGTGTTAAATGTGTTACTTCCATTTTCAATCCATCGGCAAATACCGATCGAATTATTCAGATTTTTTAACTTAAATTGGCATTCACATTTTAGCCCTGACAAGTTTTTAAAGTTTAGTCAAGTCAGGTTTTTGACTTTAATCCCCCCTTCAGGAGTCAATTTCATTCTCTGTTAGTCCCTGTCTTTTTTCACATTTGCAAAACCTTTTACAAATCATGTCAAGTACATTGACATTTAACTTATTATTTTCAGTCTTTTCCTGACTGAACTTTTCCAGGCTGAACTTTTCCTGAACTCTTTCCTCTTTCTTTATTACAAGTTTGGACTATTTAGCCAAAGTCAGCAGGACTTCAACACTCTGGACAACATAATGCCCTTTTTTCCCACGAGGCGGCTCAGAATTATTGCACCTTTTATCATTTCTTAAAACCCTGATAGGCTTGATCAATGTCACCTTATACTAGCATTACAAGCAATATATCTCCAGGTGAAGTGATTGATAGATACCATCGCTGCGTTTCAATCCCTCAGTGTTTGCTGCATACACGGCGGTTAAAGGTAATTTTCATTTTCTCTGTGTTCAGTTTGTTCTCTGAGGATTTTAATCAGCAGCTCATCAGTCACTGTGTGAACAACTGGGCAGCCCCCATGTCCTATAACCTCTTTCGCCAAAGGTGTCCTTGGGGGACATGGTTAACTGTGCTGATGACCTGTCATACTATATTTATCGCTGTCACGCGTTTATTTATGGTACCCAATAATCAAAGCGAACCAGCTGTGGACTTGGCCATTAGTTCAGTTTTTTATTCACTTCCCCTCCTCTTCTGATTACACATTTTCCCTCTCCATCTGACTTTTTCTCCGCCTCTCTTCTTATCTCTCCCTCGTGTTTTTTCCTTCTCATCTCAACCTTATTTTTCTATCATCCTTTCGCTATGTCCTTGTCATTCTTCCCCACCCTTCCACTGACCGTTTCCAACCCCCGACACCATCGACTAACTCCTCTCCGCTCGTCACTGCCTGGGGGCTGGCATTAAAGTGACCGATCTCCCCTCTAAGTGAACTTCGAGTCGAAGGGGGGTACACTTTGGTTGACTTTGTAAAACTTTTGATGGATGACAGAGCTGGTGGCTGCTGCCTTTTTAAAGCTCACGTCCTGTAGACTGTTAGTGAGATGTAAGATGCCGATACTACATGTACTGTGCCTATATGCCGTAAAGATGTTCTACACACACTGTATATTTTATTGTCATCTCTACACAAGAATATTCACACTTGTGGATTCGAGGTAGCAGGTGGAGATAGGCATTCTTATTGGAAATCTGTTTGTGAGCTATAAATCATATCTTGTGATTGCATATCTCAACCAAGGGGGCACTTTGGCTGTGATGTATAGTACAGGAAATCCTCTTATGAAAGAATGTCTGAGTTCACATACAGTATGTCTCATGGTGTTGTTTATTATGAATACTAGAATATTAAAGGTTACCTTTCTGTGGTTTCCTCGCTGGGTTTAAGTGTGCTGGGCTCTGTTGCAAACTCTCTTTAATAACAGTTGTATATTTCTTTCCAGCAATAAGGATTTAGCATAATTATCTTCTTACTACAGTTTGTATCCATCTCAAAGGACTTTGTTAGGGTCTTTCAGCTCATTGTTTTGATTATACAGTATTAGGCTCACTTATGTATCAGCATTCTTGACAGGCAGCTTTTTCAGAGAACTAGCTTTGATAACCAACTACACTTTGTGCAGCACTAATCAGCAGATGAGTGGAAGTTAATGAATATTAAGTGAACATAGCGGAGCATTTAACAATTAAAGAGCCAGGAATTTCCCTCAGGACTTTTGGAGGCTTCTACTTATTAGGGTGCCTGACACAAAACACAAATTAATTGTAATGGTTTCCTCTGCATGCTGGATGTTTATTTTTTTTTTACTGTTATGCGCACAATGTAATGATGAATTCAAAAGTAGTGTATTGCACACTTTTATTTTAAAAGTAGCCTACTGCTATATGAACAAAAGTGCAAAAACATTTGGTTTAACTGTAAACAAATAAGGTGCTTTTTAACAGCAGTATTTCCTTTACACAGTATCAGTTAAACTAGTTCAGTTAATATCAACTTCAACATGAATTAATGTAATCAAATCAAACATAAAGCTATTTGCCACTGCCAGGGCATTAACGTTTAATCTAGTTTGTTATAGAAAAACAAGTTACCCTCGGAGTCCAGTGATAAGAAAATTCAACTTTGCAGTGGTTACACATAACTCTGATTCTATCAACTCTGCCGTCTGGAAGAGATTTCAAATGTCCATGTAAGAGTTCGGTACCTTTCTCCATGTTTCTGTCCCAGCCAGTTATTTTCTGTTTCGGTTCATTTGAGCAATACAGCAGTCCAAATGCTCTCATTGGTTGAGACGTGATGACGCCCATACTAACAAGCCAATACTCAATACTGAGACCCCTCCTGTGACCCACAGTTTGTCTGTATGTGTTTTCAGAGCCAGTGAGCAACGGACTTTCAAAATAATCATATTACTAATACACATTTTTGTTTGTTAATGCGCGATAAATTAATTGTCGGCGTTAATGAATGAATGCGTTTACGCAATAATAACGCATAATCCTTAAAGTGGATTATGTCAGTGTCGTGTTTACAGCTTTTTTTTGCTGCCCCCAAGTGAATAAAAATCAGTTGTTGCCAATACAGACCAAGTTTTCTGCGGCTTCAAGATAATAATAATAATAATAATAGGCTAATAGGCTAATAATAGGCTAATAATATATAGTCCCTTTCATCAACCCAAGGTCGCTTAACAAAGAAACATATAAAGACAAAACATAAAACAGGGGGCAGAAATGGAAGTGTTACATTGCAGGGGGGGGAAGAGTGAGTTAATGTTGGAAGGCTTTGTTGTTGAACAGATGAGTTTTCAGGGTTGATTTGAAAATGTTCAGAGAAGAGGCGTTACGGATTTGAGCAGGGAGGCAGTTCCAGAGGGCGGGGGCAGCGACACTGAAGGCATGGTCCCTGAAGGTGCGGAGGCGTGAATGGGGAATGGAGAGCAGGCCAGAGTCTGAGGATCGAAGGGTGCAGGACGGGATGTAAGGGGGGAGGAGATCTGTGAGGTACTGAGGGGAGAGGGCATGGGACTTGTAGGTGACGAGGAGGAGTTTGTAGGGTGTGGACCGGGAGCCAGTGGAGGTTGAAGAGAGTGGGGGTGATGTGCTGCAAGTGTCTGTTTGCATCATTCATTTGTTTTCATTTACTTCTAAGACTAATCACTGTTTCTAACCCTGGGGACCTGAAATCTGTCTGTTGAAACATAATGGCTTGTCTCTTTAAGCTTTGCACACAGAAGCCATAATTTTTAAAGTTGATTCCTTATTCCCCTTTGCCAATTTTGCAGAGAATTATGCCAGAGAATTTCCAAGCAAAATGACAAGAGGCTAAATGTATTTACAAAAATGATGTTTTAAGTTAAATCTGATACAACCTAGAGCTGGTGGGCAATTTAGAGTAGCAGTAGATTGGTTTGCTTGTCAGTCATATACATTTGAACAGACGTGAAGCTGCTTATTTAAACATTAACCTCCTGGTTGTGTGCAAGATAGACAAATCACAATTCCACATAGGCGCATATATAAATGGATGAAGGCTATATCCCTCATACATCCTCTGACTGGGCAGGATATTGGTTTTGACAGTCTCATTAGGACTGTCAGAAACTGTAACAATACAGACTCACCACAGGGGAGTGCTGTTAGTCAGTGGTCATCAGGCCTGATGAAGCTTCACAGCAAGCAAGCTCCTCATGAGTACTCCTACTGAGAGTCTAACACACACCCGTGAGCAAATAACCACCTGCCGTGCAACCAGAGAGCTAGTTAGTGCTTAAACATATTATAAAACTGAGAATGAAGATGGAACTACCGTTCATCAGAGAATCATACCGGTTTTGTTCTTTAGAGTTTGGCTATAGGGAAATTACAGTGGATATATAGGTTAGGAGCATTGTTTGTATGTGTGTGTGTATCAGAGTGTGTGTTCTCTTGCTTGTCCTCAACTGGCTTCTGCACTAGTTACCTGGCCTGCATTGACCTATGAAATCTGTGAAGTCAATTAGGTATTTGAATTAAAGCATCAGATAAAGTGTACTGCCCTGTCTTTAACAACCATTTTCCCATTTAAAATCCAACTGGGATCAATAGACTCATTCCTCCTGAGGCAAAGAGAATAGGTTGAAGACATTTTCAAAAAAGCTCTGAGCTGACACTATTCAGCAGAGGTGCATTATGCGGACAGAATATGCCAGACACAGCTGGACTATAATGTTAATGCTTAATAACAATTAACAACTGAAAAATCCTCAGACAGTTTGGAGCACCATTAGACCGGACAAATTGGCCTCACGAGAACAATGGCCAATTAGCTGGGAGATAATTGCATGGCAAAACTGTTAATGTTTGAAAAAGTAACACAACTTTTGTAAAGGCTCCCAGTTGCTTAGTGTGACTAAAGAAGGTTTTACTTTTAGAGAAGTGTAAATAAGTGCTTTAACAGAAAATATTATGTTGACTCACCAGTGGGCCCGCTTCTATGTTAAAGTGTGAACCGGGACGGTACCACTTTACAATAAGACTACCCTTATAAAGGGTTTACGAATAGTTTGTAATTCATTTATTAATTAGGTTGTGAACACTTTATAAATCATGAATAAGCTTTTATAAGACATGAGATAAACAGGGCAACTGTGACCGGTTTCTTGCCAAATAGTGAGCCCACATTTATCTGTACTGCTAAGCCTTAAATTCGCTGCTTGGCTTACTTCGTCTTCTTCATCAGCCAGCATCCTTGGTATCTGTAGTTCACTGAGTTGATTCTCCCCCCATCCACACCTCGTAGGAGATTTCTCTTTTTCCATTCCTCTTTTTCCATTTTTTTCTTCTTGGGTATAGTGACGTATTTGGGTATAGTGATGTAACGTAACGTAACAGCTCCGCGTATTGGTCCATTTGGACTAATCTGCGGAGCCGTTACATTTGGACCAATCCGCAGACTTCCTCACACACACACATTACCATTAAGATGACATAAACATGAAGTCATGAACACTAACCCAGACATTAGTTGTCTAACTTGAACCTAAGACACTTGTAGCCTGTCTCTGCTGACACACAATAAGGGGAGTGTCAACACAGACACCTGTCAACCCGCACTCTGCTGTTCCTCAGCGCCGCTCCCCCTCCCTACCGCTGAAATTATGAATGAAAAGCGTATAGTAATCATAGATAACACGGCAGGGTCCGTGACAGATTGTTTTCATCTGATTTCAAATAAACAAAGTCTTGGTTTTTAGAATATTAAACTTGTTTCGCCAAATTCAGATGATAAATACAACTTTGAATAATAATAAAATATCTCTTTAACTTACAAGGATGACCTTATTTTACCAACCTCAAACAGATGCCGTCTGTTCTACAGTATTATCCACTTAACGCTTAACACTTCTCTATTGTGTTTTAACTTGGAGGCTACGATTAGCATCGTTAGCACATATTTAGCTACCACTTGCTTACATGCTAACCCAAGCCTTAGCATTCATTGCGTTAGCTGATTAAAATGATAAACACATAAATAAAGTACTCGAATTTCACTTAATGCAAAACCGCATTCATGCACCGTCTGTTTTAACCGCAGAGCGAATCACAATAGTATGATATAAGCATGAAGAATAGTCCACAAGGCACCAGCACAACAAACACGGCCGAGTTAAAGTTATGTCCCCCGGTCCGGATGAGTTAAGCAGGCTGAGCCCCTGTAGCATCACGGAGCTGCTAGCAGAGGGACAGGAAGCTGGACAGACCTGTCACTCAATGTGACCACGCCCTAATTTATGCATAACTTTAAGGCTTAATATAACTTAAACAAATTATAAATGGTAGTAACTCATTAATAAATGGTGATTTGTTTAACACTTTACAAGGCTCCCTTTGGCAGTTATAAATGTTAGTAACTCGTAAATAAATGGTCATAAAGAGATGCCAAGAAACATCAAGATGGAAGGGGGAGAATCAACTCAGTGAACAACAGATACCAAGGATGCTGGCTGATGAAGACGAAGTAAGCTAGTGCCAATATAAGGCTTAGTCATCTTGCCAAATAGTGAGCCTTTGTTGATGTATGAAAACTATGTTAGAACTGGTTTATGGGGTAGTCTTATTGTAAAGTGGTACCGATTCCTGATATTGTTTGGGAATACAATACATACAGGCAAGGCTTTTGATTTTATGTTTTACTATATTATTGTTATCTATAGTCATTACTTGTATAAAACCCCATAATTACAACGTTTGGAAAAAAATCATTGTAGCTCTGGCCTGGGTCTTTAAGCTAAAAACACCTCAAGCACAAATGCGGAAGTTTTCATAATTTCAACGTATAGTGCTTTCCTAATGCGATACTTAGAAAACAAAAGAACAACAATTAAAAAATAGGGTTATTGTTTCAATTAGCATTAGATTCAGACTTTTAGCTTGCAAATTGGTGCTGTGGGAACCAACACACGGGCATCGGTCACGAGGACGTCCCGCACAAACATACGTGGACGTACTCAAGAACGACGCAGGAGCACAAAGTACCAATGAACTGGCCAGATGTATGGAGAACCGGGATGACTGGAAGCGACGATGGAGGGCTCGTCTGAGGACGACCTAGAGAGAGAGAGTATGTAGCCGATATGTTTAGCACCTATTTAAAAAGATTCCTTTTTATAAAATTACTTTTCTTACATCCAACTCATGAAGATATCTTTAGCTTAATTAGCCAGCTAACTGCAGCTAACCCGATCACCTTCCTTTGTCTACATTAATGGGACATTGTTTTAAAATATATTAATAATTTCCGGAGGTTAAGTCAATGGTGAAAGAGTGTTTGATTGCTTATGAGTTAAACTTCTCACTTGTAAAAGGAAGATTATTTTTTGTTTTAAATGTCAACTTCTCTTTTTTTCTCTGTGTTTATAGTGATGAAGGTTTTAAAGTGTAATGTCTTTAAAAAGTATTTTTCCTTTTTCATCAAGTCTTTATGTCAACAGATAAATAAATATAAATGAGCAATGTGCAGTCCAATCAGCCGAGTTCCTCCCACTTCACGCTAGTTTGATTTCGAGCAAACCCAAGAATGATTGAAGTCCTACAGCCGGCCATTAAACTTCAATGCATTTTGGCTTCTGCATTCAGTGCAGTTCAACATGATTTAAGAGTTTTTAGAAATGAAAGATCGGCAAACATGAAAGGTTAGTTTTATGGTCTAATCAATAGATGGCTTGTTTTAAGAATCCATCAAAAGTTGTGTTGGTTTCATCGTACTTCCTGGCTTTTTAATAGACTTTCTTCCTCCAAGTTCTTTTGTCCTTCATCTTTGCTTTGAACAAATGTCGGCTGTGAGTCTACCTTTACCTGATTATATCCCTTTAACTCCTTTTTCTCTCCTACCTCTTTGTAATGAGAAAAAAAAAATGTTGTGGAAAACCCATACCATTTTTTAAAAGGAGAATATCTCTCTAAAAATACTTGGCAAGTGGTGAGAGTTAGTGAGCCAGGATGTGTAGGCAGTATTGAAAATACACTGCACTCGGATATGGAAATAATTTTCCCTGCTGACAAACATGTCCTTTTTCTGATATGTAATCTGGCAACGCTAAACCAAGATTGATGTAGAAGGTGAATTAATTTGTGTTTTTGGTACCTATGTGTTTGATAATTGGAATAAACAGCGTTAAATGCTGATTCATTGCAATGTGTGCAAAGCTGCAACCCGAGCAAGAGGGAAAGGGATTAGCATACGCTGCCAAATTACAGCCTTGCCCGACAAACTTCAGATACAACCAATTTGATTGCAAGAAATACTTCATCTGAAGAACAAAACACTACATCACGTTGTAGAGCTACTTTCGAAGGGCTGCTTGACCTCTGACCCTCCAGTGATAGTTAGCATGACTGGACAAATATAAATCCCAGTGAATGGGAAATCTTACTGGGTCTATTGGTACCCCTCGATTCCACCGGGTCCGTCTGCGCCGCGGTTTTGGTCCGGCCTCCTCCGGCGTCATACCCTACCAGGCGCGTTTCAGAAGCATTACGGAAGCGGAGCGTCTTGCCTGTCTGCTCGCAGTTTTTGTTGATTTGGGCATATTTCCTGGACAGGCTACTTTGTACAGACAAAGTTAATAATAATTGTAATATCCCAGTTATAAACGACATGAATCAAAGATATGTTGCTGTATTTTAGTGGTAAAAAATGCATTCATCATCATAATTATTCTATATATATAATTTACACAGTGCCTGTAAACCGGAGGAGAACGCTGGCATTTCTACTCCTACTTGAGAGACCACGGAGGGATAGGGGCTGCAAAATTAGTTTGTGTGTGTGTATATATATATTTAAATATGCTATATATGCTCTGAACGTTCCACTTCCTGCCTGCCCGACATTACCTT
>CALSBZ010046932.1:7069718-7089718 GCA_943591055.1 Gobionotothen gibberifrons
CGGCCGTAACGCGTCGCAGACGGACTCGGTGGAATCGAGGGGTTAGTAATGGGTTCTGGCCCACAACCTGACAGTGATGAATGGTGCTGTACAGATCCGGCCCTTGGCATAGGCAGTATAGGCGAATACTAAGGGCGCATCAACCCATCTTGCCAGCAAATTGGTCAGGGCCGGCCCTGGTGCTGTAGGTCCTTGCTGTGCTTCTATGACTTTCACCGCATGAGGAATGAGGAGGGAGGGAGGGGGCGCTGCACTACACTGTATGTACTCAGCTACTGAACCCTGTATAGTTGGTAAGTGTTTCTTACCTCAGCCCTGTGTGATCGGCAAACAACAAGACAGTTATCTTCACATGACTGGGAGCAGGATTGTTGCCCTGTGTCAGCTGAAAGCGATTTCATTATCATCAGGGCTCAGGTTGTGCTATGATACCAGACGTGACTGAGCTAGATGTTACCTTACATAACTTTAAGTGCGTATGAATTGGTAAAATGAGGTGCGCTTTACAGATGAGAACAAAACTGAATTCCTGTGAGTGGCAGAAGCCTTTTGTCCACTGCCAACGAGTCACGATGTGAATAACCTTGCTTTTCTATTCTTTCTATCTGCGCTCATTATCCTAGCCGTCAGTCATAGGGTTTCTAACTTAAGAAGACCAATTAGAGGAGCGTTCTTCTGTTGCATTTCCCATAAAGTTTTATTCTACTTAGACTTTCCCCAGAGAGAAATTGAAATGGATATCATATAAACCAAATAAATAAATGCAAAGTAAGGGGTTTCCTTAGAGGCCTAAGATTACATTCTGACACATTGTTAGCTTATGCTAATACTTGAGGACCCTTTTCAACTACAGGGACTTTTCTCATAAAACCAAAAACTTTGTGTTAGATATTCATGCATTTTTCTTCATTTTGAACACATTACCTAATTCCATTTCTCAGTCCTCTCCCAATAGCTTTCTGCTAGAAAAAAAGTACTTACCAATGGCCCATGTACTGTACTAAGTCTGTAGTGCAGAACATTTCTGACCAGTGAACACAGGCCCCCGCTACACCTTACATTCATACTGGGATAATGTATTAATCCCAAAGGAGTTTTGCTAATATATCTAGTGTTTTACCCCTATATACATGCCTATATTGGTGGGGAGTTGGATGGTGTGGTGCCTTTGCTTAAGTGTCCGTGTGGCAAACCGGAACCTCTCCAGCTGCCAGTCCGCACTTGAACCGTAACCTTCAGTTCCCAAGGTAATTCCCTACAGACTGAGCTACTGCTGCCCAAAAAAGCTAATGCTGGGTGTCACCAGTGTCAATGTCAGGACTGTGTATTTTCATTTTAATATTATTGACATGCAGATCACCTTCATCCTATAGCCATGGAATTAACTACATGGACCGACTGAAATACCGTATGTCACGGTTTGTCTTTTCCATCACATTGTCTCAGTACTCCACTCACCCCTCCTCCACCTCATCAGCTCACCTGGTCTCCCAGCTGCATCTCATCTTCAATCAAGCCGGTGTATAACCTCTCATGTCAGCCACCCATTGTCAGATTGTTGTGCACCACTTGTGCAAGACTCTCAAGCACTTGATTGTTTCCCTGTTGCGAAACCTGCCTATTTTGCCTGTAACCATGGTACATCCGACAGCCTTCTGGGTTCAACTGTTACATCTGTTTCTGTGTCCTTGTCCTTATCAATCCTCTGCTTGGTATTGACCGATCTTCTACCATTTCTCTTCTGGTTATTATGCTTGGACAGTGGCCTTACCTGCCCTGCTTACTGTAAGGCTTGAGTTTTAGCGATATTACAAAATGGTTAAACTGCTAAAATGAACTGCTTGTGGTTCAGATTTAAATATCTCAAGATAAAATGTGCAAAATATATTTGGTAGGTGTAATTCTAACAGTTTTTATGGTCATTTTGAAATACCATATTAAAAAAGCCCTAAGAAAAAACAAAAATGTAAAAAACAATAAGAAGTTTAATGCTTGTCTTGCAAGTTTTTGTATCCACCCAAAATTAAAACAAAATGTCTTGTCAACAATAGAAATTGTTAAAATGTTAGTGCCCACGCTGTGGACCAACTGACTTTCCTCTTACAATCCCTTAAAATCTCTTTCTGATTGATTTTGCTGAAGCTTTCTGGTTACTAAAGCTGCACGCTCATTACAGTATGTGACTGCCTTGACACTTCCTCATGATAAAGACTTGATTAATTAATGTGACTTGGGTCAAAGTCGTCCATGATCCCCTCATATCAGACTAAACTAAAAAGTAGCCAAGCATAATATACGGCATCAATAATTCTTACTCAACAATACATGTTTTATTCCAAGTCCAGCAGTTTGAAGTATATTGTAGCTTTATACAGTAGAAAGAATGACTATAACCAAGCAAAAGGTCTCATTCAAGTGACATTTTATCAGGACAGGGGTGTGCATTAGCAGGAAGGAAACATCTGCATAAACATTGGCTTATCTATGACAAAAGAATGGACAACAACTGATGTTACTCACCTTTTCCCATTCACCCGTGCAAGCAAAATTAAGCATTATGTTTCTGGTTTGAAGATAAAATGACAAACTCTGATGTCAGATACAGTATCTCAGGGAAAACCTGGAGTAAGAAGAATGGTGCAGATTCCAGAGGCCTGATATGAAGACTTTCTCCTCTACCTTCTCCCTAAAAGGTGAAACACTCTCCAGGAACCGGTCAGCAATGTTAACAAAAAACAACATTTGAGACCTTTTTCTGCTCTCTATCTCAACTTGCCTGATGGCAAAGTGTTCCAGTTCGGTGTCCTAAATTGAAGAGAGTCGGGGGAGCCAGGGGTTGTGGGTTCTTTGACATGTTCTGTAAGTAGCCAAGCCCTTTGATGGATGACTCTTATTTTCTTGTCAAGCTCACACTACTTTAATGTTTATCTTGAGGCTTTCATTTATCCAGTACAGACCGGACTGGACAGGGAGGAAAGAAAGAGAGGAGGGTGGACAGTCAGGCGGACATCAAGGAAGAGAAAGGAAAGAGACACCACAGAGAAAGAGCAGCATTCAACTGAACAAACTGTTTCAGGTCTCGCAAAAACCAATATGATTGCCATTTTTGTGCGGAAATGTATGAATAAAGCGCCATTTCGTTAAAAATGCTAAAACATCTAAGCCTCAGCCACTGCCAAAACTTGGAATTTGCACCCTTGCCCTTCATTTTACTCTCATGGCATCCCAATAAGTTTCATAGTTGGAAACCCTGCAGGCCAGAAATGCAGTGTGGGTCAAACTTTCCCTCTGCGTAGTCATTACTGCTTCCCATTTGGGCTGTATGCACAGTTGGTGGAGTTCTCATTTTCTCAGAGTAATTCTATGGTATCTAGGGCCTGTGGTTGTTACTTACTTGATGAGCATCATCCCCCTGCACTACCCAGGGGAAATTTAACCACCACACATTGATTTTCAAGGCCTTCTATCAACTGACCTTAAAATAATTTTGTGCATGCGAGCACTCCCTAAAAAACAGGCAGCATGTTTTTATCTCACTGCTTCTCTGTATTACCTCATTCACACCAACGCAACTCCGGTTCAAGCTCCGTGCTAGAGCTTTCCAGGTTCAGAACCGGTTCTTCAGTTTGGCTCCGGCTCTTTTCACACCGCCCAGAGTCCGACTGGTGCTGCGTCATTGCGTCATCGTTTGCGTCATGACGTAACCGTTTGCGTGCCTGCTTCATAAAGCCATACCGCGTGGAAACCCCTCACAGCTCACACCGACAACAACAACAATGGCCGATGGTGCTCCAGCTTCCTCTGTACCTCTTCAGAAGACCAGATTCCCAGTAGGTAGCTGGTCTCTTCAGTGGACCACTGCTGCTTGTTAAGTTTCTCCATCATTGTGTACAAACTGGATAAAACGTGGGCTTTTTGTTGTTGTTCAGGAGTTGATCCCGCCCCTGCCCCCGCCTCGACGTAAGCGTGACGTATGCGGTGCTTTTGCTCTAGCCGGACAATTTTTTGGTGCTTGAAACGAACCGGATTCCGGAGCTAAGAGGCTGCTCCGCTGCGGTGTGAACAGGAAAACCCGGTGCTTTTCAAGCTCCAGCTCCGAACCGGCCCTGAAACACCGTTGGTGTGAATGAGGTATTAAGAGACAAACTGGTGCCAGTTCTCTAACTTCTCATCTTTAACCTGTTAAGCCCTGAGCCTGTTTTTCAGGTCTCAGGCTCGAAAATGACATTTCCAGAACAAATTTCTATAACTACACTTCTAAAAAGGGGTAAATTAATAATCTTTTTTCTCAAAGCAATGATACACCTGTGAGTTGGTTGTAGAAAAGTCAGAATCAATATAGAACCTTTTTATTTTAAAGTAAATTCAGATTGAACATAGTAAAACAAAAATATGTATCGTGTACGTTGTTAGTAATTTAATCAATGTTTTATGGCATAATTTAGTTTAGACATGCCATCAGTTTAAATGTTGATTTATACTGAGAAAACAGAAGTTTTCGCACAGGGTCTAATGTTAAGCTTTTATTTTGAAAAGACTTCCGGCTAGAACAAACCAGTGAATACAAGTTTATTTTGAAAAGCTATTCCGGAAGTTATCTCTGAAATACCGACAGTAACTTGACCTCAATGTTTGACCAAACGTAAACGTTTCTAGTCGTTAAAATGAAATAAATAACAAGTGATGAAAGACCATTTGAGAAGAAGAGGCGTGTTTAGTCATGTGTTGGATGTACAATGTCAAAATGTTCTGTAAAATGTGATATCGGACATTGGAGAAACTAGCGGAAGTGAACAACAACAAAGCCAGCTGGGAGCGGAGGGGGAGCCAAATTGAGTTATAAAAAGAGCGGAACATGTTGAGTTCACTCTCTCTTCTTCACCTGAGCACGGAGGAATGCAGCTGTTTTCCTCCTCTGAACCACCTCCTGTTTGTAACATTACCACGCCTTATCTTTATTAAAGTACCACCCATTTGAAACTTTAGCCGAGACTCACTGATCTCCTTATTTTAAAACTTGCTCTTCTGGACGCGAGGAAAAACGGACATTTCTAATAGTTGGTGCAACCCGACGTGATCCCGCCGACGGAGGAGAGACAACCAGCCGGCTGTTTCCTCGAGACGCTCGTCACCATTCTACACACAAGAGCTCAAATCAAATCGGTAAGAAGAAGCCAGTTATTGTCAGAATTCTTCACTAGTTAAACTAGGCCATTTTAGATTTGTGTGTTTGATGGCGGCCGGCGGATCCTGAAAATAGCTGTGCAATTTAATGTTAAAAAACCTACATTTATAAAAATAATCATTCTAAAACCATGAGGCGTTGTTTTGTCACAGGCACGGTGAGTTAAAATTCCCTTTGTTCTTCCATTTAACCCTGCATGCTATTCATTTGTGTGTGTTGTATTTTAAACATTAATTTGTGTAGTCATTACTTCATGGAGGTGTTTTGTTAAGTCTTCACGTAGGTGTCTCTTGTTATGTTGGTAGTTATTCCTATAAACACAAGGGTATTGATGCTCATTTAAACGGTAGTTTAAGATCTATGAGGCACAGCGAGTCAGCTAAAGACTGAGTAAATGAAGATTTAACAACGTGTAGCAGCCAGATAACGACTGGAAAATGAAGTAAAAATCATTTTATTGTGAAGAGGTCTGATTAAAGTGTGAGGCTTGATCAGTGTTTATTCTGTTTTATTTATAACTAGACATTGCGTGTGTATTACGACGGGAAATGCGACATTCTTGCGTTAGGTAGGCGATATTCTCCTGATTGTGTTTGATTAGTGTCTTGCTTGGTCACATAATAGCGTGTTTTAATAGAAACAGATGAACATAGTCGAATATTAGGATAAAGATAAGTTTATGGCTTAACATCGTAAGGGTTCCTAGTTTTAAGAGAGGATATCTTCAGGATAAAGGCCATTTTTATTGTGAACCATACAGTATTGTTTTCTCTTGCATTTGCTAAAACCAGAGTTTCCCTTTGTTACAGTAAACATCACCCAGCCATTTTCTAGTTAGCCACGTGGTCTATTTTCAAATCCCTTTGTTCTGGACCACATGTTGAAAAAACTGAAATAGGGCAAACTCCATTTCGTGAAATGCAAATTACACCTTTGTTTGTTCTAAGCTGGCTGGTTTCACTCCAATGAGGCATTTTTCTGACTTCCAATTGGTGAAGAACGAATCATACTTCTTGTCACAGTTGGAGCTAGGAAATAGTACATTTTGTTGAAACAGGTTATTAATTCCGTTGAAAGTTAGGTATTTGTATGGGAGGAATATTGTAGATTGTCAAATCTCATTTTTGAAGTGTTTCTGCTGGCGATTGTGTTTTGGCTATTTTGAAGTATTCTTGTTTGAAAATGTGTTTGGCGTGTTTGTGCTGTATCGTTCTAACCGTATTGAAATTCTCTTCCCATTTTTAAGAAGAAAATAACATTTCTTGTTAAAAAGAAGTTATTTTACAACAGAAACTCCTAGTGGATTGAGCTGGAAATTACAACAGCGCACTCTGCTGGTAACACAAAATTATTACACAGATAGAAGATAATAATGTTCTGAAGTTTACTTTTAAGTGTTATAAATGAACACATGTGGTTTCTACTTTTAAGATAAGAAACCTTACATAATAAGTCTTTCAAACTAGACTGTAGAGTATTCAAACACAAAAGTATTGAAGCTAACAAGTTATGAAATGTGCATAATACAGTGCACTTCAGGATACACATTGAACACCAGATTTACATTTGCACAATATTCTTTTTCATATTTCAAAATCAAAACATTGTACACTACAAATTCAATTTTTTGAAAAAAAAAAAAAAAATCTTTAATTTAATTTTTTTTATATCTTTTTAAGGAATACAAAGGAACTAGTCAGAGGATTAGTGCTTTATCTTTACAAACTTAATAATTGTATCCTAGTATTCAAGAAACATGTCGCCAAATGGCACCAGGTTGAGACCAGATGCAGAGCCAGGCTCAACTGCAGATATCAAGGAAAGGGTAAAAATCAGGTCAGATGCTACAACAGTTCCAAATCTTAGACAGAAGACATGGAATCACATAGAGAAACTGTTGGAACAATGGCAAACGAGAGAATTGATTCCAGCAGATGACCAACAAAAGCCCATAGGAAAGCTGTAGTTGAATATGAGGATGGAGAATACTTAAAACAGCAAGAAGCATGGGTGAAAGCTGGACAACCCCCTTGGTATGGACCTCCTATACACGCTATGAAAAAAGCTGAAAAAAGGAAAACAACAGTCACAAGTCTGTTACTCCATCTGAAATATGCCAGCCAAGGACTGACGAACAGCATGTATGTGGCTCAAGGATCAGAGCTCACACCAAAGGAAGATAAGAAAGAAAAGACAGAAGAAGCTCCAGTAATCCAACCTTCAAAGCTCCATCCAAGCTTCACAGATGCGCCTCCTCCCTATATGACAAAATAATACAGTTTCTTTCAACCTCCAATACGAGCTCCAACTCTTGGTGTTTTAGGAGGAGTATTGGAGTTGGACGGTCCCTCCACAGCTGCACGTGTCAAAGACTTGGAATACGAGGTAAGAATCCTATCCAGTGTCAACCAGCTGAAGGAGGAACTCGACAGAAAAATGGAAGAACTCAACAGAAGAATGGAAGAGGAACTCGACAGGAGAATGGAAGCACTCGGCAGAAGAATGGAAGCAGAACTCATCAAAGGAATTGAAGAAAGACGGAAGGCAGATCAAGCAAAAAATTACATTATTGAAGAAAGACGGCAAGAAGATGTAAGATTCCAGGCAATAAGAAGGGAAGATGGCAGCACTACGATTTAGACTTCTGAGGATACAAATAGCTGAGAAAGATACCGAAGCTAATAAGAACAAGAAAATGGCAAGGCATATGCCAGCTGTAGCTGAGAAGGCCATACAAACAGAGAACGCAGGGCAGGCACCGCCAACAGTTCAAGCTCAGGAAGTGCCAGAATCAACAAAGAGGAGGAGGAGGAGGAGGAGGAGGAGGAGGAGGAGGAGGAGGAGGAGGTTTCCGAGGAAAAGGTGTCCAGAATGGTGGTTGCTTCAGATGTGGACAGATGACACATTGGTCCAATGAATGTCCGCTAAACCAATTACAGCAACCACAAGCACCACAATACTTTCCTACACCATTTCAGAAGCCTCAGAGAAAACAGTATTATCCCCAATTTCAGACGCAACAAACCCCTGTGTATGTCCCCACCCAATCACAGCCACCAGCACCCGTGGACACAGACGTACAATTTCAGCACCGCGGAGGACACGGTGGTGGCAGTGGATTCCAAGGACAACCAAGAGGAGGAGGGGTGCCAAACATGAACCAAAATGCCACCAACAGCTTGGAATTGACCACAACAGTGAGGAAGCTCAGAGGGCCAGACCACCAGGTGATGCATCTTCAGCCCAGAAGGGTATCTTTAAATCCAGCTACATTAAGCCACATCTGACACCACAGGAGGGAGAGGTTGAATGTTATTTAAAAAATTGAGAGCAGCATATTGCATTTAAATATAAAACATGCATAGATTAGTAAAGATTAAAACATAATAGAACATTTTAGCAGACTATTTTTGTAATTATGAGAAGGATAGAGATTACGAGTGATGTTGTTCCCCCACACAGAAAACTATTGAGTCCACACAGCTAGTGAGGTCAAGACGATGGATTTCCACCCAAAATATGAAGACGGAAGATCCTTACCAAGTCCTCCTGTTTACAACGACTGCAGTTCAAGGGACGGCGATACACCTGACGAGAAGCTGTTGAGACCTGAAAACGGAAACTCGATTATGCTGTGGTGAAGTCTGGCTACAAAGGGAGGTGTTCCGTTAGGGTCGCTTGTCTCAAACCAGTGAAGAAGTCAACAAGAACCCAGCAGAACTAGAGAGTGACTGTTAGAGGGAGAACAGTGACGGAGCGACAGAGACTGGCACAACCAACCAACCAGTACATAGATAGACCCCGTCAGAAGACCGGGGCTGTGTTTAAAGGGGAATTCCATTTATTGTTAGTGAAAGTGTATTTTTTTTTAAATCAACAATTATGATTTATGGAATCAGATTACATTTTTCTCATAGACACAATTTTATAATAAGTCTGAAGTATCTGTTTTAAGGCATGAGCTGCAAACTAAATAGAATAACACTGATTGAGAGCTTAGATGAAGGAGTTCTAGGGTTTTTACAACCATTTCAAAAACCAGTCTTTATCTATTTATTTCTTGAGTGACTTTACTGATTTATAATGTAGTGCATAAGGCAATATCTCATTTTGAGTGAGGGGCACCAGCCCTTCATGTTCTCTGCATGTCACCTTTTGTGAAAATAGTTCATATTTTCTCTCTAGTTTAGAGAAATATTATTTCATCATATGTTGGTTCAGCAGTGTCAGACAAGCCTCTAATCCTAGAATTATTGAGCGAAACCAGGGGTATTGTTTTTCGCAGAAACAATGATGCATAATACCATGACTAAAGCCGTTATTGAAACAAGTAAACCATTTTTTGTACTAATGGAGGGTTTTTAGTGAATATGTTTTTATACCATACATCATATGATATTTTTGTACGCCTTAAGGGTACACGGAGAAGTTATATTTATTTAGTACAACGTTATGGGTTTTACATGTTCTGTTCATAATAGGGTAATCATTGCACTATTAATTGAGCATGTTATGCTCAAAGGAGGGAGTGTCATGATTATGCAGATATGTTGATTTCAGTGACGTAGTAGTTAATAAATAATAACAAGTGTTTAACAACAAAAGGTATGCCGAGGTTTGGGCCTTCTCCAAGGAGGGAGTGGTCCAGCTTTGGATATCAGACACATTGAAGTGTCAGGGCTCTGAGTAATATTATCCAAGTCTTGTCTACACAGGTTCAGAGAACTGTAAAGATACCAGACGAGACACCAAAAGAGACTCCTGTTCGGCCAGGTGATTAGTTGAGGGTGAAAGTTCACAAAAAACAGTGAGATTGAACCCCGGTGGTCGAAACCGTGAGAAGTTGTAACGAACTTCACATGTGCTCCGGTTTAAAGGTAAAGATAAAAGGAGCAAATTGACACCACCTCACACATTGTCACCCTTCACTAGCACCTTCCAGAAAGTTATTGGAAGTTAGGACTGATTTGGCAGAGCTGGAACAAAACAATAAATAGAATTAAGATAGAAACAGCTCAAAAGATGAATTGTCTTTAGATTTGTATAGCTAGTACACTAAAGTGAAAACCTATTTTTTGTTTTACACCTGAAAAATAGTCCAATTTTAGAATAAGTTATTTTTGTACTCATAATTCAAATTCTGTAACTGACACAACCATGGAGAAAATAGAGATTATGTCGAGAAAAAAGCCAAAGCAATTGTGGGGTCCCCTAGGGATAAGAGTCAGAATAGCATTGTTGATTGTGCTCATTACAGTTGGCACCTTTCTGGTTGGAAGGGGAGTACAATATCATGTAAGACATGGATCCATTAGTTCACTCAGAGAGAATGCCCACATCACTAACAAAACTCCAGCTGCGAGTCAGAGACTTTCACTTATCCCCAGAGCCAAAAGATCACCTGAGCAACAAGAGAAGGAGTTAGAAGCACTAGTCCCTTCGAGGTTGCCAGGTGAGGAGGTTATAATCAAGAGGATTCACCCCCTCTATATGCAGTTATTGGATCAAATTATGAGAGGGGTTTAAGTGATCGGGATATGTAAGTGATGGGGATTTACAGATTAGGGGAATCACCAAATACACGGGATCCATGTTTTAGACTGTACCATAACACCCCCTGATAAGTTATGAACAACCGCTCTGTGACCTATCTGAGCAAAATTATTGAGAATTACTACAGTAGAAACAGGCTACCAACCCACAAGTACAGCCTTGTACGCACAAACTCTATGAACAAGATTCCCCAGCAGATTGTGGCGACATTGCACAGATATGTCCAGTCACAAAAGTTACATATGTTCTAAATAACAGTGAGATTTAAAATGATGGAGGAAATATGGGGACGTTCTTTTATAGTGTGTGAAATATGAGGTGCTCGAAGCATGTAGGTATTTCAGTTTATAGAAGAAAATGGTTTCCTAATAGAGTATTTTGGGTAAATATGTTACAGTGGGTGAAAGCAATGTTTTGGGATATGGTACAATTATTAGTAGACATTGATTGTGTTTAGAGGGCGTTTAACATCTAAGACAGATAGTATGATTAAGAGAATAGAGTGGAAAGGATTGGATTTATTTTTGCCTCAGTGTGTTAGAATAAGCTATAGATAATGCGTCCCGAGATCTCTCTCTCTCTCCCTTTCTCTGCCTAAAAGACTGCTACGACCCCATCTCCAGCAGACAAATGACATCACCACAGGAGACTCCTCCTCCTCCTCCTCCTCCTCCTCCTCCTCCATCGAACAGACAGAAAACCCGAGCTGAACCAACAACGACCTGAGGAATCCAGGACCAAAACAGCATGCTGAAAGAGGTATAATCTCATCGGTCCCTCAAGACAGGACATAAAGTTGCAAGCTGAGCTACGAGACTTTGCACAAGACATGAGAGCAGAATACGCCCTCCATGCAACAGCGAAGAGACTGTACAGGCAGAGCAGTTGGGCCACTGAAGAGAGTTGCAGTGGAAGGATTCAAGAAGGCAGGACGGAGGAGAAGACAGGAAGGAGGAGAAGACAGGACGGAGGAGTTGTCAGGGGCCAGCAGAACGTGAGGGGGTCGTGGCTTGACGACCAGAGGGGGAGAGAAGGAAAACGGGAGTGAGTTTACACAAACACATTTATTAAAGAGGAAACTATTAAAGTAAAATGAGAGAATAATCCTAAAACACACTGAGGGTAAAACATATTATTCAATCTTTTCACAATATAAACAAATTATTCTTTTAGAGATTCTTATTCATGTGTGAATTTGGGGAAGATTTAATTTGTTACAATATAGATCTACAGTTTAAAGGGATAGTTTTAGTAACCACTCTATGAAAGCAGAAAACATCTTTATTTGTATGGAAAATGTTAAAGGTAGACCTAGTACCAAGCCAAAGATGGTATTCCAATCTAGAGTATTGATTTCACCATTGTAGCATAGTTATTACCAGAGGAGAACGTTTAAAGGGGAAGTAACATTTGTTTGTCGTTCAAGATGTAGAGTTTTAAAAAGAAACCGGGCAAAGAGAGATTGCACATTTTTAAAGGGATAATATATAATTGGGAGTAATACATGCGGGGCCTAGGATCACTCATTGTAATGGTGCATATTTTTGAGAACCAATATCCATCGGGGAGAAGGGGTCGCTCAACTCACCCTGCAGATGTTCTAAATCTTACTTGCAACTTAACAGGGAGCGCACGGCACCAGATTATGAGTTTTGAAAGACAAGTGCCACCACCTCTTAATGGTCATCCATTTAATCAGTGATGACCTGACATTAAGAGATGTTATTTAAAGTAGACACATATCCGCCATAAGCAAAAATTCCTAAATTGAACTACAAACCAAGCCAAATGACTTCTGTTTTTTAAGATCCTTGATAAAGGAGGGAGTAATTATCACATGCTCGGGCACCCAAGGTTACACACACTGTTAAAGGGATTTAGCATAGTTCTTTAAGTAGATCAGAACTGAAGATAAATTAGTATAATGAGTTAGTGATTAGTATGATGAGTTAGTGATATTACACTGGTGTTTCACACCATTTCAGGGACTTTATCACTGCATTAGCACAGACCACCAAAGGTACTGAAGTAGGAACTTTCAAATGATGAAACTCTGCAACTGTTGTAACTGACCAAAATCTTCTCCCAGAAATGACTGTCTGGAATGCCAGAGTAGATGTTTGGTGATATCGAGGAACCAAAACCTAGTATTTAGTCTTGTCACAGGATTGGACTGGGACCTCTGCACTAGCACAGCCAGTGATGTTTTTATGTAGTTAATACAAGGATAGCATAGGGACACTAAGGGGAGGGCTAGATGTTGCAGTTGCATTCCATGTCCTAACGTACCAATTGATTACGACGGCCTCTTCTAGAGAACATATTACTTTCATACCTTAAAAGGTATGATAGAAAGGAGGGTACATTTCTCAAGAGGTAACAGTTACAAATGCTAGCAGAATAAGACAACCTACCCCCAGAAACAGAGATGGATGTAAAAGATGATATGGATGTAGATGATGAGATTGTCCAAATCATGTGAAAAGCGAACAAGCCACAATGCTAAGATGGAGTGAATCCATTTCAAATTAATTTGCACTATTCAGAAATACTTTGTTTCTATAACACTTTGTAAAAACAAGTGCCTTAACACTGAGCGTGGTATGTGAACAGTTACTGTGAAAGGAGGGAGAAAGAAATGTTCCAATACCAAGCCATGCTGCTATTTTTGGGAATGATATTGAATGTTAACACTAGAAGTTATGCACAAGGGAAGACTTTTATGTTTGAGCACCATCAAAGTATTTTTGTATTTTTATAAAGTTGAGGTTATTGAACCATTCCATTTTGACTGTATTTTTTTATATGAGTTATGTACTATGTAAAGTTCAGATGAAGAACTCATTGATTTCAGTATTTTGTACACACCTTTTAATGTGTGTAAGGAGGGACTGTTAGTAATTTAATCAATGTTTTATGGCATAATTTAGTTTAGACATGCCATCAGTTTAAATGTTGATTTATACTGAGAAAACAGAAATGTTCGCACAGGGTCTAATGTTAAGCTTTTATTTTGAAAAGACTTCCGGCTAGAACAAACCAGTGAATACAAGTTTATTTTGAAAAGCTATTCCGGAAGTTATCTCTGAAATACCGACAGTAACTTGACCTCAATGTTTGACCAAACGTAAACGTTTCTAGTCGTTAAAATGAAATAAATAACAAGTGATGAAAGACCATTTGAGAAGACGAGGCGTGTTTAGTCATGTGTTGGATGTACAATGTCAAAATCTTCTGTAAAATGTGATATCGGACATTGGAGAAACTAGCGGAAGTGAACAACAACAAAGCCAGCTGGGAGCGGAGGGGGAGCCAAATTGAGTTATAAAAAGAGCGAAACATGTTGAGTTCGCTCTCTCTTCTTCACCTGAGCACGGAGGAATGCAGCTGTTTTCCTCCTCTGAACCACCTCCTGTTTGTAACATTACCACGCCTTATCTTTATTAAAGTACCACCCATTTGAAACTTTAGCCGAGACTCACTGATCTCCTTATTTTAAAACTTGCTCTTCTGGACGCGAGGAAAAACGAACATTTCTAATAACGTCCAACATTTTTTTGTACTTATAGTGAAAACCACCCTTGAATGATGGGATCGTAGACTAAAAGCTTTAGAGAATCCAAACTATAACATATAATAAGTACCCTGTATCAAGATTGATGCAAAATAAGTGACATTTGACATTTTCCATAACTCTGGCCCCCCTCGGTCGATTTTGATGATTGACAACTCTTTTTAACCGTTAGAGCCAATAGAATCGAGGGGAAGTTCCTAAAATCCATCTAAACATTACCCATTGGTGAACAGAGTTGGGTGTAACTGTAATAATATTACTTTTGTCGGTAACGGAGTAATGTAACGCGTTACTTTTATAATTCAGTAATCACACTACAGTTACTAACATTGCCCGACACACATTACTTCGTTACTTTGATCAAATCAGTAATCACACACTACAGTTACCTACTAACATAAGAATGACTAGATTCTCCCTTTGACAGACAAGAGGGATTTCCGCCGCAGGTTTATATTTACGTAACATTTTCGCGACATGCAGTGCATAAACATGGCTGAGTGAGTCAACAGCGATAACTTTCGAGGGGTTTATTATTATCATTATTTTGAGTTCGTCCGAAGAAAGGACAGGAATGTGACGGTGAGGTGCAAACTGTGTCCAGGCCAGAAGCTTTTATCCACTGCTTTAAACACAACGTCAAACCTCAACAAGCACCTGCAAAGACAACAAGCTAACGTGAAGCTAATAGCTAAGGAGGACCTCCGAATCCAGAGTGAGGATGTCGAGTAAACGAGTAAACAGCAAACATGCAAAGTTATATGATGAGGCCCTCTGTGTCGCGAGCGTCGACGGGGGGAGGGGGGGTGCGCCGCATTTGCGCTTCAGATGAGGCTCCCTCCGCAAAATGAAGCACCCTCTGCAGTCTGCGTGATCTGCCTGTAGGGAGGGGCGGCCCTGGGTGTAAAGTAACTTTACGGGGCGTGGTTTGCAATCCGCCCAGCCAATCAGAAATGGGAACCTTTTTCTCCCATGAAAGTACCTGCTCTCTAGCAGGAACTAAAAAGGGGGTGAAAAGGTTCTCATGAACTAAGTTCTAGTTCCGGATTTATTTGGTGTGAACGCAACATTTCAAGAACTATCGGAGCTATACTGGGAAAAATTTACTCCGGTGTGAAAGCGCCTAATGTCCCGTTTTTGCTCCGTAAAGCTCCGTGTTGTGATGTATGTTTTTGCTTCCCCTGTCTCAGTGATGATACTCATACCCCTATAATCTGTGGAATCTCAGCTTGCTAATCGATATCTTGTTTGTGCAGATCTGATATGTAATAAGGGTATTTATACCTAGAGTTCTGTGCTAAGTGTGTTAGCATTTTTTTGCTCAGGGCTCATTTAGACGCTTCTTGTGAGACTTGTGTTTTGTTTCGGTAAAAATTGTTCAAATCGTCAGTTAGCTGAGTTTCTTCCCGTTAAATGGGTATGACACATTAATAGGTTTTTAAATGTTAAGAAGCCCTGAGATACAGTTTCGTGTTGAACAGGTTAAGGGGCTACAGCTCCCTACTGTACATAGTATATTTTTTTACAATATTTTATTAGGGTAGCAGAGGCTTTATTATCACAGCAGAAGCCAAGGCATTCTGACTTGTATTTGGCACAAGATCCAAAAAATGTGGTTCCTACAATTTCTTAGGACGTAATTCTTTACATGTTGCCAAGATCCTAAGGAGCAACGATAAAAAAATACATACATTTTTTTATATATTTCTTTAAATTCTAATAACTTTTTTCAAATAATTAATACTCCCAATGACAAGTAAGCTGAACTTACTTTTTTTGCAGTAAATTGGTTGTATTCATTTTTATAAAAATAATAATAGCAGTCATAATTAAAAGATTTGTAAAACAATATTTTACTTCCCAGAATAATTAAAGGTAAAATAGCTAATTAAAGTAATATAAGCACTAGCAGATTTTGAAAGCCTGGCATCAACTGTATGATGTGTATGCATGTAACTGCTCTCTTCTCACCCTGAAAACAAAATCTAAATGACAGCCTTCAATCACTACATAAACAAAATTCACGCTTTACAGGATTCAACGCTTTCTACTGAGCTCAGCTTCTTCTGCACCAATCTGTCATCCATTTTGTCAAGTCATCTCTTACATGGTCCCTACATCCGAAAGATGGATTTTTGTTTTTAATTGAGCGATAAATTGTGGTGGAATGTATAGTCACTTCACTTTTCTCACAGTGCCAGGAGAATTATGTCAACATCCTTCTGACTACACCTATGCTGTTTATTTTTGTTGAATAGCTAAATAAATGAAATTACGCAAAATATACTGTTTTGATTTTTTGTCAAACCACAGAGCGTTTTATGAACCATAAATCCACGTTTAAATTGCCTAAATCGTAGACAAAGTCTAAATATTTTCATTTTAAAATGATTTATTGATGAAGAGATTTTGAATTCTTAAAGATTATATTATATGTTGTCAACGAAAGCAGACACTGTGTCTCCTTTTACCTTATGTAAATGTTTGAATGCTGTTTGCTCCAAAGGTTCTCTATTGGGTTTGTCATAGCAAACAACTCCTTGCACAACACTTATAGACTATTAAATCAGTCTTAATAATAAAAGAAACACTGATTAATCAACCCAGTCGTACGGCATTTCCTGTTATAGTCACGAAATACATTTAATCTATTGATTCGTGTTCACCAACACGATTTTCCCATTTTTTTCCGTGTCACACAGCACCACATATTTTTGTCCGGTCGGGTCTTGGAAGACCAGAAGCTGTGTGGTTCATAAAAACATTTTCTTACTCAATATCTTACCCTAACCCTAACCCTTTTATTTTAAATTGTATAATTTTAAATTGTATAATGTTTTTTTGCCGTCCGCGAGGAAAAGAAATGGGGCTCAGAGCCTCAGAATACTGAAATCTGTATTAAAAAAAAAAAAGTCCTTCTAATTTGTTGTTATTTGGTGCAGGCACGAAACATACTATCAATAGAAATACATTGCTTCTAAAATCGTTCTGTTTCAGAATACTGAAATCTGTATTTCTTTGATATTTTTCCTTCAAATGTGTTATTATTTACATTGCTTTTAAAATCCTTCTGTGTCCGTGTTGAAAATCGTGATGGTGAACACGAATCTATAACACGAAATGCCGTGAGACTGTGTTGGATTCATGCAGCTTTGTGTTTTCCTTCATGTTCACTTTAGTTGTATCTCAGGAAACCCTTGTCTTTGTCTTCGCATCACAAGCTTTCAGGACCAGAACTAATGCCGACAGCTTTCTTTGTCTTCTTTAATGTATCAAAGGCAAATTACTGTCTACGAAGGCATCAAACAAAGAAAATGTCAGTTGATATTTGGTAGCAATCAGTAACACTGTATGAATTCAATGAACCAAGATTAAGTAAACATGAAAATAAACCTGGCCTCATTTATCCTTTAAAAGTCCCCTTTTAGGCAAAATGCACTATTTGATGTCTTTTATACATAAATATGGGTCCCCGGTGTGTAAGGAGACTCACAAAGTGTCAGAAAATACAACCCTCTCTCCTCCTCACCCACATCTCTAAAAACGGGGGTACAACGGAGCTGATCCAGATTTGCTGCAGTCATGACGGCATTACTAAAATGTGGGCTGGCTTTACGCCCACGGCCCTATCAGAAACGTTGCCATCAGAAACAATGCGCGACGTGTTTTGGAAGTAATATGGTCTGTGTTTAAATTAGCAAGCATCACTAACACTCAGAGCTAACCTGTACTGGAGATAGTATGTGTAAAAAAGCAGGATATAAAAAGGTACTCACCTTGTGATAAACCGGCAAGAGAAAACGCATTTGAGCTCCATTACTGTTTCAGAAATAATCCTTGATATGTGTGAGACTGACCGTTGAGCGGCCCGACCAAGCAAGGAGGCCGAGGCAGAGAGTTCAAATATAACCCGGTGTGGGCATTTATTTCTCATGTGCACATAGTCACCAGCCTCAATATGACTGTCCTCCCTGAACACAGTCAGCAGCCACAAGGATATCCCATACACTACCTGTCCACTGACAGGGAAAACAGAGCCTAAATACACACACACTAATCAATCAACAAGACACAGGTGAGGGGGGAGGAGACAACACAGGGCCCCAGGTGAACACAATCAACAACACTGAAGCTACACAACCCGTAACGGAGGCCGAGATCTATGGGCCCAGAGATCACCTCCGTGACAATATGGTTCGGAAAATAATATGGCGTTTAATCACGGCAGCGTTTAGCTGAGTTTATGCCGATAGGCACTCTTCTCTTCAATGAGTTCACCTCTTGCATGCGGAGGCTCCAAAGGGGCGTGGCCAGCAACGGTCAAAATTAAGCCATATTGTTTGTGTTCAGTAGCAACTTATCTACACATATTCTTGAGGAGCTATATGTGAGCTAACATTTTCAATTTGAACCCATGTATGGATAACGCTGCTTATTGTCCAGAGAAATCACGAAACGGGATGAAAACAAGGGTTAAGAAGAATGCTCATTTACACAAAAACACCAACGAAAATGTCTTACTGAAGACACAGCAAGATTCTAGAACTTCTGTAATTCAGGACTGGCAAAAGACTTGATAGAGGTTGATAATGATCAAATTACCAACAAGATACATGGCCATTGTCATTTGTGTTATGTACTTCCTATTGAGTTGTCTACCAAGGTTGCTCCTAACATGCACAATCTCATCCTATGTTCGACATGTGAAGAGAATGTTTGCTGTTATTTGCTTTTATTCTTGAGGACTGTGTTCTCCCCGTATAAAGTCTGTCATCCAACTGCAAAGATGTAAGGTAAGACAAGGTTAAGGCCTGATTCTCTGGACCCTATGGGAAAATGGCTTTTGTTTCTGAGAGTCACGTCTGTCCAGGTTGAAAGACATGTGACTCAGATCTTGGCCCAGTGAGAACAAAAACCTGTGATATCTAAATCCTCACGTTTTTCCTCTCTCAGTATCTGCTAGCCCTCATATAAATCCCAGGAAACTGCCTGCATCTGACACCTATTTTCTCATCCGCTTCAGGATATATGAGCATCACACATCCAGAGACGCCTTTACTAACAGCCAAAGCCCACAGCCATTATTCCCATGCAATATGTCTGTGTGTTTCGAGGGAGTTGGCCGTTGACTCAGATTGCATATCAGGTTGGTACAGTTTAGCTGGGCTTTGAAGGGCACGCAGCCAGCATCTCATTAAACAACAATTTGGAGTCTCAATGTGATGTATAGGCACCAAAATATGTTGTAGTTTAATTTCTGATAAAGCACAAATAAAATAAAACTATGATACAATCATTCAACAAGGCAAGATGATTAGCACTAGTTTTCAAGAGCCAATTTTATTGTGGAAAAGATGGTCACAGATGTCAAAGCTTAATATCTTTTCATGCTATCGAGATGCCCAGCAGCAAAAATTATCCTCAGACAAGAATGCTATCATACTGATTAAAGCAGTATAATTTGTCACACTAGGACAAACTGAAGAGCGACAGTTTTTTTATCCAGGCATTCTCATTTCATGTTGTGACCCTAATCCTCCATAAGATACACTAAATTCAAAGTAGAACAAGATCTACATTGAGTATGTTTGATATAAGGCCCAGACCATCCATCCATCCATCCATCCATCCATCCATCCATCCTGCCTGCCTGCCTGCCTGCCTGCCTGCCTGCCTGCCTGCCTGCCT
>CALSBZ010046932.1:7116344-7139524 GCA_943591055.1 Gobionotothen gibberifrons
ATTGTGCAAATTTAACTGGTATTTAATGTGTATCCTGAAGTGCATGTAATTATGCAAATTTCATAACTTGTGTTAGCTTCAATACATCTGTGTTCGAATATTCTAGAGTCCAGCCTGAAAGACTATTATGTAAGGTCTCTTATCTTAAAAATAGAAACAACATGTGTTCTTTTAATAACACTTAAGATTAGACTTCAGAATATTTTTGCTGATATTATTATTGATTACTCTGTTCCCCTATCTGTAACTCTATGTCTCCTCGTCCAAACAACCTTAAACTGTTTGGTTGACCTCAAATCATTTACGTTATAGGGCTTAAAACCTAAAAACGTAATATAAGAGACACTTCATCGAAATGGGAAGAGAATTTCAATATGGTTTAACACTGCAACAAATAGCCAAAACACACTTGCCAGCAGAAAACACCTCAAACACAGCCAATACACATCCTCCAGCAGAAATCACTTCAAACTCAGATTTGAGCCAGAAGATACAACACTGCTATTACTAATATCAAACTTCCATCTGTATAAATAACCTGTTTTTAGCAAAATGCACTATTTTCTAGCTCAAACTGTGACAAAAAGTGACTTCTGTCCCCTGGTGGTCTCATGTGATCTGCCCTAAAAAGAATACCTCAATTAGCATTCCATCAAATGGCGACTTGGAGTGTCTTTGTTCTCCTCCCTGTGCTCTTAACAAGATGTCAGCTGAGTTTTTCAACTTTTAACCTGAAGAACAAAGGGATTTGAAAATACCTCGTGTCTCTCTGGCTGGTGTGTAAGAAAAAATGGGCCTTAAAACCATTTACTTCTAGATCTCCTATCTAGTCACATAATATTTGACTTAAGGTCACTATGTTTTATCTGTTTCTATTAAAACACGCCATCATGGGACAAATTAAGTCGCAAATCATACACAATCAGCAGAATATCTTCTATCAAACGCACGCACGTCGCATTACTCGTCGTAATCCACGCGCAATATCTGGTTGCAAATAGAACAGAATAAACACTGAATTTAAAGCCTTAACTTTATTCAGGCCTTTTTTCACTAAAAGGACTTTTTTAAACAGACTTAACTGTTGATTTGATAAACACTCACTTCCCTCAGACTACGACTGCTTCTCTATGTCTCTTCGTCCAAACAACCTTAAACTGTTTAGTTGACCTCAAATCATTTACGTTATAGCTCTTAAAACCTAAAAACGTAATATAAGAGACACTTCATCGAAGTTACGAGTGCTGGTATGACCAACCTTAAACTGTGCATACACTTATCAATATAAAAAAATAATATACAACACACACAAATTAATAACATGCAGGGTTAAAAATAGAAAAGAAGTTTTTTAACTCACCCCTGTCTGTGAAAAAACAGCGCCACGTGTTTTAAAAAGATTATTTTTATCAATTTGGGTTGGTTTTAACATTAAAATGAGGCAGTCTTTCTCAGGAGTACAACTTACCAGACAGACACACTCTCCTATTGTTTACTATGTAATCTAGTGAAGATTTTGAATAAACAGGTACTTCTTTACCTTTCAGAATGGGCCCCGAGTGTGTGTCTGCCGGTGGCTGAAACTCCTGTGAAAACTGCTGGTTCTCCCGGTTAGCGATATCCACGTCTGTGTCACCAAAGTATTAGCATATTCGTTTTTCTCGCGTCCAGGAGAGAACTGGTTAAAATAATGAGAACAATGAGTCTCGTCTATAAGTTTCAAATAGGTTACTTTAATGTAGTAAAAGGCACGGTAATGTTACAAACAGGAATCGTTCGAAAGAGGAGGAACACAGCTGTTTGTTCCTCCGCAGATGTCCGGCCGAGGAGAGAGAGCCCACAGCATTCCATCAGCTGCTTATATATCTCATATCGCTCCTCCTCTTCAATGGCGGCCAGTGACGCGATCATCTGCCCGTCTTGCACTACTGTCCGACATCGTACTAAACAGAGGATCTTTGCATTGTACATTCAACACATGACTAAACACACCTCTTCTCTACATATTCTCCTTCATGTCTTTTCATTTGGTCATCTTAACGGCTTGTTACGTTACGTTACGTTACGTTACGTCTCTGAAGTCAAGTTACTGTTAGTATTTCGGACATTACTTCCCGGAAAGCTTTTCAAAATAAACACAGACTGGAGTCAAACCGGAAGTATTTTCACAATAAAAGCTTGACCTCAGAGATTGTGCGAAAACTTCAGTTTTTTCAGTATAAGTCAGCATTTTAACTGATGGCATGTTTTAACTAAATTATGCCATAAAACATTGATTTAAATTACTAACACCACACATTTACTGAATGTGCGTGGGGATAGGGAATAGCCGAACGGTAGCCTGTTGTACTCGTAGGCTATCCCCTGGAAGGCAAAACGCAGACACTTTCTGTGCTCTGGAGCAATTTCTACATGAAAGTATGCGTCTTTCAGGTTGATGGTGGTGAACCAATCGCCTGGCTGCACAAGCCCCAGTAACTATTTCATAGTTAACATGCGGAATTTCCTGCAGGAAATGTGGCGATTCAGGCCGTGGAGATCTAGAATAGGTCTGAATTCCCCTGTCTTCCTGAGAACCAGGAAGTACATGGAAAGACCCTTTTCTCTGTGCTGAGGGTGCACAACAGACACAGCCTGTTTCTGCACCAGAGCCTGAATCCCTGCTAAGAGGAAACACATCTCCTTCCGGGAGGCCAGATTTACCTCTTGCATGCCCATAACAAAAGGTGGGTGTGGGACACCCACATGTGATACAGTGGTACAGTGCATAGACATGTGGTACAGTGGGACGCTGCAAAACTGGAGTGAAAAGCCCCGTTTCAGCGTCCTGTCCATCCACCTTGTTAGCACACAGCTGAGCTTCCATTCCCCAGAACATTGTGTTAATGGACAAGCACTCAGCTGTGGGGCCGCAGCTATGAAGCTGTGATACTCTCTGATGACCCATTCCGCCGCAAAACTCCCTGCGAAGGGAAGATTTGCCCCTGGAGGGTCGACACAGGAAGGGCCGATTATTTACTGAGGACCCTCAACGCACCGCCGCGCGCTGGCGCGCGCTCCATCATAATGCTGTTCTCACCACTACGGTAAATAGCATCAATCGGAGTCTTTATAGGCGTGGTGTGTTTTACTATGGTCCCTGAACGCACCGCCACGTGCTCCTGTGTGAGTGCGGGCTCCGCCATAATGCAGCCTATTCCGCTATGGGAAACTGCATTAATTGGAGTCTTTGCTCTAGGCGTATGTGTGTTCTCTGACAGTAAAACGCCGGCCATAATGTCCCTGTACCAGCATAGCGCTCTCCTTTAGATAGCACTCCTGCGCTTCATCCCTCTCATCTGCGCATGCCCACTAGCCACCTCCTTTACAGGAGCTACAGCTGGGGCAGCGAATTGGGGAATTTGTACGGTTAACATTGTGTGTAAGTGTAGCATTTGTGGAACCAAAAGACACTTATATTTGGATACTGATCACCTCATTTATTAGAAAACGTAGTGATCTGCTGCATTATACAGGGAGGAGGCGGAATTCGCCCTCTCGTCCCGGGCGGAGAGATTTTCTCCCCCCGCCCTCAGATCCGTGAAGACGGGCAGCCGGTTCCACGGGGTGGGCCGGAGAGGTGGAGGGCGCAGCAGGCACGGAATCTCCGTGCCGGCGCCTCTCCCTTCGTCTCACCGTCGCGCCGCGCTCCCTCGTCTGCAGGAAAGCCTGTGGAGGAGGAGCGCGCTGCGATGACTCTATTGAGGTCTTGTTAGCACACAGCTGTGTTTCCATTCCCCAAAACATTGTGTTAATGGACAAGCACTCAGCTGTGGGGCCGCAGCTAAGAAGCTGTGATACTCTCTGGTGACCCGTTCCGCCGCAAAACTCCCCGCGAAGGGAAGATGTGCCCCCGGAGGGTCGACACAGGAAGGGCCGATTATTACTGAGGACCCTGAACGCACCGCGCTGCTCGCCCTCAGGGGAGGGCCGCGCGGCGTCACAATGCCGTCTCTTTGAAACGGACATTATGGGGAAAAGTGGAATTGTGGAAAGAGATGACTCTTACACTGGGAAAAATGCAATCGTTTTACTGAATGCATTTTTCCCCACACACACACACCCCTCTAGAACTAGAGTTTACAGACGTAAACCACAGTTCTCCTGCGGAGGTCCCTGAACGCCCCGCGGCCACTCTCACGAGGGCCGCGCGCCCACGTATTAATGCTGCACTTCCCCTTCAACGGCGAAATGCAACAACAGTACGCCGGCAATAGCGTCTCTTGAACCCGCACAGTGCTTGACAGCACTCTGTTTATTCCACTCACTCGCCCACCTGCTGGCTCCCTTTACTGGGATTTACAGCAGGGGCGGGGAGTGTAGGACAGTGTTTCTTCCTCTGGGGATGGGCAAGAAGCAGCCATTCGCTGCGATTGCTCCTTATCCCGTGAGCAAGGAGATCGACCCAAAGAGCCCTTCCGACAACACGGGGGCTTCCCAGGAGATCAACACGGTCCTCTTTGGAAAGCGCCACGCGGCGTGATATCACAGGGACATCACACGGCGGGCAGCGGCGGCGGCCTGTGATGAAGTAGGGTCAACCCTATATCATGTGAAGCCACCGAGCACCGGTCCCCGGGGGAACCGGGCCTGGGGCAAGGCCCGTGGACCAAGCTACTTATTCGGCCTTGCGGTCCAATAATCGCTCTGACCTGGTGAGGCGGGGGCATCTCTAGCAATGAGTGAGTAGCCCACACACCCGCCGCCATGATCATCATCCAGGGAGAAACCATCCCTGCGGTACCGCCGTGGCCATATCCTGGTCCCCCAACACTCGAAGCAAAGGTGGTGGGGATCGGCGCCCGCTATTTCAGCTAGGACACGAAGGACATGCCCGGGTCTCTAGCAGTGGCGACTCCCTGGAGGTAAGATAACTCTTTCTTCTTCAAACGTCTTTCGTCAGTCTCTCGTGGAATCACTTCCGCTGCTGAAGAGAAAGGGATGACAATCAGGAAGCGAGGCCTCCTTTTATACGGTGTGATGCGCACGCATTCAGGTAGGCCCGCCCATGGCCGGCCACGTCTATAAGAGTTTCAGTGGGAGAATGCTCGCAGGATAAGGTAGTACCCATAGAGTCCAGTAGAGGGCGGAGACTGTGAGAGATATAACGCTTCTTATATGTCAACATATAAGAATGATAAACCTCAACACAAAATACAACCGTAATACAGTAAAGAACCATGAAATATATAAATGGATAAAACGAACTTTCTCATAGCGAGAATATCAACTAAGATGTTCACTACGATTCAGGGGCATTTGATATGGCATAGCCTGGTATTGTATTGATATTTTGAGTGGCAATATTTGATCCATAAACGGTCACAAAGCATCCATCTTTATTATATAATTATTGTTTTTTCAAATATAATATTCTCTCTTTCAAACTGCTAGATGGAGCTTGTTAAGGTTTAGGATGCCAGCTTCTTCATACGTTGCACTCGGAGAGAAATAGTGGAGACGGAGACGATGAACTGTTTAGCCCTTGAGCTTGATTTATTTTCCTCTGCTTCTCAGGTGATTCCTTTCGCTCAGCCGAGCTAACTTAGAATGCCCACACAGTGTACATGTGCATCAGGTGAACACACCCTCATTTACATGACGCAAGCCTGCGTCCTTACGTAGCACGTAACACTACAGTGCCTCACAGTGGTACAATAACAATATTACATCCGTACAGAATAAGACAATGACATAATCTCTCTATACATATAATAACTGAGGACATATGTAAACATTTCCCTTAACAGAGCTGAAATAAACGGAAAACTTAAAAAATATAACGAATGCTGAGTAACCGCATAACTTGTAGATGGAAAAAAAGGTGGCATTCTGTAATATATCACAATGGATGTTAGCCCAACACTCAGCATATCCTAAATACAAAAATAAAAAAGTAACAAAAGTGCTTTTGTAATACTTTTCAGTGTTTTCATAGAAAGAAAGAAGTTAGAAAGTGTTGTGTTCAAAATTCCAGGAAAGACAGACGACTTCTAAGTTTAACTATTTATTATGAGAGAGCAACAAGAGAGTCACTTGGCCAAGGACTCTGTCAAGTCATAGAAATTACAGGCAGCAAAGCTGTAATCTGTAACCACCATATCCGTAAAGAGCCTCGAACCTCGTGCGTGCATACATTCTTATTACACAGGGCGTTGCCCGTACATTTATGATTGGTCAAGACTAGCTGAAGAGATGCCATGGTTTAGACTTGGTTCTCTTTGGTAGGTGCACAGACTTTGAAAAAAGTGTCTTGGCAACACGATCCTCCAATCAGCATTCGGCCGGCCTGTGGAAGTCCCTCCCTAACCTGGCACCATCATACGTGATTTGTTTTCACTAACGTTTCTACAGAAAAAGTGGAATCTTCATAAGGCTGCAATGTGTGGGAGCGGAGCTCACCCAAAGCTCAAGGTCGGAGTGATGTCCTGCTTTTGAATAACTCTTTGTATTCTTCAAGTGTCTGCACCTGACCTTGCTACATTAGTATTGCAAGCTAAAGACGTCTATTTATTCCGAAGTCACAGCCACATAAATGAGCACAATAAGCTTATAATGTAATAATAAGAATCAGTTTTTCTAATGTTATATAAAAATAGCCTCCACAAAAGTCTTTATAAGGTAAAAACTTGTGTAAGTTAAGTCTTGTTAAATCTGGTGCCCCTTTTTTCCGTAGCCTAATGGTGTAAATTCCAGAGAGGGATATTAGCTTTTTGCTTAATATGCTAATAGTCCTTACAGCTATACATATATTAT
Source organism: Gobionotothen gibberifrons (assembly GCA_943591055.1). NCBI lineage: Eukaryota > Metazoa > Chordata > Actinopteri > Perciformes > Nototheniidae > Gobionotothen > Gobionotothen gibberifrons. The sequence continues at coordinate 7,123,140 of CALSBZ010046932.1, forward strand.
TCAAAGGTTAACATACTGTGGAGACTAGTCGTTGCTTCATACCTTCTCAAGAACATTTCCAGCTGTCTTAAAAAGGAAAATAACTTTTCAGTTCCAGTTCTTGTATAGATTACAGGGACAGGTGAAACCTCAGTCGTAGTGTTGTTTTATTTATTGTAGCAGGAGGAGAAACTCAGCACTCCCCTCACACCTCCAATACTGTATACCCATCTCAGGTGTTTCATATATGCACCACTTGGTGACTTCCTCACACACTGTTTCAATAACCCCCCATTCTTATATGCAGGCAGACACCCAAAAATGTCACACCTGATGCATGTAGACATTTTGTATTAAGCATATGCAGCAAACACTACATGCTAACAAACGTAATAAATGAGACGCACATCTTTGCAACCTTTTCACGCTTTCGCTGAGCTGACATTACCCCGCCTTTAGGTGACAGCTCATCGAAAGCGCCTCCTCCACACCTCTGTTTATCCCTCAGTCCAGTCGCTCTGCACGCCCGATGAAAAATGGGAAAGAGTGCATCGGCGGCAGAGGAGGCGCAGAGCTTCCTCCCTCAGTCTGTCACTAATGCTTCATTAGATGCTCGGCGGGGCCATTCATCCCTCTTATCGCCTGGCCACACGCCCCCCCTGCCAAATAGTCCTCACACATGCAAGCATTTTTACACATTCACATAGCAGACACAATCATGTACTGTAGTCCCTCTCACACACACTCACCGTTCACGCTTTGTCATTACTGGCCATTCAGCACTCTAGATAACTCCACCTGCTCCATCAGTCTTCCTCTAATCCACCACACCTTCTGTAATTCAGAATACAGGGGAGATTGTGGATCAGGCGGTAGAGCCGTTGTCCACTAATCAGAAAGTTGGTAGTTCGGTTCCCAGCCCATGCAATCAACATGTTGATGTGTCCTTTGGCAGGATGCTTATCCCCAAATTGCTCCCAATGGTATTGTGGGTGAATGTTAGTTTCCATGAGTAGGAATCACCTTGTAGAGCTGTATGAATGTGTGTGATGGGGGGTGAATGCTGACTTGTTTGTCAAAGTGCTTTGAAGGGTTGCACAGACTGAAAAAGTGCTATATAATATAAATGCGATTCTTTCACCATATGGATTTTAGCATCTGCAATTTTTTTCAAGAATCATGCAAAAATGCATTTGCTAGTAGGGGTTAAAGCACATGTTAATTAGCACTTTATCACACACATGAGCTATCATTGACTCCTCAGAGTTGATTAATCCCTGTGCTGGATGAACTGGAGAGGAATCAATACATGGATTAAGCCATTACTCTGATGTGCAGGTGAATTAAGCACACTGAAGGTGATCCTCTCATCATCCATTCAAATCACTCCCCCAGGGTTGTGTTACAAACAATCGGCTCAGCTGAACTTTAATTGGGCTTCATTTTGTGTGTGAACAGCATGTCCTGATTAAAGGTAACGTGGCAGCTGCATTTGTTATGGATATGTTTTCTTACTCACTGTAATCAGAACCTGTACACAACAACGTGTGTGTAATCAAGTGAAGATGTTTACTGTGACGCATATATTTTTTTCCACAGCCATGACAATACGGTGTATATACCGAAATAGAGATGTGATTTCAGACATCTGCATCGTCAAAGTTGCTTTTGTTAGATGTTTAGATGAGGGTAGTTTGTTGCTTTGTACAAATTATCATTTTTGAAGCAGAGAACCTTTCAATGATCATTTGCTTAAAGGTGGGGTAGGTAATTTTGGAGAAACCAGCTCGAGTGCGCTAGAATTTGAAAATACACAGCCGGAACATATCTGCCACTCAGAGTTCCCGTTAGCCGGTAATTACCGGACTATGACCGGTAAAATATGCTGAAGACCGGCAAATCTAAATCTCTAAACATCGTCTACCGGTCGCAAAAGAAGAACTGTAATGGAGCAAATTATGAAGAAAAAGAAAGTGGAAACTAGGAGAAGTCAAACCAGAGTCAATATCGGAGTTGCTTTTCAACTATGGCGACTATTTACGGAGCACACCGAGCTGATATGTAACGTTACCGGCGCAGCCTGCTCTCGTCAGCTAGACGTAACATTTGTAATACATTTTCACAAAACAAACATGCTAGCTTCAAAAATATAAGCACTGACAATAACTGTGTTATACATTTGTTTTACATTCATTATCATGATCTTGTGCGCGTTCATGTAATATAACAAAAAGTGTATCTCGAGCCGGTTTCTCAAACTTACCTACCCCACCTTTAAGGTTGCAAATAATCCTAAAACAATCTAGGTTCAAAGTATAATTTGTTCCCCTTACATTCAGTTGAGGATTTGCATTTTAAATGCTGTTTCAATTTGTTTTTACACTGGAATTAAAATAAGGAAAGATGAGGCCATTCATGACCTTCTTACACAGTTTTTCTTGCCACTAGTTTAGCAAACAACCTGGAAATAGGAGTTTCATTATTTGTTATAGGCTACTGACCCGTTATCCTAACTTTCTTTTTGAGAAAGTTACCAGTGCGCCAAGGAGGAAGTGGAGCGCACAGGAGACAACCATTTCATTGACGACTGTTATATTTACGTGGGGAAATGACAGTGCATACATTATTTGAGATATATTTCCATACATTTCCTAAACACTCGGTCTATAGGCTGTAAAATGTATTATCTCTTCGATTTACACACCGCATTTCTTGCACGTCTGTCCGTCCTGGGAGAGGGATCCCTCCTCTGTTGCTCTCCCTGAGGTTTCTCCCATTTTTTATCCCCTTTAAAACTGTGGGTTTTGCGCGGAAGTTTTTCCTTGTACGATGTGAGGGTCTAAGGACAGAGGGTGTAGTTTTTCTCATATTGATACTCTGAACAATCTGTGCTGTTGTATTTGCTGCAAAGTGTCCCTACTGTAGGCTATTTTTATTATGTACAGCACTTTGGCTCGACCAAAAATCGCTTATAAATGTGCTATATAAATAAAACTTGATTTGATTTGATTTGATTTGATTTGATTTGATTTGATACTCAGACTTCACTTTGAGGACATTTCGTCCAGGGGTGTGTGGTCACTCCAGGAGGCAGCGGGACGTGTAACTCAGAGAAGAGCAGCACCAGCGCTCAAAGAGCTTTTACGCACCGCCTACTCTGTGTTTACCTTCATTGAACAGCTATAGAGTGACCACAGGCTGTTACCACACACACCTCTACACACACACACACCTCTACACACATCGAACTGCCAGATTACTCCCTCTTTTATTAGTTTTATGAAGGAGATGTCCGGTCCACCACTGGCTCTGTGTGTGTGTGTGTTCTGAGTGTTTGTTTCCCTTTAAAACAGCTGTGGGCAGCAGGTACTCTGAGAGTCACGGACATTAATTCATAGATCAAAGCAGACTGGTTTACAGACTCTCATGTTTTGCCAATCCGGTGCTTAAACAAATAGCTCTACACCCCTGGCCGAAATGTCCATAAAATTAAGTCTGAGTTCGAAATATATCTCCAATAATGTATGCACCGTCATTCCCCACGTAAACATAACAGTCTGCAATGAAATGGTTATCTCCTGTGTGTTCCACTTCCTCCTTGGTGCATCGGTAACTTTCTCAAAAAAAATAAAGTCAGGATAAAGGATTAGTTTCTCGTGCGCACGAGAAACAAACCCGTTTTCCTGACTTTATTTTTTTTTATGTCTCTTAAACCGTTATCCCGACTTTTTTTCTTTCTCTCTCTCTCTTTTTTTTCATTTTTCCATGTCCCTTTAGGGCAGTGGTTCCCAAACTTTTTCTGTCAGGAGAAAAAAAAAGAGTCGGGCCCCCCCAACACAAGTCAGGCTCAGTGGCGGCGCCAGAGATTTATTTTGGGGGTGCTGTGGGGTAGCTTGACGTTTCATAGAGGGTGCTCAAACATTTAGGGTTTCCCATTAATGTCCCGGGCGCTACAGTGGAATTTTCTACTGCAACAATCCCCACGCATATACACAACGTACCCGCGACTGTTACAATGAAGGCTCGATAATCAGCTCACAGCATATAGGTGTAAGCAGGGGTAAAGTGCTATTTTTATAGGTGGTGTGTGGACCTTACATACAGTAGGGGGGTCCGGGGGCAAGCTCCCCCGGGAAGATTTATTTTTAAATATTGAAGTTAAATGCATCAATCTGGTGCACTTTGAGAGCAAAATGAAGAGATCTATGGATACCTCTCTCAACACCCATATGAAACAGAACTGTAAACAGATTTACTTTTTCTTTATGGATATTTTACAAATCACCCTTTTAAACTTTATTCTTTTTTTACTGTCATATAGTATTTCATACCTGTTTTTCATTTATTCTCTTATTTTTTTATAACTATAATGATCATATAAATGTGTGCCTCGGAAATAATTGTTTACATTAATGGTGACCAAAACGTTTGAGACCCACTGAGATAACACTGAGAGAGTCCTTTAGTTCACTGAGTCTCTCAGTCTGACAGGAGAGGACTCTCCTCCACTTTGTTGTTGAAAAAACTCCTTATATCCGTTAGCGTAGCTTGCTAGCACCAGAAGCTAACAACAACGATCTCCGGTACAATACAAAGTGTGTGTGTGTGTGTGTGTGTGTGTGTGTGTGGGGAGAGACACTGTGATGGATCGTTGGAGCTATGTGCAACTCAAGGCATATGTTCGTACGGGAGCTACCTGGACGCTGCAATCATGTTGCGCACACTATCCGTGCTGAGTGTGCTGACTTTTCGTACAATGTCCCACTGTCTGGCTACCTATATAAAGTCAAGTGCTCCGGGCAGTTGTCGGCGAAATGTCGCTCCTCTGTTTTCATTGAAACAGCTCCTTATATCCGTTAGCGCAGCTAGCTAGCACCAGATGCTACAACAACAATACACGTAAGGTGTGCGCGTTCTCTTTCGCGCCACACATACACACACCCTCCCGGTCCTCCCGATAGCCAGTCCGGGCCTGCCGGTGAGCGTGGAAGTGTGGTCTGCCGCAAGCGGGCGGCAGGAGCGGGGCTGTCAGCATCAGCTTGTAGATGGTATTTTTAACTCGATGCGCTCTGAAACTACGGGACTAATTACCTCTTCCCAATTGTTTTGTGACTTAGATTCCCAGCACAGGGAAGTTTGGAAACAGAAGAAAGTTGATTGTAAGGACATATAGTCACAGTGCATAATTGACAGCTTTAACTTAAGGTTTATTTGGTATAGGTGCAGAGCTTGTTAAATCGACTTGGGAAGAGTCACTGCTTGTTTTACTGAGAGTGCAGTCATTGGTTTGGCACTTCACATTCCCAACTTTACTTCTCAATTAAAAAGTGTGGGTACCCAGAAATCTTTTCTTGGGTCTCCTGATGATGGATTTCCTGCAGAGTTAGCCTCTTTATTTGCTTGGCTATGGCGGCTAATTGTGCCAGGAAGTTATCAAGGTAGAATTGAATTTGTATTATGACAGTAGAACAGATATATTGGGCATAAAGCAGTCCAAACCAATCCAGCCCCATCTCCAGCACACTCCCTGTCTGGGTCACCGTGTCCTCTCTCTGCCACCATGTGCCTCCGCCTGACAGCTTCATATTTCAGCTCTACAGGCATTTACCTCCCCTCATCAGAGGTACGGCCCGCACACAGCTTTATTTACTTTCAATTTCCCTGTCCATTCATAACCTTCACGGGGCCATTCATTCAGCCTCATGGATGACAACAAGGGAGTAAAGGCGGGGGGGGATAATAATGAATAAGATACTTTATTGTCAGATAAAGTCTGATATGTTTCAGTAACACATTAAAGATGTTCTTTATAAAACATTCCCTCAATGTTACATGATAACAAATGAAGAATATTCTCCAAGCAACATTGAGGGAACGTTTTATAAAGAACATCTTTAATGTGTTAACCAAACAACGTCCAAAACATATCCTTAGAACGTTGCAGGAAAAACGTTCCACCTTTGTTAACATATCACATTAAAGGAACATTTTATAAAACACTTTCTGTCATCTCAGGCCTCAATAAGATCCTGAAAACATCCTCTGAATGTTGCAGTTAAAACGTTATGTCTTAGTTAACCTTAAACCTTATAGGAACATTATTTGAAATAATAAACATCCTAAAAAGGTTCTTTCAACATCAGATTAAAACGTTTCTTTAAAACATGATTAGAACCTGTAGGGAATGCTAGCCAAAGTTGTGAGAACGTTCCCCGCTAGCTGGGATGTCCCGAAACATCAGCCGTTAGCTGTTAGCACACAGAGCTCACAGCTGCTTACAGCTGCTCATATCTGTTCAGAAACTGGACAAAAGTTAAACATGAACAAACTACAGACCGTCTATGTCATGGTGAATACAGTCGCAGCTTTATTTATGTCTGTATGTCGTTGTTGTGAGTTTGGACGGAGCAGCTACAGGTTAGTTTATCCCGATCGATCCGATCTCCATTCAGAAAACACGCATTTTAAAAGGTTTTTCGCCTGCCGTCTTATCTGCAGACTTGTCAAAGCATTAATTCATGGTTTTTACTAACCAGTATCAGTATGTTATTACTTCGGCATCATTTTGAAACGTGTATTACAATGAAATCACGGTAAAATATGTTCATTTTGTTGTAGTCGTAGGATCCCTACGTTTTTTTCCCCATTCATTCCAATGGCTGGCACGTGATCTTCAAATTTCTCCCTGCAGAAAAAAGAAACATGGCCGACCTTCGTTTTATTTTCGGTGGAAAATGCCTATTTTAAGGTTAGTTTGGCCATTAAAATGCGTTTTGATGCGAGAAATATGAGTTGTTATTTCAGATTATGTGTGCAGTGGATGTACATGATCTTTAGTTTGCTAGTTATTACGAAGATTACTTCCGGAAATTGTGTCCATACAACGTTTTCATTGTTACCAAGGTGGTTGCTAGGGACGCTGCTATCGATATTATTTCTGTTTAATGGTGTTATCTTTATTGCTACCCCCTTCCCCGTCAATTTATAGTGTTGGTCCACAGCGCAAACGTATTAGTTTAACAAAATCTGCATCTAAAATTGTGGCATAGATACGTTATTTTCCCCTGTGCAATTCTCCAACCCAGTCTCACATCTCACATCACATCGTCATAAACAAATACCGGAAACAGACCGAAAATATTTTTTAAAAATAATACTTTATTCCGAGTGTGCTTGCTTTTCTCTTTGAAAGTCATCACATAACAGCATTGTAATACACGCTTCGGCTGCATTAAATATTACATATCTGCCGTAGTTCTCTATTTATAGAGCCCTGATGAGAAGACTTCTAGACAAACATGAGGAACTGCCACCAAAACTGAAAACGTGACGTGGATCATAAATATATCAGCAATTAAACAACATCTTACATTTCTTTTCACACAATACGTCTCCTTGCAGTATCAACACTAATTCGGCTGACTTTTATATTTGATCCAATTGGTAGATAGGCTGTATTTACACCATAACGGTGCACAGCTGATATAAAGGAACACCTAGTGGTTAAAGCATGTTATTGAATATCATTATTTTTATTATTAGATATTAATAGGATCCCTATAAAGTATATTCATTACTCGTTATTCTCTACTAATAGTTAATTAAAGACTGTATATAATGACTATTTTGCACATCCCTTTCAAGATTTCAAGATTTTCTAAGGTTTATTGACATATCATATACACAACTACGGTGTAGTTATGCAATGAATGAAAAACTTGGGTCGCAGGTTACTCAACAGTGCATTACAAGACATCTATCAATATTTGTGTATATCTCCAGCAATGTTAACTATGTTGAAGCACTTACTGTATTTTAACTGATATTATACATATGTATTATACTCTTATAAGATGTATGTAGATAGTATAAGAAATGTGCAGAATATGACAGTTTAATGGTGGAGGTATACACACATATTGCTAGATGTCTTGTAATGCACTGTTGAGGAACCTGCGACCCAAGTTTTTCATCTCCGACCTTGTCAGGTATTGAACAATCAATAAATAAAGAACACAGAATTATTAAATATAAAACACAGAATTTGTGTGATTATACTAAATGATTTACAAATAAGCACCACTGCATATTTACAACTGTTACACATGCTGATGAAACGCAAATGTTTCCAACTTGGGATCAATAAAGTATATCGTATCTTAAGATAATCGATGGCTACTGCCATATTTGCAAAATTTGGCTCTGAACCTTGACAAGTGCATGTTTCAGGCTTATCAATTAACAACAGGAGGGGTCACAGACATAAGACCAGCTGTTAAATAAAGCTCTTCTGACCTTAGCTGTCATGTGGGTATATAGTAATGCTGCCCATTATGGGCACAAGCAATTTTCACCCATTTATTAATTATATGTTTTAAATTTGAGTGTTTCCTATCCCCTAAACCTCCAGGGATGTACACAGTTTAATACTGGCAACTTCTTAATATGGGAAATACGAAAACGTCTTTTAAAACTACAATTCCCAGTAGAGACGTGCCTTAGAGAACATGTTGTGAAACACAACAGCCAGCATGTGTAGTTCTGGGGACGGGATGGGGGAGGGGGGGACGGGGTGGACCCGTTCAAATCCAGTTTTGAACAGTCTGCCGTGGTTCCATCCCATTTCAAGTGCTGTTCGACGCTCGGCGTAACCCTCGGAACACACTCAAACATCCAATCACAGAGCTTGAGGATTATCACGGGGTTTGTCAAGCGAAGCGGAGAGAATACTTACTTCCGGGTGTAATATTCTCTAAAGCAAATGAGCTGCTCCGACCCTCGGTCCTGACGGACTCCAACTTGTGTTTATTAATCAAACAAATAAATAAACACAAGGATAATTATGTGTTATTGTTGAGTAAATGGAGAATTGCAAAGGGGAAAATAACGTATCTATGCCACAGTTTTAGATGCGGATTTTGTTAAACTAATACGTTTGCGCTGTGGACCAACACTATAAATTGACGGGGAAGGGGGTAGCAATAAAGATAACACCATTAAACAGTTACACAACATAACAGAAATAATATCGATAGCAGCGTCCCTAGCAACCACCTTGGTAACAATGAAAACGTTGTATGGATTCAGATTTCCTGAAGTAATCTTCGTAATAACTAGCAAACTAAAGATCATGTACATCCACTGCACACATCATCTGAAATAACAACTCATATTTCTCGCATCAAATGACATCAAAACGCATTTGAATGGCCAAACTAACCTTAAAATAGGCATTTTCCACCGAGAATAAAACGAAGGTTGGCCATGTTTTTTTTTTCTGCAGGGAGAAATTTGAAGATCACGTGACATAGACGCCAGCCATTGGAATGAATGGTGAAAAAAAACGTAGGGATCTTACAATTTCAGAGGCGTTTTTGTAGAAATACTACGTCCCAAGTTGTGGACCAACGTAGTTATTACACGTTTTTTTGTGAGACTGGGTTGAGTATTTACATGGGGTTGGGAGATAAGCCCCGAATATTCGCATCGCTCTAATCGCTCGAGTTTCACCGCGGCTGTCAGCTGTGTTTACTCCTGTCATTCAAACAGGACGCGCTGGAGAGGGGGGCAGGGCTTATATAAATATATTGAAATTAAAGTTGAAATAATACAAATAAAGTTGAAATGTTAAGATCTTGAAAATAAATCAAGTGTTATATACTGAACATTGACTTTTTTTTACAGCAGATTACAAAAAAAAAGCATTTCTTTAGTTGTGCCAGGCCCTAAATAATCTCCTGTAGTTCGAGGTCTGTGCATCATATGTAAAACCTATTTTCCATTTCAGTTCTGGAATATGGCCTCTTTTCATCCGAGCAGATAGCAGCTGGTCAAAAGAGATTTTTCTTCAGAGAGCAATAGACAGGGAAATTAAAGGGCCCACTGTGAAACATAGTCTGTCAATGCTAACAGTCCGAAACATCCCCGTCTCTGATTCCTTCGGCCAGGCTGCGGCCAAGAGCAACTACATGCTGATAGTAAATCATCTTCCTGTTTTATACTTTTTTTGCTACTGAACGTCCCTGAGCTTTTTTCTCTTTAGACATAATGTGCTTTGCCAAAAACGTACTTCGGTACCTCAGATGTATTTATTACCAAAGAAAAAACTTAGTTTTACCTCTGGTGAGTCTCAAATGTAGAGCCAAGATCAGTTACAACTCAATTTTACAAGGGGTGTTAAAGTTTATTTTTATAAATAAGGATACATCTTCTCATCTAACTTTCAAATATTTAAATTAGTATTTTCTGGAAATAATGGTATTATGCCTTACCATAAATGCTGTCTCATGTAAAATACTCTCAATGTAGAATGTCTACATGATGTGGGTGTTCTCCCCCAGCATCAGTTTAAAACCCTTCAAATGTCAATGGGATCCATGTTGGACAATAACAGTGTACTTGTAAAATATTGTTTTTTTAAAGGGTGGAAAACACAGTAAGGCCAGATATGTTTGAAATAAAACATGATTCTGGTCACATTTATGGCCCTCCTGCCTTTTTAAGAGAAATACTGAAGTTGATGTGAGTACCATATGATACGGTGTAATCATATAATGCAATCATCATGTAATCATGTAATCAGACCCCTCTCCTTTTTTCTGCCAGCTGAATGTTATTCCCTTAGCATACAGGTCAAAACCTCAACTCTCTACTCATCCAACAGCTGACGACTATTTTTGACTTGAGTGCCTGTAATCATCACAGCACTGAGTTCTGTGGACAGAAATGGAAGGACTTTAGCTTTCATTTTAGGGTCTATCTATATAGTTATGAAAAGGCCGACATTATTACAGTCTTCAGATGCTGGTAATCATAATATTTATGTAGGTGAGTGCTCACTGCTTCAATTCAGGAAGAATCTATTCAGTGAGACAAAGTATGGCCTGACATATTCATCTGAGGAGTGAAGTGAACAGACAGACAGATGAACAGAAACCGTGAGGGGCAAGAGCCTCACTCTTTCTAAGATTTACACACACACGCACACAGTCTGCATTGATACATGAACATTTCAAAAGCCTTTTTCTGAAGAACTTTTGTAAACAAATTCATTTTGGGAATGAAAAAAGTTAAGCATGGCTATAAATAGCATTGCATTTGCACACAATTATTTGTTCCTTTGTCAATTACTGGATAAAAGACAAAACTGTGTTCAACACATTTTCTTTCTTATTAAGATGCAGAATCCTTCCTCCTTCTGGGCGGCAGTAGATCACTCCGTAGGGACTTGCCTTGAGAACCCTGAGCAAGACACTGCACCCCACAAATGCAGAATCTTAGTACATTTCCCAACAGTAGGTTTTGGATTTCTGCTTCTGGAATGTACGGTTTTGTTAATTTTCTGTTTTATATCTCTGTGAATTTAAATATCTTTAGGTTGAGGTTAATTAAAGATAGCCAACATTTTGAAATAACCTTTTGGAACTTTGCAATGGGAATTTTCCAATATTTTCTGACATTTTGTCAACCTCAACATTTTATTTTAGGATATAAATTAATGTGTCAAACTGTTTAAAATGATTCACCATTTATTTATCTGAATAGCATGCAGAATAGTATTTGATAAATGAAAACAGTCGTTGGTGGCAGTATAATGAAGCTGTGCACACATGGATGGTGACTCACATGCGTGCACACACTCTTTTCAGGTTTACATATTTAATTGAATTGAAATGAAAAAACAACATGCTAAAGCACTTAATCTAGTGCCAACAGACCATATAATTAACCATTTGTTTTCTTAATTAACTGACTGACCCATGAAATGATGGCACATCACAGGCTTCCTTCATCCGTTGTCAGCATGGAGCAGCCCTGACAGTGGGTAATTGAAACATTATGGGCTCATTACAAAATCTGTGAGCCGGTTTTCTGAGCGCCCCGCCTCCCCCTCCTCTGCTGAGGGGCTTTCCTCTGTCGCTCTTTTGCTCTCAGCTGTGGAAGAAAGGTTTCATCCTGTATTTGACCACTACATGGAAAGCGACAGTAGCAGAGACAACAATATAATGTGTATCTAATCAAAACTTGCATTACAAATCTAATTTGTCAATCACAGGGTGCAGCTCAAGGTGCTTTAACAATATGGCAAATAAGATAAACAGAAAACCAATATATGCAATTCAGTTCAAAGGGTAAAACCTTTTTTGCACACATGCAGGTACAGTAATAATACAAATTAAAAGACAAATTAATTAGATTTAGCTTTTCGATTCCCCGGGCAACCACAGAACTGATGCTCTGGAAAATCCCATGTTAACTTCTATAACAGTGCCAAAGACACATTGATACAGCATTTGATATCTTTGTTTGATTTAAAAGGTATTCCAGCTCAGATTACTGATATCATTCGATATGATTTCTGGGAAGTGCACAGGAGATTCCTGAAAATTAATGGATTTTGTTCCGAAAATATAACACCAGTTGCAATGTAGCTTTGTGACTTTAGGCGAGACATTGCTCTTTTGGGGCTTTCACACCAACGCGGTTCCAGGGCCGGTTCGGAGCTAGAGCCTGAAAAGCACAGTTTTTTCCTGTTTACACCGCAGCAGATCCGGCTCTAAGCTCCGGAATCCGGTTCGTTTCAAGCACCAAAACATTGTCAGTCTAGAAGCAAGAACCGCATACGTCACGCTTACGTCGGAGGGGGGAGATTCACCTGAGCTAACAGTTAAAGGCGAGTACGGCAAATAAAAGTTGTAACAAGCAGTACCGCTGAGCAAAGCGACTAGAATTTTGTTTTGTATTATAGCAGCTATTGGATGGAATCAATACATGGGCTGCACAGGTTGTCATTGTCCGAATATCACAAGGAGAATCATAATGAAAAATACGCCTGTAGAAAACGGCTTATGCCACAATAGGATAGCAACAAGTTGTCAAGATAGTCAGTTTAGCTTCGGGTGCTATGCTAACATCACCCATTTTATACCAGAGAAACTTTCATAACAGCGTTGTGATGCCAAACAGCGTCAACTCATACTGAAACACATTCACTTGGGGAATTGAGGATATGTATCAGCTGCTTGTGTGACAGTCAGACAGTGAATACTTTACAGCGGCCGCTGCCGTGTGAGCTAACCCGGAACTAACGGGAGAATAAACTCCGGTGGAAGAGCAGCACTACAGCGGTCGGTAAATGCCGCTGAAACACATTAATAAACAATGAACCACGGCAAAAGTAGAAGGTTGGAGAAGTCGTTATTTAATTTAATCTGGCTTCGTATGATTAAAAGCAACACGATCATCGACCCGACGCAGTCCCCCATTGTTGTTGGAGTGAGCGCCGTAACGCCGTTGGGGAGAAAATCAGCGACGTAAACGGTGACGTCATGACGCAGCAGCAGCAGCAGCAGCAGCAGCAGCAGCACCAGTCGGGCTCTGGGCGGTGTGAACAAAATGGAGGCTGAAAAGAAAAACCGGTTCCGAACCAGAAAAGCTCTAGCACGGAGCTAGAACGGGAACCGCGTTGGTGTGAAAGGGGCATATGAGATTCAGGATGGGATAAAGTGTTAAGGTAAGGTAAAGACAAGGTGGGTTTGGGAGGGGACAAACAACACAGAGAAATGTTGGACTGAGGTGGGGAAAGGTACAACTGATGAAGACAGAGTGAGGTGTGTAAAAGAAGAATAGGAGAGAATTAGGAGGGAGGAAGGCTGATGGAGACCGAATCAGAGTTTTTGCCTTTCTGATTTAGTCTAGCTGTCATCCTGGCCAGTGATTAATGAAGTATGGAATGCCATCCTCTATCTCTGGGAATTTCTCCTCTCCCACATCACAGATTGCTGTTCCTGAAACCCTCACTTAATCTGTATTTCACTCTCTCCACTGTATCTTGAGAGGCAGCTATAATAAATTGGGATAGCCCACGTTACCACTGATACCCAGATACAATTGCAGTGGTTAATGAGAAACTGTCAGGAAGAGGGGGTAGGGGAACAGGAGCGGAGAAGGTATGGAGGTAAAGAGGGTCAGTGTATGAAGATTGCATGATATCACAGAAGTGTGAGGACCGTGGGGAGAAGCTGGGAAGATTGCTGTTTGTTGCTAACAGCCATCACCCTCCAGAGGGATTACGAGAGCACTGAACTGTGAAGTACAAACATGGAAGACTTTTGGGCTGAATGATTTGGCTTCTTTTTATGTTTTTTTTAAAAGAAAATCAGGGGAAGTAGTATGATGAGAGTCAGGCAGGACCGCAGAGACAGGTTCAGCCACGACTCGAAGTCCAGAGCCTCATCTCAATACCCCTCCTCGACTCCTCCTTTCCCTCACTCGCTTCCCTTCCTTGCGTCTTAGCTCCGCCTCCGTAAGATGCGAGCGAGAGACACGAGGACGTGACGCGAGGACAGAGGAGTCCTCAGGTATTAATTGGGAACGTCACTTTTAAACGACGTCTGTTAATGATGACATGTGAACAGCTGTATCCCCTCTCATCGGGCTTAACTGAATAACCCTTTAGAACCGGCCCATTTGTTGTTAAATATTTATTTAAATGAATGAATCTTTCTCTTGTTAGTCAAGGAATTCAATGTATGATGGTTGGTCCTGCTTTTGTGTTCCGTTTTGGTGTAAAATGTAGCCTACATTTAAATAAAAATATAATTATAATAATGTGAAAGCCTTTACTCTGAAAATGTGTGTCCTGTAGATCCCCACATTCACTACAAACCCACATTCAGGACTGTGAATTTTAAATAATTTAACTCCTGAATATCTATCTAATACAAAACAATACAAATAATTGTTATTTATCAAGATCTAGGCATTTATGAAATAGCTTTCTTAATAGCTATGTTTTAGTGACGTTCAAGATCATTAAACATGACTTAAATTGTTAGTATAACCTTAAGAAATGAATTGCACATAATAATTCCCACGGAGCTGTGAGCACTTATACATTTATGTGACGCTTTTCCACTCATCTTCCAGTTGTCGGTTTTCCTCTGTTGAAATCGACCAGCTGTGAAGGATGGGGGGCGGGGCTTTTATACGCGAGTAGTGAAAACACTTCCGCGTAGTCTGCTCTCGTGTATCCTCCCTTTCGTCTCCTCCCACAACCCTCCTCCCTCACCCCTCCTCGACTCCTCCGTGTGCATTTCAGCTATTGGGACGTCCTTCAAAATGGCGTGTCTTGATCGATTTCCGGGTCAAGTCCCGGAGGAGGGGAAGAGAGGAGTCGAGGAGGGGTATTGGGATGAGGCTCAGGACTCAGATCCAGTACTCAGGATAGAGGATCCAGGACAAGCAACCGTTTCGCTTCTCATGCACTGATTCGCTAGCTGAACAGCCAATCAGAGTGATTTCTTTGTCCGACTGCCTGTGGCCAATGCACGTTGAATCGGATTCAACATGCCGACGGTGCGGGACACACCAAATTGAGTTTGGGCGACAGGGCTCGCTTCGTCGTCCGACTAACGAAAACGGCCAATTTCGGCCTGGTGTGTCAGTGCCTTAAGGCAAACCATATTATCTCAAGCTAACTCCCTGGGTAAGAAAGTGACCTACCGGCAGAAGCCCATGTAGTTGGCAGTGGTCCAAATATCCCATTCTCCTGCACTGTAAAAAGAAATACAAGGGATTTTGCAGTAAATTACTGGCAGCAAAGTTGCCAACAAGTTACTGTATTTGTACTTTACAGTAGCGATCTTGTATTTGGTTTACAGTATCAAAATCAGTGCTGTATTTTTATATTACTGTATATTACTGTAATTTTGTATGTTGCTGTAATCTCAGAAACAATATTTTACTGTAATTATACAATACTGGTATTGTGAAATTACAATACATTACTGTTCTGTATACAGCATAATTTTACAGTAGTGTATGCATTAAAACAGTATATTACTGCAGTTTTCTCTTTAACCAATTTTAGATCCTTATCTCATTTGCAATAGGTGCTACGTGAAACAATAAACAAAAACTGGGATACAATTTGAATAAAATATGTTTATTGATTTCATTTCAATATTAAGTTCAATATGAAACACATGGTAAAATAGGACAGTTCATAACAGATATAAATACAACAGTTCATGACAGATATAAATACAACAGTTTATGACAGATTACATTGGACAGTTCATGACAGATTAAAATACAAAATCACATGTAGTGAGGTCACAACATCAAATCACAACGGTACATCTTCTGTAATTATGTGAAAGTACAGATGAAGCACTTAATTTCGGACTCCAGCTTACCTGTTCCTGCCTACTCCCAGTTTCGAGGAAGGTCAAGCCCTCCCACTATTTTCCAAGAGGGCGTTGCCAGATTTTCAATTTCAGGTTTTCAATGATCCATTGCAGCTGGCTTCATTATAATTACATTTATTTATAACGGGGGCGGTCTCAAGTCAAGCTGGAGGCTTTCCCTTGAGCGAGGGCAGACCACTTACCAATCACTGCCCT
>CALSBZ010046932.1:7148251-7178512 GCA_943591055.1 Gobionotothen gibberifrons
CCCCCCCCCCCCCCCCAGCACCGTGGCTTTGAGGGGAATATGCTACCCATCGAGACTGCTGTATCTCGTATTGGGGCAGCGACAATGAGCTTACCCCCCCAAGCATGCAGCTATGAGGGGAATATGCTATAATGAAATAAATATAATCTAACCCAGCAACCACCTGGTATGCAATAACAGAATCCTACAGATATACATCTTTGAACGTTACTCATGCATCGAGCAATGCAAGGGTTCATGGTCGTTTGTGATGAAAGGATCTCGTTCCTGTGAAGCATGATATAGCGCTGGTGGGCAGAAGATGACCGACGGCCCAGGATGCACAGGGTTGAGGTAGGCGGAGAGCTGCGGTTGTGGCTGCGCAGATTCTTAAACAGTGGGAATAGCGATCTGGGGGCAGGTCGCAGCTTAGGCAGAGATCACGCAGCTTGGAGGAGAACCCTCGTCGTTGGGTTTGCAGCCATCGAATAAACATGGGTGCCGACCCATGTGTCGGAGGGCAATGGTGCGAGAAGTTCAGCATGGAAGATAAAGGATAAAGAAAACAGTGTTAGTTTTAGCGATGATTATTCGGGGTTCCGTGACTTCCCAAACAGAACTGTCAGACATTGAATGTTTCAAAACAGTGTGTATATTTGATCTACAAAGTTAATTCAGTAAGGGCGAGATTATGCTGAGGATTAAAAAGGTGAGAGGTCCGTGTATATTCGCCGCCTGAGAAACCCATAGAAATCTGTAACAACTGCATCTGACGTTTATCAATGTATAGTGAAAGCCCTTTCCCTGAACTTATACCTTAACCTTTGCACGGGTGCAAAGTTAAGAGGCAGTATTTATCATTGCGTGGAGGACGTGCCTTGGCCTTTGATGAGCAAATGAATAAACTCTAGCTTGGCTTTACACTTAGCACTTGAAGATGCAGGATTTGAACAAAAATACAATTAATGCATGAATAACTATTATATCTATTGCATAAGTACACAGAGGAGGTTGGGACAGAAGAAGATAAAGTACCAAGCTGAATTGTATGCTTTGAATCATGCTCTTGGTTAGAGGCAGAATATGGGAAATCCTTGAGGCTTGACGTGTAGATCCAGAGTCATTTGGTTGAACGAAGGGCATGGCAAGCTGGTGGGGCAAACCACTCATTGTGAAATCCCCCGAACCAGCAGAAGGTGCAGCATCTGTAAGTAACTAGAGAGATCTGAAGACACCGCAAGGTCATTATAAGAGAATGAACATAACGCTACAATCGTCGCAGAGGGGCTAAGGACCAAGATCCGTGCAATGACCATCTCTAAGATTGCATTCATGCCGAATAGTCCGCGTCTTTACACCAGACGCGAGTGCATTACATCGTTTCATTTGCAGAAGGTTGGGTTTGCATCACCCAAGCAACCTCAAACGGACTATGAACTGTAAACTAAAGTCATTGTACGGAGATGCTTTTCCGACAATGCAGGACATTAATTAAGCGGATCAAATGCAGATCCCGCAATTTCTACAGTAGCCTGCATCATGCAGTTATTCTCATACTGCTGTTAATCTGGAGAGTGTATCAACAGACTCAGCGGCCAGCGCATAGGATTATAAATCAGACGACGTGCATTAAAACATAACATAAAATGAGACGTTATGCAGTGAGGAGGTTTCACCGATAACAGGTGGCTCTGATGAGATTGTACCACTGCCTTCTCTGTACACAGGGGACCAGTGAGGTAAGCAGTCACCAGAATGAATACATGACCCTATAGGTTACTGAATGTTGCACACAGCATAGATAGCAAAACAAGCGATGACGCGCAAATAGTTTGTTTCCCATTTATTTGATGCGGACTATGTAACACCAGCAATGATACTCTCCAGAGTTTGCTAGAGAGCGACCCAGGACCACCTCTTTAGGCCGGGCAGAGGTACCTAAGACTATGGTGCCTTAAGATTTGGACAGAAAGGCTAGCGCTGTTCCTTATAAATATAAAACATCTCTTGGAGAGACTACCAGTGGGAGACCATGATTAAAGGCAGTAATCAGTATTGAATGTATTACAACTCTAATATGTAGTATAACGTAGAGCACTTGAACATTTGGAAAGGCGCTAAATAAATAACATGAATTGTAATTATGGCTGTTCTGAGGCAGGACAGCTTGTCTGGTGGCAGTGAAGCTTGCATCAGCACACTAACGAAAATGACACAGGATAATCCTAGACGTGGGGCTTAAAGTTCCTGTTCTGAAGAGGTAGCCTAGCTGTTGAAAGTTTTGTCTGGGAAAGTTAACTAGGAAATCATTACAAATTGACACCAAGGGGTGCTTGCAGGTGTTGTAGAGAATCCAGCATAATGCTTCTGATGAGGTGTCAAAGAAACGTGGGCTACTATGGCAATCAAAATGCGCATTTGATTGTAAAACCTTAAAATATATATGCCACAGAAGGCATATGGGATGTCTGCTTTCCCTGCCATGTCATTTACAGAGCATAGAAACGGGAAATCTTTAGTAGTTATTAATACTCTTGACGGAATAATCGTGAGGAACTAACGGCTCAATAAAGAACGTTGCTGGAATAATTCCTCCTAGCACTAGGCTATTTAACGTTTAAATAGCAGCACTTGTAATACTCCTGGCTCCCTTAGTTCAAACTTCAGTCTTGAGTGCGGGTTTCAACAGACATGGGTCCCTGGGAGTCAGCATAACCTGCTAAGAAACCTTGATTTAAGCCTGTGATAAGGTCATTTGCAAGCGCTATACATTTTTAAATTATTATTATTTGACCAACATCTGTGATTAGAAAGAGCTGGAAACGATTTGCAGCATGAAGCCTCCTGAAGCACACCCAGCAAGGGGCAGAATGTTGCAGGTAGAGCTAAATCCCTGTGAGGGAAACTCTTCTTGGTAGGTGATTAAATGTACATGGCCGCTTGGCAGAGAATGATTCATGGTATTCATAGAAGAGACACTGTAGGAGAGATTGAGTCTAACATGATGGTCAAAAATGTATCGAGCTTCCCTTCATATTCACGTAACTAAAATGATTAATTTATTTGCATTTTAATTTAATTGATTTATAGTAGACTAGTATAAATATTTATACACTTGCAACTCTGTATAATTGCCTCAAATATGACTTAGAGCAGGCCAAATATTCCATAATAAAACATTGCTTTTGCAGAATAGCAGAATAGTATTATATACCTGCCAAGATGCACTTCCTGAGGAATTGCTGCTGCAGGGGGCAGGAAGCTAGAACTCGTGGCTGGATCTGGGACTCCAATTCCCAGAATCCTCGGGGGTGTGACGTCAGCGGGACAACGTGGTTTACGCGGACGTAGAAACATTGTTTACATTGCAGGCAGAGGAAATCGATTGTTCACGGGAATATATCGTGGAATTAAAGGTTTCGAGCGCTGATTTTACTTCGAGAAGGTAGGACAGGATGGCAGGTACTTTGGGAATGCCGGAGTTAGCTTGCTCCTGCCTTTGTTGGTGTTTAAATACCCGCCGACCGAGAGACCGTGCAACTCTTAGCTGACACACAAGAGAGGGGTTGTTACGTGGCGTAAAACTCGGGACTTCCTCTGGCCCAAAGGATATTAAAAGCTACTCCAGATGAGGACGGAAGGGACACCCGGAAGTGTGTCGTGCGGGAGCTGTGGCTCGTTCCAGCGGCGTCTGAACCATGCTCTGAGCTAGCCTATGTTTCGGGAATGAGGCATTTCTTACGGCTTCTTCGCGTATGATGATTCGGCTCCAGAGTCGGAGATTGCAATCGACATTTGCGAGGACAGCACCGGCAGGCAAGCAGCAGCAACATGAAACACAGCGGCAGGAACATGAACGCAGCAGATAGCAAGTGAACACAGCAGTGGCAGCAGGCAAGCAGCAGCGACGTAGGTAGCTGCAGCAATCGCAGCAGCAAGCAATGCATGGAGAGAGATCTGGCAGGTTAAATAGAGCGGCATATTAAGGAGACTCTGTTTGGTTGGTTGTAGAGTGGCAAGGGGCGTTATGTATGAATGCAGCATAAGTCCTCGAGTTGACTGCCTGAACTAGCTCGCAGGCTTCGCCCCATTTAGGAAACCATTTTCTTCTATAAACTGAAATACCTACATGTTTCAAGCACCACTTATTTCACACACAATAAAAGAACGTCCCCATATTTCCTCCATCATTTTAAATCTCACTGTTATTAGAACATAAGTAACTTTTGTGACTGGACATATCTGTGCAATGTCGCCACAATCTGCTGGGGAATTTAGTTCATAGAGTTTGTGCGTACAAAGCTGTACTTGTGGATTGGTAGCCTGTTTCTACTGTAATCATTTTCAATATTTTTTCTCAGACAGGTCACCGGTCGGTTGTTCATAACTTAACAGGGGTTGTTTCTGGTACAGACTAAAACACGGATCCCGTGTCTTTGGAGATTCCCCTAATCTGTAAATCCCCATCACTTACATATCCTGATCACTTAAACCCATCCCATCATTTGATACAAGAACTGCATATAGAGGGGGTGAATCCTCTTGATTATAACCTCCTCACCTGGCAACCTCGAAGGGACAAGTATTTCTAACTCCTCCTCTTGTTGCTCAGCTGATCTTTTGGCTCTGGGGATAAGTGAAAGTCTCTGGAACACAGCTGGAGTTGTGTTAGTGATGTGGGCATTCTCTCTGAGTGTACTAATGGATCCATGTCTTACATGATATTGTACTCCCCTTCCAACCAGAAAGGTGCCAAATGTAATGAGCACAATCAACAATGCTATTCTGACTCTTATCCCTAGGGGACCCCACAATTGCTTTGGCTTTGTTCTCGACATAATCTCTACAGAATTCAAATTATGAGTACAAAAATAACGTATTATATAATTGGACTATTTTTCAGGTGTAAAACAAAAAATAGGTTTTCACTTTAGTGTACTATCTATAAAAATCTAAAGACAATTCATCTTTTGAGCTGTTTCTATCTTAATTCTATTTATTGTTTTGTTCCAGCTCTGCCAAATCAGTCCTAACTTCCAATAACTTTCTGGAAGGTGCCAGTGAAGGGTGACAATGTGTGAGGTGGTGTCAATTTGCTCCTTTTATCTTTACCTTTAAAACGGAGCGCATGTGAAGTTCGTTACAACTTCTCACGGTTCCGACCACCTGGGTTCAATCTCACTGTCTTTTGTGAACTTTCACCCTCACCCAATCACCTGGCCGAACAGGAGTCTCTTTTGGTGTCTCGTCTGGTGTCTCTGCAGTTCTCTGAACCTGTGTAGACAAGACTTGGATAATATTACTCAGAGCCCTGACATATTCATACACTTCAATTTGTCTGATATCCAAAGCTGGACCACTCCCTCCTTGGAGAAGGCCCAAACCTCGGCATACCTTTTGTTGTTAACTACTTGTTATTATTTATTAACTACTACGTCACTGAAATCAACATATCTGTATAATCATGACACTCCCTCCTTTGAGCATAACATGCTCAATTAATATTGCAATGATTACCCTATTATGAACAGGACATGTATAACCCATAACGTTGTATTAAATAAATATAACTTCTCCGTGTACCCATAAGGCGTACAAAAATATCATATGATGTGATGTAATAAAAACATATTCACAAAAACCTGCCATTAGTACAAAAAATAGTTTACTTGTTTCAATAACGACTTTTGTCATGGTATTATGCATCATTGTTTCTGCGAAAAACAATACCCCTGGTTTCGCTAATTGGTCTCAATAATTCTAGGATTAGAGGCTTGGCTGACACTGCTGAACCAACATATGATAAAATAATATTTCTCTAAACTAGAGGGAAAATACGAACTATTTTCACAGAGGGTGACATGCAGAGAACATGAAGGGCTGGTGCCCCTCACTCAAAATGAGATATTGCCTTACGCACTACATTATAAATCAGTAAAGTCACTCAAAAATAAATAGATAAAGACTGATTTTTGAAACTGTTGTAAAAACCCTACACTCTAAGAAAAATCCGTAAAATGATGGCCAATGTGGTGTCAAATTGTACTGTTCAAGTACTGTAATCGACTTTTACGGTACTTTTGCCGTTGAAAACAGTGTTGCCAGGTCTGCTTATTATAAGTTTCCCCCAAGATTTTATTAGAAAATAGCAGATCACAACGCGTCGCGGCACGTTGTGATCTGCTATTTTCTAATAGTTGCTGTATAGGTTTAAAGTGCTCATGTGGCCCACTTCACTTCTTTTGGGCTTTTTTCCCCTAGACCTTGTGGCTTGTTTGTGTCCCTCACAGAATCTAATCTTAAGCTTTTATTCTGAAAATCCTTCATCTCCGGTTAGCATGTAGCATGTGGCTAATATTCGTTGTCTTGTAGAAGTGAATTGAGAAGCGAAATGACACGGAGTGTTCCACACCGAAACCTACTGATGTAAAGGCTACAACTATAGATGACGAGATGTTATTATTTCTGAATATTAAATGAAGGTACAGTTTATTTAATACGTTGTTTACAGACGTAGGAAGTACATCCGGAACTACCGGAAAGGAGAACTAAGCCGTGAAGTATTTTTTAAGTATGAAGTACAGCTGTACAATTGCAATAAATGAAAAGTGATGAAAGAGAATATGTGGAGAAGAGACGTGTTTAGTTATATATTGAATGTACGATGTCTGAATCCTCTGTTTGTGCAACAACGAACTGACGATCTCAGAAGGAAAAAAAACCTGTAGCGCAAACCTGCGGATGAGGAGGAATCCCCAGGCAGGGGCGGCGCCAGGGGGTTGCTTGGAGTTGCTATAGCAACTCCAACAATTGGCCTAGCAACGGCTAAGCAACCCCATTGTTTTGTTATGAAAATGTATCTATATTTATACACATTCTCGCGAGATATATCAGGGGTCGTTGTAATGCTGCGTTCACACACCGGACGCGATGCGAATATTCCATGGATGTATAATAAGAACTTCGCTCTATCGCTCGAGTTTAACCGCGGCTGCCAGCTGTGTTTACTCGCACCATTCAAACAAGACGCACTGGCTCGGGAGCTACAACAAAATGAACATATTTTACCGTGATTCAATTGTAATACACGTTTCTAAATGATGCCGAAGTAACAACATACTGATACCGGTTAGTAAAAACCATGAATTAATGCTTGACAAGTCTGCAGACAAGACGGTAGGCGAAAAACCTTTTAAAATGCTTATTTTCTGAATGGAGATTGGGTCGACCAGGCTAAGCTAACGTTGTATATGCTCATTCCACACTCATAACAACGGCCTACAGACATTTAAATAAACCAGCGACTGTATTCGCCATGACACAGACAGTCTGTGGTTTGTACTTGTTTAACTTTTGTCCAGTTTCTGAACAGATATGAGGAGCTCTGAGTGCTAACAGCTAACAGCTAACAGCTGATTTTTTCTGGTTGAACGTCAGTGACGGCAGGCTGAGATCCTCACCACTGGTGTGTGTGTGTGTGTGTGTGTGTGTGTGTGTGTGGGCGGGGGGGGGGGGGGTTACGGCTGCTGCCTTCCTGATCATCTTATCTGTCTGAGTGTTTTCAGCTGTGTGTTTTATGTAAATGAGCTGTGCGATTGCCCTGTCGTCATTGGCTGCCCATCCTCTGGTCCGCCTCTGAAGATGGTGATTGGATTGAAGCCATCCAATCGCAGCGCACAGCCGGCGCACAGCCGGCGCACACCTGATGCAGATGACTACAAAGCCTGAAGACAATCACCACTCTGGCGGCTCTGTTGAGGAACAGACGCCTCTCGCTACTTGCTCGTCATTCTGTGTGTAACTTGTGTGGTCTTAGTGATTGTGATCAATTCTGTTAACTGGGGTTAACTCGTGTGTGTTTAGAGTAGTGTGTTCAGTACCTTATTTAGCTGTGTTTTCTTGCAGCCTCCTTTCGTTAGTGTTTAGTGATTTCAGGTGTGTAAATAGGCTCATTTGTTACAGTCCTCCTTCTGTTTGGTTCCTGTGCCCTTTTGGCCTTATTTGTTTGTTCCAGGCTGCATGTCTGCCATTTTGTTTACGCTGCTATTTAAAATAAACCACTTATACTTTTACCAATTCTACTCTGGTTGTGTTCCTTCCCTTTGAATCCCCTAGACCCAAAAGGGAACGTAATACATGGGTATTACGTTAAGTGTGTGTGTACCACACACACTTAACCATTTGTATGGCACTCAGGTAGCGAGGGGTAAAATGATTGCCCACCACCACAGATTCTTTGGGTTCAAATCCCCCATGTTCGGGGGAGGGAAGTTGGGAGGGTGATATTTGTCACTGCATGTTCTCCTACAGGTTGGGGCAGCGCCTGTCAGCGGGGAATGTTGAGTGGGAGGTGTAGGACGGAGTCGCTACATCCTCCTGGAGGGGGCTCCTCCCCCATTAGCAAAAAGGAAATGAATGCACTTTTATTGAAAAAAATAAATACATTTTGTTCAATTTCTATATATTGTGCTTTATTGAGTTTGCTTGAAAGTGTAATGATTGTTATTTATTTAGGATTAGGATATTATTTATTTTTTTATCCCACGATTTAAAAAAATCGTGGATTGACGGAAGTGTCTGTAAATAGTACATACTAAGGACTGTTAAAATACGGAATTATCCGTATTAGGATTAACGGAAGTGTCCGTAAATATTACGGACAAAGTCTTGTAAATCTACAGAAATATCCGTTAAAGGGTTGACGGAAGTGTCGTATATGGTACAGACAAAGTCTTGTAAATCTACAGAAATATCCGTTAAAGGGTTGACGGAAGTGCCCGTATATGGTACAGACAAAGTCTTGTAAATCTACAGAAATATCCGTTAAAGGGTTGACGGAAGTGTCTGTAGAATAACGGACAATGTCCTGGCAGCAAATTACCAGCACTTTGTCCGTTTTCGACGGGTTTTTTTTTTTACAGTGTACAACTCCTTCATCTAAGCTCTCAATCAGTGTTATGCTATTTAGTTTGCAGCTCATGCCTTAGAACAGATACTTCAGACCTATTGTAAAATGGTGTTTATGAGAAAAATGTAATCTGACTCCATAAATCACATAATTGTTTGACTAAAAATGAACTAACAATGAATGAAGTTCCCATTTAAACACAGCCTCGGTCTTCTGACGGGGTCTATCTATGTACTGGCTGGTTGGTTGTGCCAGTCTCTGTCGCTCCGTCACTGTTCTCCCGCTAACAGTCACTCTCTAGTTCTGCTGGGTTCTTGTTGACTTCTTCACTGGTTTGAGACAAGCGACCCTATCGGAACACCTCCCTTTGTAGCCAGACTTCACCACAGCAGAATCAAGTTTCTGTTTTCAGGTCTCAACAGCTTCACGGCAGGTGTATCGCCGCCCCTTGAACTGCAGTCTGTGTAAACAGGAGGGCTTGGTAAGGATCCTCCGTCTTGGGCGAGTACAAGGTTTCCGTCTTCATATTTTGGGTGGAAACCCATCGTCTTGACCTCACTAGCTGTGTGGACACAATAGTTTTCTGTGTGGGGGAACAACATCACTCGTAATCTCTATCCTTCTCATAATTACAAAAATAGTCTGCTAAAATGTTCTACTATGTTTTAATCTTCACTAATCTATGCATGTTTTATATTTAAATGCAATATGCTACTCTCAATTTTTTAAATAACATTCAACCTCTCCCTCCTGTGGTGTCAGATGTGGCTCAATGTAGCTGGATTTCAAGATACCCTTCTGGGCTGAAGATGCATCACCTGGTGGTCTGGCCCTCTGAGCTTCCTCATTGTTGTGGATGATAGCAGGCTGTCAGTGGCATTTGGTCCATCTTTGGAAACCCTGTTCCTCTTTGACATCCCTGAGACCCCCTGCATCTGTCGTAGTCATGGAAACCTCCCCTGGGGTAACTGCATGAAGGGCCTCTGTTTGGTGCAATGTTCTGCGGACATTCTCTGGACCAATGTGTCAGCTCACCACATCTGTAGCAGCCTTCATCTGTTCTTCGTCTTGATCGTTGCTCTTCTATCCATTGTCCCTTTTTCATGGGAGTGTACACCTGTGCTTGCGGCTGTACTCGGGTAGGAGGATATGCAGGTGTTTGCTGTTGCAGAAATGGAGTGGGATGATATTCTGGTACTTGCAGCATCCTGTGTTGCGGACAATATCTGGCCCAATGTGAGAACTGACCACATATGGAGCATCCTTCACCTTGGAAACCTTCTCCTGTTGATCGATTACCCCCTTGGAAACGTCCTCTTCCTCTGCCACTTTGTCTTCCTCGGAAACCTCCTCCCCCTCTTTGTTGATTCCGCACCTGAATCTCTGGCACTTCCTGAGCTTGAATTGTTGGAGGTGTCTGACCTGCCTTCTCTGGTTCTATGGCCATCTCTGAGAACTTCCCCTCCCATCCCCTTTTATCTGGTATGTCGGGAGGAGAGTCTTCGATCAGGCTTGGATACTGCCTTGGAGTTTGGATAGCTGGAGCGGCTTCTGTTATTCCTGCTATGTCTTCCCTCCTTGGTAGGTCTGCTTCTTGGACCACATTTATGCTGTCTGCCGGCCCAATACCGACGTATTTTAGATGATGTAACAGACCTATAACTCTTGATTTCCTTTGGTCCGCTTTCACCCATGCTTCTTGCTGTTTTAGGTATTCTTCATCCTCATATTCAACTACAGCTTTCCTATGGGCTTTTGTTGGTCCAGGTTGGTCGTCAGCTGGAATCAATCCTCTTGTTTGCTACTGTT
Organism: Gobionotothen gibberifrons; assembly: GCA_943591055.1. Classification (NCBI taxonomy): domain Eukaryota; kingdom Metazoa; phylum Chordata; class Actinopteri; order Perciformes; family Nototheniidae; genus Gobionotothen; species Gobionotothen gibberifrons. The sequence goes on from CALSBZ010046932.1 coordinate 7,158,948, forward strand.
CCAACAGTTTCTCTATGTGGTTCCATGTTTCCTGTCTAAAATTTGGATGTGTCGTAGCATCTGATCTTATGAGTATCCTCTCTTTAACAGTTGCAGTTGAGCCTGTCTCTGCGACTGTCATTTGGCGACATGTTTCTTGAATACTACGATAAAATTATTAAGTTATCAAAGATGAAGCACTAATCCTCTGACTAGTACCTTTGTATTCCTTATAAAAATATCCTATGTCATCAGATTTTATAAAGCCTTACATTTTATTCAGGCCTATAGAGATGCGAAGTCCCTCCCCTTCCGAGGGAGCTCATGGGACCCCGGAAGCGGAAAAATATACATTGAAGTCAATGGAGAGAGAAAGGTTATCTTTTGATCCCGTTTGAATTGTGCCACGAATGACACATATGATGTTTGTCAATCTTAAACAATCATTTCCATGTAAAACAAGTCACAGTTTGTCGTAAAACTGTTGAAATATAAGACTATGAAAAATACGCAACTAGAAAGACTACAAATCCCAGAGTCGCGTAAGTGATGTCATAACTGTTTTCCTCCACTAAGAGATAGCTAAGATCAGGGCCATATAGATATCATCTATCTATATGGCACTGGCTAAGATAAGATAACTTTAACAAGATGCCTGTGTGTTTAGTACCAGGTTGTTATCATACCAGCAATGGGTCTTGCTCGTTCTTTCGCCTCCCGTCTGATGAAAGGACCAGGAGTGGCTGGATCAAGTTAGCTACCTAGCTAGTAGCTAGCACGTTAGTTAGCATTACAGCCTTGTCATTTTTATTAGCCTTAACAATAAGTAACATCAAGTAACCCAACATGTTAAACAGTAAGAGTAGTAGTCATATTTCGTGAACCATTTGAAGAGTACTGTCACAGCGGTGTGATCAGTCTATAATACACCATTTAAGCCTGGGGGAGAAATGCTAACGCTAACGCTAGCATCAAGGGCACCAACTATTAGCTTTGTCCGTTATTCTCGCGTCCAGGAGAGAAAGTTTAAAAATAAGGAGACCAATGAGTCTCGACTAAAAGTTTAAAATGGGGTAATTTAATGAAGTAAAAGGCGCGGTAATGTTACAAACAAGCAATGGTTCAGAAAGAGGAAACAGCTGTTGTCCTCTCGGGTTGGGGTGAAGAAGAGACAGAGAAACGCATTTCCAGCAGTTCAATAGACTCAGATGACTCCTCCTCTTCTGCCGGTTGGCTCTGTAATGCACTCTTCCGCTGTGGTTTCACCAATATCCGATATCACACATAACAGAGGATTTTGTCATTGTACATTCAATACATAACTAAAGACGCCTCTTCTCCACATATTCTCTTTCATGACTTTTCATTTATTTCATTTTAACGGCTACAAATGTTACTTTGCTCAAAATCTGAGGTCAAGTTACTGTTGGTATTTCGGAGATCCCTTCCGGAATAGCTTTTTAAAAAAAAAATGTAATCACAGACTGGAGACTAACCGGAAGTATTTTCACAATAAAACCTTGACATCAGACATTGTGCGCGAAAACTTCTGTTTTTTCAGTATAAGTCAGCATTTAAACTGATGGCATGTTTATACTAAATTATGCCATAGAACATTGATTTTAATAGCTAACATGAGTTACACTACTTTTTAGTTACTTTTTAGTTACTTTCACCAAAATAACCGCAAAGGAATGGCTAGGTATTTTAAATGCTAAAATGTAGTTTAGTGCAGCTCATTAGACATCCAGTGAAGGGCAATGTGGTATAGCATAACAACTGTGTAGGCCCTTAAGGCTACTAACAACTTGTATTACATGGCTTAGTTGAATACTCGATTCTGATTATAAATTCTTAACATGTGACACGTTGTTAATACAGTAGTACAGACCACTGTCAAGGACTATAATGAAGGTTGCTACGGAGGATCAAGAAAGAGAAAGGAAAAGAGGTTAAAAGACGGAGCACTGGACGTCAGATAAATCACCAGAAGAAGGCAGACAGGAAGTAAACAATAACAGGAACACGGAATGGGCTCTGTATTTTGTTTAGTATACATGTATGGCCATGTACAGGCCCGGTTCCAGAACAAAATGGGGTGCATCTGAGATTACAGGGGGTGCAGCAGTAGTAGGTTTACATGAGCAATAGTGGCCGGCAACAGCAATGAAAAATAGCATTGATGGTCCCCAATGAACAGATTATGGCATTTGTTATGCTTTGAAACCAAGCAAGTGAGAACACTTCAAGTGAGTTAAAAGTGCAATCCTGAAATATTTCATATAGTCCAAAGTGGACTATGGCAAAGAAAAGCACAAAAGCTTCAAAACTGTACTAATAAAACAAATGAGAACATATTGTAAATCAAGGCAAATATGATTTGAACCAGCAAAAATGTTTGAAATGGCAAACATTGAAAAGCAAAAGTATTATTAAAACCATGTACTAAATCATCACTTTGGTCCCATCATATACTCTGGGAAGAGAATATTTACTGTGCTTGAACACTGGTATCACATCATCATGTGAGGTTGACTTTGTGACCTGGAGAACATTTCAGCTGCAACTGTAGCTTGTTGATAAGCTTGGGATATGAGATATTTTTGTAGCCATTCATAGTGAAGGCATCTGTGCTATTGTATGCATTATTTTTGACCCAACATTTCTACAGGCATGGCAGAATATGGCACTATTTTTACATATACATATTCTAGCCATTGTCTATTTTTATACAACGAGCTGCAAAATGACCGCCTTACCCCACTATACAGGCGGGTACTTGTTTAGATATACCTGGGCAGGCTCTGTTTTGCCGTGGTATCCTGGCACCTGCGGGCCGCAGAGGTGAGGCGTAGTTTTGGGCGACGAAGACTGCTGCTCCGGGGGCGAGGGCGGCGGGAGTAAACTAGTGTCCACAACGGAGGGTAACGTGATGTCCCCATCTGACCTGTTGCTATTGTCTACAGTAGATGCAGTGTTGCTGGCGTTTAGTGATGGTTGCTTTAATCATTTTCGTATAAATGATTATCCACTAGGGATGTGCATCTCCATCACTGAGGCCGATGCAATGCGCATCTCGATACATTGCAACGATACGATACATTAACGATACATTTGAAACACCAGGCGATTGCGATGCGATACGATACGATTCACCCCTGTTGCGATACAGTTCGATACGATTTGATTCAGGAGATCTTTCCTCCCAGTGGCAATCAAACTCTTTAACTCTTCACCCTTCAGTAAAGGGAACTGAGAACTTCCACACCTACACTATGTGCAATATACATATCAATGTAACTATCATCACTGCAATACACTCGCTGCTATATATATATATATGAGGAGTTATTTTCCAAAACGCTATAAAAGCCAAATTGAAAATTGAGTTTGTTGTGCCATTTTGCTGTGTACTGAACCTATTCACTGCTCTATCAACGTGTCATGCCAAATCGCTATATATCCTATATAGATATATATAAATGTAATATTGACAAAATGTGTGGGTCTAGGTAAAAAATGTAATTTTCCTGAAAACTATTCAAATGGATATATCGTGTTTTGGAAAAGACCTCCTCATATATAACTATGTGCAATATTATTATTATTATTATTAGTATTATTAATAATGCTATGATAACGTGCAATTGCGTAACTGCCACTACGTTTTATTTTTTTGCACTAACTACTAAATACTGCTAATGATTGCATCGAGTGTGACCATCTATGTTTCTATGTTTCATGTTGTGAGTGGATGTTTAATTGCTCTTTTTGCTGCACTTTTAGTGTACAGTTTTGCTGTTGTGCTGCTGTGTTTATTGTGTGTATTGTATTTTGTTACTCTGGCACAACAATTTCCTTCGGGATAAATAAAGTCTTATCTTATCTTATCTTATTCAACATTATGCGATTCGGGGTGATACGATGCGATTCAACACGATGCAAAATAATGATACTTCAATATGGTACGACAGAGGATTTTTGTTTTATTCCTCATATGCAGCAAATCATAAATTAACAAAAAGGTGCTTTACATATTTGGTACTGCACATCCCATCATGCTGTTTCTTTTTTACCTTAAGAAACTCTCCAGAGTAGGCTATAGTACAATTGTATAACACCACTGAATGTGTATGTAAGGTGTTTAATTTCAATACTGGACACTCTTGTTCTGACTGGCTGTCGTGATATGTATATCGCACGGTGGTAGAACTTGAGTCCGGGGTACTCTGTATTTTGTACTGTTGCTTTTACCAATTAAAATCAGCTCATTGCTTATCTCAGACCTCGGTGTTCGAGTCCTTTCCTTCCAAAGGCTACTCATCAACGATCGGCGCAGAGTCGAACCTTCAACCACGCCACTGGGTGGTGCTCCAACAAGTCCCCTACACACCAAGCCGATTTCATAACGAACGTAACGTGGGAGAAAATACGTTTCTAGCTAAACGTAATTGAGAATGCAGTTTAGTTCTGTGGGAACGTAATTTTTAGGAGACAGGGTTGCCAATACATTCTGACGAAAAATACAAATTATTATGAATACAAATAAAATAAAAGAAGCCTCCCGTGAGTTACTACAAGCTATAAAGTAGATTTAAAAAATGTTTTATAGAATAAAAGCTCACTGCTGGCCGTTGTAGAAATGCGTGTGTGCACCACGACAAAGGAGCCTCATTCACTTTACATTGGGGTTGTTTGCATGGTGCAGACACGTAAATGTAGCAAAGTTCGTGACTCCACCACGCAATGTGGTGTTAAGGAGTCGTGGTGGAGTCACGCATTCTGGTGAGATCAGGTTGCATTTTTCACTTAAAGGTCACATTTCCACTGATCATAATTCCATTGTTGAGGTATACTAAAATAGATTTATACTGTGCAATTTTCCAAACTCACATTGGTTTCGCATACAGCATCTAAAGTATGTGTATTCAGCAGTATTCACTCTCCACTAAACGGCTCGTTGCAGCTCTCCCCCCCCCCCTCCCTATGAGCCCAGTGTGCTCCGATTGGTCGGGACGTTGTGAATCGCGCTGAGCTCCGTGGAGGTGTGATTTCCTTGTTTAGCGATACACAGCCAAACACAGCCAAACTCATCCTGAGCACACACTAAGTCACAGCCAAAATAAAAACAATATGTGTGGCTTGATATTGAGTAAGAGAAAGGTTTATAGGTTGATAAACGCTGTGAGAATGGGTCTGTAGAGAGAATTTCGCCGCGATCCCAACTGTCTGTTATCAGCCTGCAGCCAGGGAGGAGAAATCAGCAGAGCTGCCTGCACTGAGTGTGTGTGAGGAAGTCCATGGATTGGTCAATTTGGACCAATCAGCGGGGGCTTAACGTAACGGCTCCGCGGACGTAACGTAACAGCTTCACGGATTGGCCCATTTAGTTCTGGGTACGTGCTTATGTAATCTCGTACCCGGAAGAATCAAATGGATGATGACGTTTCACCAACGAGGCGTTTTGGGGAGGTATTTTCTGTGTTAGAGTTTTACTCGCTACAGGGTGTACTTTGAGGGTTTTGACTCTGCAGACCGTTTACATGCATACAAACCTTCATAACACACAAGGGGACGGGTAATAACCGGAAAAGCATGACATGTGTCCTTTAAAATCAACCTTCCTCCACTCCACCAGGTCATACAGTAGGTGTTTTCTGTGGGGAAGGACTTTTTTACAAGAACAATTCAGCCTTGTTTTGAGACATGAGTGTTGTCCAAACCAAATACAATACTTGCCATTAATTAAATGTTCCTCCCTGTGTCTGTTTCACAACATTACATTACATGACGTCAGAGAGAATCAGTGTTGTAGTCAAGTCACCAATTCACGATTCCAAGTCACTCTCATGTCACCACTCTTTGAGTCCGAGTCCAAGTCCGAGTCACCAAGGGAGAGTCGTAGTCGAGTCCAAGTCCGAGTCACCCAAGGAGTGTCCGAGTCGAGTCCGAGTCATCATTACCTGTGTTCGAGTCCGAGTCCAAGTCCGAGTCACCCGAGGAGTGTCCGAGTCGAGTCCGAGTCATCATTACCTGTGTTCGAGTCCGAGTCCAAGTCCGAGTCACCTAAGAAGAGTCCAAGTCAAGTCCGAGTCACAAGTCTTCATGTATTAATCTTGGTGGATATATGTGTTGAAATATAGCTGCTCCTCTACATTGCTTTTATCCTGACATTTTATACTAATCTGTCTATTGAACTGCTGTGAAGCGAGTTTGGCTACAATTCTTGTAATAGATAAATATAAAGCTTATTACTAATATTAATATTATTATTATTATATATAAATAAACTATATTTAAAATGAGTTACCTTTTAGAGAAGTGATTATATTTGTATCTCAATATTTTTCTATGGTAAAGTTTTCGTTTTGCACTTTTATTTTGATAGTAATAAGATCGGGACTCTTATTTTGAAGGAACTTTTACCTGTTAAATTGGTTTACTGATATAGATTTAGCCCCAGAAAGCACATGGCTACTTAGCATGCAAAATGCATTCTGCATGTTAAGTAGCCATGTGCTTTCGTGTTATCGGCTGAATCTTTATTTATTGATTAGATCACGTTACTTTGATGATAGTGTTCAAGACAGCCTATATGTCTGAACTCGATCCTTAGAGTAATGTGTTACGGAGCCTTCTCTTCAATATTGTTTCCACATAACGAGCATTTTGCGATGCTCTTTTCCAATGTGGAAGCAGAATGTGTGAAAGCATACAGCACAATGCGGGGTGTGTCTCTAGGACATCTTTAGACTGGAATAGCGGGGCCCAGTACGTGAACTCGCATCGCAGGTGCACAAGCCATGATAGAGGACATTACATTACATTGCATTTAGCTGATGCTTTTATCCAAAGCGACTTACAGTAAGTACATTCGACCAGGAAGATACAACCTTGAAGAAAACAGAATCATATAAGTACATCAGGTTTCATAGAGCCAAACATTCCAAATGCTACTCAACTGGCTTATAGATAAGCCAGTCCTTTATTAGTATATAAGTGCTTTGTTAGTAATTCTTTGTTAGTAATTCTATTGCTCGAAGTGGAGTCGAAAGAGATGAGTTTTCAGTCTGCGCCGGAAGATGTGCAAGCTATCTGCTGTCCTGATTTCAAAGGGGAGCTCATTCCACCATTTTGGAGCCAGAATAGCAAACCCACGTGTTTTTGCTGATGGGAACTTGGGTCCCCCTCGCAGCGAGGGTGCAGCGAGCCGTTTGGCTGATGCAGAGTGGAGTGCACGTGCTGGGGTGTACAGTTTAACCATGTCCTGGATGTAGGAAGGGCCAAATCCATTCGCAGCATGGTACGCAAGTACCAGTGTCTTGAAGTGGATTCTAGCAGTTACTGGAAGCCAGTGAAGGGAGCGTAGGAGCGGTGTGGTGTGGGAAAATGTTGGAAGGTTGAAGACCAGCCGAGCCAGAACCAGGACATCAGACTCCAGAGAAAATGTGCTCGAGTCCGAGTCCAAGTCGGAGCGTCAATGTAAGTGTACGCGACAAGTCAGCGTACACGATAATTTACGAGTCCGAGTCCAAGTCATCATGCGCGAGAATTCACGAGTCCAAGTCCGAGTCGCGTCAATCAGTGTGCGAGTCCGAGTTGAGTCACGAGTCCCGAAAATCGGCACTCGAGTCCAGGACTCGAGTACTCCATCTCTGGAGAGAATCAATAGAGAGAGGCTGTTCTTGAATTTGAGAGCCCCCAGTTTGCTGCAGTGATAGCTCTCAGATATAATGAAACTCCCACAGCAGGGACACAGATTACATTTGTAGACCCGGCTCTTATAAATGGAACACTTCATGCAATTTGGACCAGGAATGAGAACGTCAAATGTTACTAGTTCACTTTATGCCCTTGGGTAAAATGCATTAGATGCTATGTATTGAGTGAAAGACCTGCAGATATATATATATATATATAGACATTTTATGTATTGGGATAAACCCCTTGAGATGCACCATCTCGTTTTCAAGGGGGTCCCGACAATAGCAACAACTTACAGACATACATAAACAAAAAGACAAAAAGCAAAACATGACACACAAGACAAACCACGTACAGTCTGTAGTCTATATTCTTACATTCCTTCAGTAATTCATTTCTTGATCAGCCCAAGGGTTATTCGAACCATAGGGTGCATGTTTTTGCTCTTTCAGTTGACCTTATAGGCTATCATGAGTTTGGGCTGATTATACTGCCTCTGCCGGACAATTTCACTAAGTTCAACCCTGGGACAAGACACTGCTGGAGGCACTTTATGATGGCTCACTAAAGGAAATACAGATGAAATTGCCACTCTACTGCTTGCTGTCACATTGGATGAGCAAAGGAACTAAACTAAATGCACTTACTGTTCATCTGTTTGAATACACTTTGCAAAACGTGGTACCCCTTTTTTATTGCACCCTTAAGTTTACATGGATGATAGCAGTCAGAAATGTGATACCTCTGCCTTACATCGTACTTACTTTGTTTGCAAAGGTTCAGTGTTCAGTCAGAACATTTACAAGTAGAGAAAATACAGAAGCCCTGCTGGTAAAGTGACCTGCTGTTTGTGCAGAAGGTCAGGGACCACCATCTGGTGTGCAAGGTATTCCCTCTGGAGGTGTGACTGCACAACAGGCAAGGCAATTAGGAAACAGCCTTTACTTTATAGTCCATTTCATGCACCAGGGGAAACTCTGCTGCCTCTAGTTTGATGTCAGTAAACGTTCCCAATCAGCAGATAAAGCCCCAGCATAATGTTTTAAATGCTAAACCAAATATTCCTATGGCAGTGTTCAATTTACACCTATACTCTTACATTTACTCTGTAGTGGCCTGGCTTACAAATCTGATGTAGTAACACAGCTAACTGTTAACGTTAGTTTTTTATTCTTATGATTTGGTGACTCCTGTGGTTTTCTTTAAGCTTTTTCGCGGACAATCGTGGCCACTGCAATCAGAATTAATAAACGCATAGCGCTTCATGTGGCTTCCTCACAACAAAAGCCTCTGTTTCGCCAGTTGAATGCTTTTAATGTCAATAAGATGTTCCATTTAGGTGAACAGTAAAAAGCGAGATCGCTATAAATCAGACACAATTGTGATGGATTACATGCATGCATACTTTTCAATCTCTTGTGCTCAGGTAGGATATCTTATTTTGTGAAATGTCTGTGCCTCAAATTTGGAAGCTCAGAGTGGCTTTACGGTTGAAATACACAAAACACCAGACTTGTTCTTATGCATCATGGATGTATTATTTTATTACTGCAACATAGCTAAACATGAATGCAGAGATGCGTTACTGTAAACATCTGACTTCATACTGTAACCCTGAGCTGTATGGCTGGTAAATGAGACTGTCAGCAGTGGCTATTAAAGCTTCAGGGAGGGAGGCTCCCAAGGTCTGGTCAATCCTCTCTGTTTAATGGCGGTGTTAAATTCATTCAAGGTGGTTGTTAGAGAAAATTATCTGTGTAATGGAGTTTAGGAGATGTGTTGCACTGCGTGGGGCAAATGGTGGTCACAAATGGTGGTTTTCGGACCCCCCCAGACCCCCCCAATAAAGCAAAAATGCACGTTTCAGAGTGGCCTTTTATTGTGGCCAGCCTAAGGCACACCTGTGCAATAATCATGCTGTCTAATCAGCATCTTGATATGCCACACCTTAGTTTAGTTTAGTTTAGTTTATTTATTTATAGTGTCGTGGACAGTCCCCATTGATGAACTGTCACAAAAACAGTAAATGGAGCAGCTTTAGCCGACATGGCTAATTTCCAGCTGTTGTCCCCGGCCAGATGGTAATAGACACCCTTAAAATCACAATATATCAACAGCATTAGTTATAAAAAAATATAAAATCAAATAAAAAGGATGAAAGACAAGTAGATACAGGCGAAAGGGATGGATAAAAGAGAACAATAAACAACACACATTACTACATACAGTACATGTCCCATATAGCACATCACAATCACATAACAGAAACGAGGGGCAACATCCATGATCACAACATGTAACACAACATGTAACGCTCACGCCATACTCAACACAGACTAGTGTGTGCAGGTGTAGTTCTCAGTGAACCATGTTTTTAAGTGAGCTGTGAAGGTGGTATGTGTATGTATATCTTTGATTTGAGTGGGTAGAGAGTTCCAGTTTTGTATTGCTTTGACCGAGAATGATGACTGACCAAAAGTACTCTTCCTGAATGGGACTGATAGGTTGCCACGTGTGGAGCTTCTAGTGGTCAGTCTGGTGTTGTTACGTTGAGTAACCAATACATTAAGAGGTGGAGGGGCTGTATTGTGCAGGATTTTGTACACCAGAACGATGTTCCTATACTTTATTAAATCTTCCCAACTCAGGATGTTATGCTTGTTGAGGATGGTACAGTGATGGGAGCGGTTAGGTTTCTGGTCCAGTACTTTGAGGGTTTGTTTGTACAGGGTTGCTAGTGGCTTCAGTGTGGAGCTGTTAGTTTGCCCCCAGCTTGTGAGACAGTAGGTAAGATGTGACATGATCATGGCATTCATGTATAATTTGGCAGAGTTCAATGTCATTGTGTTTCTTATGTATTTGAAATTGGCTAGGCTAAACTTTACTCTTTGGGGCACTTTTTTGATGTGTTTTGAATGTTAAATTAGAGTCAATAATGATTCCAAGGTACTTAACCTGAGGCACAATATTTATATTTTCACCTGAGATGCTTATATTTGACACAATGTTGCATTTTCTTTTTGTAAAAAACATTCCAACTGTTTTGTTAACATTAAGCTGAAGGCAGGAGCAGTGTAGCCAGCTAGTGATCAGCACTAAAGCTGAGGTCAGTTTATCAGCAGCCTTTTGCTTTGTATTGGCATGCACATATATCACAGTGTCATCGGAATATAGCTGTGTTTCCACATCAGGACAGACAGATGGCAGGTCATTAATATATAGGGTAAAAAGAAGTGGACCAAGTATTGAACCTTGTGGTACTCCGGTGCTTAAGTCTAGAGCTGGAGAGAGTCGATTATTGACGGTAACATGCTGACGCCTACCAGTGAGGTATGATTCAATCCAACGGAGTGTTAATGGAGAGCAGTTCAAAGCCAACAGTTTGGACAGAAGGACCTTATGATTGACTGTATCAAAGGCTTTGCGTAGATCCAGAAATACTGCACCAACAACACCTCCTTTGTCAACCATTGCTTTGACCTTTTCTATAAAAAAGCAGTTGGCTGTTTCGGTTGAATAATTTTTCCTGAAGCCAAACTGCATGGGATGAAGTTGAAATGGACTATTGTTTAAGAAGGAGACAAGCTGTTCGGACACCCACTTCTCAGCCACCTAGGATACTACAGGTAAAATGCTAATTGGGCGGTAGTTGTTGATGTTCATAGGGTCACCTGACTTGAAAATGGGCGTTACAATTGCAGTCTTCCATGCACTTGGGAATGTCCCATTTAATACAGATGAATTGATGATTTGGGTAAGAGGGCAGACTAGGTAATCTTGCAGTGATTTAAGCATTGTAGAATCCATAGTGTAAGTGTCCTTAGCTGTCAAAGTTTTAAGAGAATTAATAATTGCTTTGGTTTTTAATTCCGATATGGGTTGAATGCAAAAGGACATCTTACTTTCGTCGACTTTGATAATATGTTCTGCTCTCAAGGGAAAGTTCTGTGCAATCTAATCTACAGAGTTGATAAAATATTTATTAAAAGCTATGGCAAGTTGTTCTGGGTCTTGCACTAGGTTACCATTCTCTTTTAGTTCTAGCTGCTTTTTTGGCCTGTGCTTGATTCCCAGTAAGGTTTTGATCTGTTCCCAAATTAGTTTAGTGTTACCCTTTGCCTCATTAATTATTGTTATGAAGAAGTTGGCTTTGGCCTTTCTGATTGTTTGAGTTACTTTGTTACGTAATGAAGTAAACCTATGCCTGTCAGTAGTTAATTTAGTTTTCAGTGCTCTTTTCAGTGCAAAGTCTCTTTCCTTCATCAAGTTCAATATGTCCGTATTGAACCAAGGAAGTGCATTGTTTTTATTTTCTCCACTTTTCATTTTTCTGGAGAACATCTCCACTAAATCATGTAGCTTGGTCGCAAACATTTGGCTGTCTGTTTCTACACTGCTCCCAGTTAGCATGCTTTCCCAGTCAGTCTGTTGCACAGCTTGCTCAAAGTTTGCACATTTATTTTTCGGTATTCTTAGTTGTTCCAGAGGTTTGTAAGAGTGGTGGAACCGTTTCTTTGTGAGCTTTCTGGATATTAATATTAAGTTGTGGTCAGATAGTCCAGTGATGAAATTAAATGTTGTATCCACTCTCTCAGGTTTATTACTTAATATTAAGTCTATTTGTGTCTGTGAGGATGAGGTTATTCTGGTTGGTCCTTCTGTCATTTGTGTTAAGTCTAAACTATCTGTGATTTGCTTAAGGGCTTTCCTACTTGTCTTGTCTAACCAGTTACAATTCAGGTCACCAAGCAGTATTACTTCTGTTTTGAAATCACATGTTTTAAGAAGTTTTTTGAATGTGGTGTAGAAGTCATTATTTGAAGATGGTGGACGATAAACAACAATGAGCACAAATGACATTTCAGGGGACAGCATTATTTTTAATCCAAGACATTCCAAGTCATGGTTAAAAGGCCAGCATATTTGATGACAGTTGAGATGATCTTTGACATAAATCATAACCCCACCCCGCTTCCGTAAAATCGATCTTGTCTAAAGCTTTGATAGCCTGGCACATGCAATGCAGCGGATGGAGAGTTGGTATGAAGCCATGTTTCTGATAGGCAGAGAAAATCTAAATTGGAATCATGAAGAAGATGATAGACTTGATCAGCTTTAGGTGTGAGGCTACGGATGTTCAAATGTGAGGTGGGATGGATTATCTCGGCAAAGGAGAAGTGCTCACTATCACAGATTTTTTCTGATTTGTGAACAATATTTGAGAGAAATGGTTATTTTGTGTATATAGAAAATGTTTTAGATCTTTGAGTTCATCTCATGAAAAATGGGAGCAAAAACAAAAGTGTTGCGTTTATATTTTTGTTCAGTGTAATTCGGCTGACTTTTATATTTGATCCAATTGGTAGATAGGCTGTATTTACACCATAAACGTGCACAGCTGATAGAAAGAGACACCTAGTGGTTAAAGCATGTTATTGAATTTCATTATTTGTATTATTAGATATTAATAGGATCCCTATAAAGTATATTCATTACTCATTATTCTCTACTAATAGTTAATTAAAGACTGTATATAATGACTATTTTGCACATCCCTTTCAAGATTTCAAGATTTTCTAAGGTTTATTGACATATCATATACACAAACGGTGTAGTTATGCAATGATTGAAAAACTTGGGTCGCAGGTTCCTCAACAGTGCATTTGTGTATACCTCCAGCAATGTTAACTATGTTGAAGCACTTATTTTAACTGATATTATACATATGTATTATACTTTTATAAGATGTATGTAGATAGTATAAGAAATGTGCAGAATATGACAGTTTAATGGCGGCGGTATACACAAATATTGATAGATGTAATGCACTGTTGAGGAACCTGCGACCCAAGTTTTTCATCTCCGGCCTTGTCAGGTATTGAACAATCAATAAATAAAGAACACAGAATTATTCAATATAAAACACAGAATTTGTGTGATTATACTAAATGATTTACAAATAAACACCACTGCATATTTACAACTATTACACATGCTGATGTAACGCAAATGTTTCCAACTTGGGATCAATAAAGGTGGACCCGTTCAGATCCAGTTTTGGACAGTCTGCCGTGGTTCCATCCCATTTCAAGTGCTGTTCAACGCTCGGCGTAACCCTCGGAGCACACTCTCCAATCACAGAGCTTGAGGACTATCACGGGGTTTGTCAAGCGAAGCGGAGAGAATACTTACTTCCGGGTGTAATATTCTGTAAAGCAAATGAGCTGCTCCGACCCTCGGTCCTGACGGACTCCAACTTGTGTTTATTAATCAAACAAATAAATAAACACAAGGATAATTATGTGTTATTGTTGACGGGGAAGGGGGTAGCAATAAAGATAACACCATTAAACAGTTACACAACATAACAGAAATAATATCGATAGCAGCATCCCTAGCAACCACCTTGGTAACAATGAAAATGTTGTAAAGACACAATTTCCTGAAGTAATCTTCGTAATAACTAGCAAATTAAAGATCATGTACATCCACTGCACACATAATCTGAAATAACAATTTATATTTCTCGCATCAAATCGCATTTTAATGGCCAAACTAACCTTAAAATAGGCATTTTACACCGAAAATAAAACGAAGTTCGGCCATGTTTTTTTTTTCTGCAGGGAGAAATGTGAAGATCACGTGACATAGACGCCAGCCATTGTAGTACAGCGGATAAGCACAACAATTGTGCATTTTATGAGAAAAGCATGAAATTTCTAACATAGTTAGTGCATACCATAAGGTTTATTTTCAGATGTGGAGGGAAGTCAGATTTGACCTTTGAGGACCGTGAGAGGTCAAATCCAAGTTGGCCGCCAGTCTCTCGGGTCAAATGTTCAAACACACTTAATTTTGGAACCAAACATTGTAGAAAAACATTTAAGGTGTCATATCCAACTAAATTAGGGATGCCCAATCATTTGGTGATACTTTTGAGATCGCCAGAATTCAAGAAAATGCATTTAGGTCAAGATAAAGGTAGAAATTGACCAAAAATAAGCTGTCAATCAGTTGAAATTTGCAAAATTGCACATTATTTAGTGTGTGTGTGTGTGTGTGTGTGTGTGTGTGTGTGTGTGTGTGTGTGTGTTGGTGGCAGATGTGGCGCATTTATGTAGCCTATTGTGTATATCCATGCTTCAGAGAATGCATCTATATCCATGGGTATAGATGCATTCTCTGTAGAGTTCTATGTTTTCTTGAGCCATACAGGTAAATAAATCCTGGATAATGACATGTAGCTTATGGTCCCGCCTTACCAATGATATCAACTTTTCATCAGCTAGATAAATTACATCAAAGTAACGGTCAAATCCAAGATGGCCGCCAGTCCGCTGTGTTTAATGTCCACGTTTTTTTAAATGTTGGAACCAAACGATGTAGAAAATAATTGAAGGTGTCATTTCCAAGGACAAAGTAGACATTTACCAAAAAACAAGCTGTTAATCAGTTGAAATTTGTAAATGAACATCCAGTTGTTGATTGGGTGGGCAGCGGTTGGCCCCATTCACCCGTTGCTATGCGGCTGCATAGTAACGCTTCCTGACACCCAAGCAGCATACTGCAGTCCAACCAGCAGGCATCAACAAAACCAGTCATCATACTCATCATTTTGAATTCAGGTGAAAAGGTATAGTATATTTGTTTTTATTTTGTCAACATTTATAATACAATGATATGATAATGAAGTTAGAGTTAGCTAAGTTAACTAGTTATCTATCTCACATCAGTTGGCTATGTACTGTAGCCAGACTACTATTACAAAATAGCCATCTGGCCAATAAGTATATTATAAGAATGCCAATGCTAGCTAGCTAATTGTCATGGCTATCCACCTCACTTAACCATTGTGATATTCTGTATACACCCCATGTCCTCCGGGTCAAAATGACCCGCCTTCACTAAACCCACTAAAAAGAATATAAAGCAGCGTAATTACATTTTAAACATCAATTCTATTTTGCCTGAAGAAATGACTTTCATTGACCACAAATTCTGTGAATACCTGAGTTTTCCCACTTCACATGGCAGAAAGACAGCATTTATTCAGGAGACACCACTAGTTGCTATGACACTGTCAATTGTAGTATTTGTGTACTGTTTAGTGGAAAGCAATATTTGTATAGTATTTCTATAGCCTAAGAAAGTAGCAGAAGTGTGCAAAAAGTAGTTTTGAATGCATTTTATTTTTACTCCATAAGTTAGGTTTTTTTTGGCCAGTGAACAATGTAATAAAATATACAAAACAAAAATGTGAACATGTGAACCAAACATAACTCAGTCAACTAAGTAGCACATGTAGGGCAGTATGCAAGTGCACAGCCTTTGCAGATATATTTCTTCCACCTGCAGCACACGGTATGTGATTTACAGTCCTTCTTTGGTGGGCAGAACTGACAATCTAGGAAAAGTCATCAAATTTCAAGTTCAAATTTTCAAGACAAAATATAATTTAGGGGATTTTTCTCTGCTGTTAAACACAGTGGCGGGTTAATTGACCCGAGGACAACGGGGTCAATTATTATATTATACTAATATTGTGTTATTTGTGTTTCAGAATCCTCTCTCCTGCAGTGGTGATTTTGTCGTAACCATGTCGAAGCGTCACATCCTGATAGACCCGACCCAGCCCTCTACATCCAAGCAACCCAAGCCACAGCCCAGCACTAACTGGAACATTTGTGTCCTCTGTCAAGTAGTTACAGATGAGTCTTTGCAGTGTCCATTCAGATCAACGAAACAACCCATTGATAGTGGCTATGCATCCCTGGTAGAAGACATTCTCCGATTCCACACCCTTCAGCACATGCCAATGGACCTCAACCTGGAGCGATTGGATGACGGGAATGGCATAGAATACACTGAAGCCACACAGGGCTGAGTGGCACAAGAAATGTCGGCTAAAATTCAACAAAAAGGCATTTGACGAACAAAGTCCTAGAGAATTAACTACAGGACAACAAAGTACCTCTACTGTGCACACGCGATCTGCTCACAGCCATCCACAGTCCACAGAGCCTACTTGTTTCTTCTGCAATGAGCCTGCTGGTTCTGCAGACTTACATAATTCATCAACCTACAACATTGATACAAATGTGCGGAAGTGTGCCCTTGAACTTGAGGACACTGCTCTGTTGGCCAAGCTTGCAGCAGGAGACATGATTGCCATTGAGGCCAAGTACCATCACCACTGTCTGCGTTCACTGTACAACAGAGCCAGGCAGGCTGCACCCAAAGGCAATGAAGGAGATGATTCTTGCCTGCATGGTATAGCCTTTGCTGAGCTAGTGGCATACTTGGAAGACATGAAGAGTGATGCGAACAGTGCTCCCGTCTTTAAACTGACAGACATCGCTCAGCTGTACAAGATCAGACTGGAGCAGAAACTAATTCACACCACCAGACTGAAAAACCGACTGTTTTCTGCACTTCCTCATCTGAGGGCACATTCACAGGGAAGAGACACACTTCTGAGTTTTGAGAAGGACATTGGACCAGCCCTCATGATGGCATGTCATCATGACAGTGATGCCATGCACTTAATGCGAGCAGCACAGGTGGTACGTAAAGAGATCTTTGAGTCAGGTTTCTCCTTTGATGGGTCATTCAAGATAAACTGTCAGCAGGAGGCTGTGCCACCATCCCTCTTGGCTCGAGTCAACATGATACTCGATGGGGCAAACATCAAGCATCAAACTCAGCTGGTCCACACAGCCACCACAAAACCTGCCCTAACAATCTCCCAATTAATGGTGTTCAACAGCGTGAAACACGCACGAAACGTGGATTCACCAAGCTCAGCACGCCATAGCCGCAGCCAAGAAACTCCTCTCCCACTCTATCTGTCCCTCAAGATCCATGCAGTAACACGAAGTAGAAGGCTGGTTGACAGACTGTTCAATCTGGGATTGTGTGTTTCCTATGACAGACTGTTGCAACTCACATCAGACATTGCCAATGGTGTCTGCCAGAGCTTTAGGGTGGAAGATGTAGTGTGCCCACCAAAGCTACGTCATGGACTGTTCACAACAGGAGCTGTGGACAACATCGACCACAATCCAAGTTCTGCAACAGCCAAAGATTCCTTCCACGGCACCGGAATCTCACTTATGCAGCATCCGTCACACACACATGGTGGAGCTGATTGTGGTGTCCTAGTGATTGGTCAGGGTGGCTCTTCCACCAAGTCAGTGACACCTCTGCCATCAGCCTACACAATTGTGCCACCAGCAGCCCTCAAGACAAAGGTCTTCAGTGCGCCGGCTGTACAAGGTCCTGTGAGACCTCCCAACCTCCTGACTGCTGCAGCTGCCAAAGAAGATATGTATGCATGGCTCAGCAAAGTCAAGACAGCTGTTGAAAAGTCGACCATGGATGGCTGGATATCGTGGTCTGCCTACCACGCTGATGCGCAACAAGCTGTCATCCCACCTGCAGCAATAACCGCACTATTGCCTCGCACTATTGTTTCTTGACAATGCACACTCAGTGGCAATGATACGTCACTCCATGGACATCGTCAAGGCAGCAGTTCAGCATGTGAACCCTGGTCAGATTCCTGTCCTTGCAGCTGACCAACCACTGTATGCTCTTGCTAAGGAAGTCCAGTGGACCTGGCCAGCCACTTATGGAGAGGATCACTTTGTGATCATGTTCGGTGGTCTACACATTGAGATGGCCATGTTGAAGTTGCTGGGAGACTGGCTGGAAGACAGTGGCTGGACGAACACCCTGGTACAGGCTGACATTGCAAGTTCCGGAACAGCAAATTCCTTCATACATGCCAGCCATGTCACCATGACCCGCCATGCGCACCAGCTCACAGCTGCAAGCCTTTATACACTCCTCCAACAAGCTTACAGTGAAGACTGCACACCTGATGACTCTAATGCCATGCAACCTGATAGTCCGCCTTTTGAGGAGTGGTGCATACAGTGAGCAAAGGCCAGTGTCCACTTTGACTACTGGCTAAAGACCCTGTCATTGGAGCTTCTCTTGCTGCGGTACATCAGGTCACTTCGTGAAGGTAACTTCCAGCTGTACGTGGAATCCCTGACACAGATCATGCCCTGGATGTTCGCCCTAGATCACACACACTACTCCAGATGGCTTTCCGTACACATCCGTGACATGACGACTCTCGCTGAAAAACATCCACATGTCCTAGCAGAATTCAAGTCTGGACATTTTGTGGTGCACAAAACCAGAAACAAGTTCTCTGCCATGGCACTCGACCAGTGCCATGAGCAGAACAATGCAATGGTGAAAGGTTCTGGTGGGGCTATTGGACTGACTGGCAATCCAGGAGCACTTAGACGCTGGATGGTAGCAGGGCCAGAAATGTCCAGGATCACTACAGAGTTTGAGCAACAGCATAGTGCTAGTGACACTGCGCACCGTCATCACGACCAGCAACCTGGCGTACAAGCAGCATTTCTGAAGGAAGTTAAAGCACTTGTGACAGTGCTGGAAGAGATGGGAAATCCATTCCTAGAACACAGCCACGATTTACTAGTCATTGACACAAAGGACATCATGGACATCAAAGTGGCTGAAACTGTGAGAAGGATCGAGACCCTTGGTGAGGAGCAGTACACCACGTTTGTGAAAGAGAGGCTAGAACAGTGTACAACACCTGTCACACAAACACTTCCAAAGAACAAGTTGCCACTGTTCAGTAGGCCACCGGTCAAGATGAAGTCAAAACAAAAGGCACAGCTTGCAGCACTGAAGAGTGACTGTGGTCTCTTTTCGAGGCTGTACATCTCCTGTCAAACACGAGATGGAGACATTGACAATTTCTTCTCCCATGAAAACCAGGGATCCCCACCAGCTCTGTCAACTGGAGGCAAAATTCGGATTGGGGTTAAAGCAGATCT
>CALSBZ010046932.1:7193512-7214087 GCA_943591055.1 Gobionotothen gibberifrons
AAAGGGAATTTCAATTAGCCAACTGAGCATTCATGGCGTATTATCTAATGCTGTATTTGTGATTTTGTCTAAATGGTGTCTCTTTTAAAAGAACACCACCCATTGCTTTGACAAAGCAGTATTCAACAAATGCAATGGTTGATCGGTTGTAAGACAGGTAGCAATACATCTTTTAAAGGCTTTGGGAACAAGAACAAGTTTAATTGACAGTTTGAAAAGTAGCGAGAATAAGCCCTCTCAATGGTAGCAGTAAAACTAACTGACTCAGGTTACACTGACAAGATATGAAAAGAGATACACGATTTTAGAGATGTTTTTAAAGGAACAAAGCAACATATTTTGGCATCATAATACAAGCACTTAAGAAGACAGGGGACATCCTAGAAGGTTTTGGGATGCTCATTTTTTCATATTGTTGACACCTTAAGTGCATTTTTACAGAGTTGTTTTTGCAATGCTCACTGCAGCAGTGATTTAACAATCGTTGAGTTGACTGCAGCTCCAAATCCCCTGAGCCAGCATTGGGCCCTCTATTAAAATCTAGCACTTCCTGCAGAAATGTCTCGAGAGGGTTACGGGGCTCCAGTTGTGGGCCACCTTGGCAGAGAAATTCCCACTTGGTTAATATTTAATTGTATTAATGAATCTCATTTAGACCATACTGTCACCTGAGTTTCAAAGTTGGAGACAGTAATTACCTCTGACAACGCCAGGTCAGGAAGTGTCACCAAGTTCAGCGGAGCATTCAGGGACCATCAGAACATCGGAGAAACACAGTCCATCCCTCATCTATTTAAAGGATTTTCATATTGGTGTTTTAGACATGCTCAGCAGTCATTTAAACAGTTTATAATTGAAAAACTAAAACAATATTATAGGCTAAAATATACAATAGATCAGGGGTACTCAAACTTTTTTGTTAAAGGTCCACTTGTGAATTGTATACAAGATCAATGGTCCGGATCAATCCCAGTAAAGGGTATTTACTTTATCTGCCGTCACCTTTAAGCTCACCTTGTTTCTTGAATACTTGGCCTGTACTTGATAGAAAAACAGCACGGCTTGAGCATATAGACTACGAAGTTAGTATACCAAGGACCATTCACTCAGTAGGATAAGTCAAAGGTAGCCGCAGCAGCTGAACTAATGTACAGTATACTTTCAGCGTTTACACCGGGAGGGGGGGATTTGTAGACATTAAAGGTCTACAAAGGTGAGATCTTAGCTCACCTTTAAGCTAAGATCCTTAGCTCTTTAAGCTAAGATCCTTAGCTTAAAGGTGGGGTAGGTAAGTTTGAGAAACCGGCTCGAGATACACTTTATGTTATATTCCATGGAATGCTCTTAACATCCCGATAGCAATGAATATCTAAAGTGCTTTGACAAAAAATCCATTAAAAAATATCATCTGTGGAAGCCGTAGTACTGTAAAAAGCACGACCAATCATCTGAGCCGGCCCGGCTAAAATAACTGGATGGCCTACCTGCCTGTCAGCCTTCCATCTGTGCACAAACTTATCTCGTGCCCTCATTGGTCATGTGTGCGTTCGTGTGTGTTGGAGGAGGGGCTCTGTAAGGAAGTGGCAGATTTTTTCTGACTGTATTCAAATTCTAGCGCACTCAAGCTGGTTTCTCCAAAATTACCTACCCCAGCTTTAAGCTGTCGCTAGCTTCAGGGGCTAAACCCTTTAACTTTTATCAGCAGGACGCAAGCAAGGAATGCTGGAAACTTTGCTTGAGTTTCTTTAAGGGGGAGAGTTCTGTTGTCAAAGTCAAACATTCAAGAGTGGAACTTTAGGATTTAAAATCTAAGATTATGGCAGTACTTTGTAGTACTCATTGTACCATTAAAAGACCCGATAGACCAAGTTCAACACAGTCTCACTCCCTGGTCGTCCAAGAGCGACGCTTGGTCAGGGTCCTTTGGCGTGCAGTTGTGACGCACCGAGTCTCCTTCAGCTTCATAAACAGACGCCAAGAGCTTTCAACTGATTGCAATGTATTCCCATCGGCGGCGGTATTTGACGCTCAGGGAAGCACCGCATTGGTCCATGTCGGCGGCGGTTAAAGGCAATGTGCGTCCCTTCCCATTGGATAACAGAGAATTTTACACCCGGAAGTAAGTATTCTCCTTACTGTCGATTGATTTTACAGTGATATCTGCATTACTCATCAACTCAAAACGGCAGATTATCCTTGTTAATTACACAACATTGATTGGTTTAAATTGTGTACAATGCTTTTGTATTTTTCCCCTTCGATTCTGAGAAACAAATGTTTTTTCGGAGTTTAGGATGGCAGAAGACACTACACTACCCATAATCCTCCGCTTTGCTTGACAAACCCCGTGATTAGTCCTCAAGCTCTGTGATTGGATGTTGGAGTGGCAGTGCGCGAAGTGTACGCCGAGCATCAAACAGCACTTTGAAATAGAATGAAACCACGGCACACTATCCAAAACCTGACTCGAACGTGTCCACCCCCCCACCACCCAGAACTACACATGCTGGCTATATGTGTGTGTTCTATGGCGCGTCTCTACTGGGAATTGTATTTTTCGATCATCTTAAGATAAGATAAGATAAGTATATACTTTATTGATTCCAAGTTGGGAAATGTTTTTGTTACAGCAGCATGTAAAACATGCAATTTATTGTTACTTCGTAATTCTACTCAAGGTTCAAGGTTCAAGGCTTTTATTGGTCATCCGTACATAGCTACAGTGTAGTTATGACGATGAAAATCTTAGGTCACAGGCTCCTCCAACAGTGCAACACAATAAAACAGAAAAACAGAAACAATAGTGCAATTAAAATACAAAAAGAAAAATAGTGAAATAGTGCAAGAGTCTATTACAAGTGATTGGAATATGATATATTAGATAAATAATTTCTAAGTAGCAACCAGATGAATGTTATGGATGTTGTTTCAAAGTGCAGGTGTTTAACAGTCTTCTGGCCTGTGGGATGAAACTGTCCCTGAGTCTGGTGGTTTTAGTCCAGATGCTGCGGTACCGCCTGCCAGACGGCAGCAGACAGAACAGTTTGTGGCTGGGGTGATGGGGGTATTTTATAATCCTGAGGGCTTTCTTTAAGGTTAACCTGGTATTTTTACTCCACTACATTTATTTTAGTTACTTTACAGATTTGGATTAATGATGGGAAATATAAACAACCCTTAAATCAGACTTTAGTTACACCTGAGTAAAACTCAGTGAAGGTGATTGTCAAGTGCCAACAATCAGGCGAGATATTTGATAGTGGGTGCTTGAGAAGACTACACATTTATCTGCAGATCCCTATAAAGCATATTCATTACTCGTTATTCTCTAATCGTTCATTAAAGACTGTATATAATTGCTATTTTGCACATCCCTTTCAATATTTCAAGATTGTCAAAGGTTTATTGACATATGTGACCTGCTCCATCGAAATCAGTCGCATTGACCCGAAGACACATTTTGAGTTGTATACACTGCTGGAAAGAGGAGATTCCTAGCTTTCTAATGATATCAGGATTGTTTTTGTACTCCAAATATTAAGCAAAATATGTCACATTATATAATGACTGTCACCGAGTCATCATTTAGAGAAAAAAGCCTTTAAAGTTTCCTCTTCTCTGGAATCCATCGATCTGACTGATTATTAGCGGAGCAAATGATAAAAATACGGAGGGAAGATATTTTCGTTTGGATTACTGGTCTGGGGGAGGCTCGCGAGTGTGTGTGTGTGTATATACGTGTGTGTGTGGTTGTGTAATTTTGCATTCGTGTGTATTGTGTTTGTTTCCCAGGGAAACACTCACGAGAAACCCCGGCTGTTGTTTTGCCTGCTGTGACGTTAAGTTACTCCGTTCTCCGCTTGTAATTATGCCGTTACAAGCTTTCAAAGTTGTATTTATCATCTGAATTTGCCGAAACAAGTTTAATATTCTGAAAGCCAAGCCTTTGTTTAATTGAAATCAGATGAAAACAAACTTTAACGGACCCTGCCGTGTTATCTATGATTACTATACACCTTACATTCATAATTTCAGCCGGAGGGAGGGGGGGCGGCGCTGCGGAAGAGCAGAGTGGCGAGGGAGAGCTGTCTTCTTCCCTTTACAAGCTTCAAAAATGTATTTATCGTGTGATTTTGGAAATAAAAGTTTCATATTCTGAAAGCCAAGACTTTGTTTATTTAAAATCAAACAAAACACCCAAACCCCGAAAAAATTGTTTTTTACGCAAATCCACGTTTATTTTGAAATGAGCCTTTGCGACTTCCGACTGATTTCGATAGAGCGGGTCACATATCATATACACAACTACAGTGTAGTTATGCAATGAAGGAAAAACTTGGGTCACAGGTTCCTCAACAGTGCATTACAAGACATCTATCAATATGTGTGTATACCTCCACCATTAAACTGTCATATTCTGCACATTTCTTATACTATCTACATACATCTTATAAGAGTATAATTGATATGTATATTATCAGTTAAAATAAGTGCTTCAACATAGTTAACATTGCAGGAAAGTTGATTGTCAAGTCCCAAAACAAACCATGCAATATATTAGACGTACTTTGTCAGGCTTAATATTTATCTGTAGATACCCCCAAAGCTTTTTGCTTACATGTATTTAAAAGTAGAACTTAACCTAAAGTATTATTTAATATTTTAATAAAGCCTAATTAGTTTGTCTGTTTTGCACATCCTCCTATTAATATCTTTGTACATCCGGCATTAAACTGTTTTATTCTAGATATCATTTACAGTATCTTCTTGATATTTTATATTTTATATTTCTATCATTGACTTTCTACTTTCCCCCTAATTTGTATGTACTCTTAATATTTAAATGTTTTCATCAAATATAATACATTCAACAAAACATGCAGCAGACCTTAGGCAAGGCAAGGCAAGTTTATTTATATAGCACCTTTCAACACAAGGAAATTCAATGTGATTTACAAAAATGAAAGGACGATAAAATTATTTGTTTCTCAGAATCGAAGGGGAAAAAAAACAAAGTATTGTACACAATTTAAACCAATTACTGTTGTGTAATTAACAAGGATAACCTGATGTTTTTGAGTTGATGAGTAGTGCAGATATCAATGTAAAATCAATCGACAGTAAGGAGAATACTTACTTCCGGATTTAAAATTCTCCGTTATCCAATGGGAATGGACGCTCACATTGCCTTTGGCTGCAGTCGAATAGTCAGTTTCTCGGAGTGAAATGACCCAGAAGTACCTCAGTGGCAGCCATGATAAGAGCTGTTCGAATTCTCTAGATCAGGGGTCTCCAACCTTTTTTAGGATGAGAGCTACTTTCAAAAAATAAAACAAGTCGTGAGCTACTTTTACTCCTCTTTTTTTGCAGTGTATATATTTAGCACATTTTAACATTATACTTTGTGTGCTGTTTGGGTCTGTGGGACCCGTTTTCAGTGTTTACTAAAAGAAAATGTATGCAATTTAATTATTTTAACCTGCTTTGTTTGGGGTGGACCTCACCTCCTCTAGGGGGGTCCGGGGGCATGCACCCCCGGGAAGATGTTTTTTTAAATGTTGAAGTGAAATCCATCAATCTGGTGCACTTTGAGCACAACATGAATTTGTGGATACAGCTCTCAACACTCATGAAAGGGAGCTGTATACTTTTCAATAATCCAATCATCTTTACAATATTATCACAACCAATAACAAATCATTTAACTTGTTTATTCTTATCTTGTGTTACCTAGTTAGCATTTTTGTGACCAGGGCCCTGTGCTACGAAGCTGTTTCAACCTAACCTGGATATGTTTGAGTTAGCCGGTTGGCCTAATCCAAAACATACGGCCTCTCGCTAAACGGCACTACGACGCGGGTTATCAAGTGGATCGCTCAAGCCAGCCGTGCCCTATCTATTTAGGTGCGCGTTTACATGACAGGGGTGGTATTTGGAGCATTCGACCAATCACAAACATGGAGAAGCGTACTGACAGCGCAGCGTCATACTTCCTCAATGAAAAGTCAACTATATAATTAGACAAATATGAAGACGTTAAACTTTAAACATCCATGACTTAAACACTTTATCCAGGATAAAAGCCACATAGTTGCACCTGCAAGGTGAATACAGCTGGTAAAAGAAAAAGTGTTTGAATGCGTACATTAACAGGTTTATGATATCACTGCCCGTAAGACACGATCTGACTTTAATTAATTAATGATTGACTCGAGTGTTTCGTCAACTTAATGTGTTGCTTAAAATAATACTTCTGCATACAGTATGTGGCACTGTGAGTGTTGCACGGCCAGATACGGCTCAGCTGACTGACGTGCAATATATTCCGTGTGTAAATCGAAGAGATAATACATTTTACAGCATATAGACCGTAACTTTGATCCAGTTACTTATGTTGTGGCAGATATTTAAGTAAGCTTTCTTAACGCTAATGTTATAATAGTCAGATTGCTCTGAAGATGGGAGGTGATATTCTATTAATGTTCACGTTCACACAGTCGGTGATTTTTGCCGGCCGGCTTTCCTGCAACGGCAGTTTAAACTGTATTTCCTTTCTCCTGTAATGTGACTTGATCGCTTTAAACTCTGCACCCCGCTCCGCACACGGAGCTCATAAGTTACCATGGAAATCTAGCCTGCTAAAAAGAGAACCAGCTTCGTACGACCGGAAAGCCGGAGTTTTCCCTGAATTTAGCCGGCTAAGCGAAAATCCTGCTTCGTCGTACAGGGCCCTGGTTAGAGGTAGCCTGACATTTAACATTCCCTCTGTGTATTAAAGAGGGTAACTTAATAAGACGCTGACTACCTCAGGTAACCTTTTTATAAAGCCTGTTTATATATCCATATTGGTCCTTGGAATTGTTCAGTAATTGTATTCTTTCTTAAACTTTCCATTGCATTTTGAATGATAACGCTCTTATGTCCACTTAAATAATGTTTATTTACCTCTCAAGCCTTCCTTACTGAGAAGGCACATTATACACTTTACAAATTATTAGATTTTTTTCAATAATGCATGCCTGATTTAAATAGAGACAGACAAGCTGCAACTACATTAGCCGGCAAATTAAGCTAATGCTTGCTCTTTGGCTGAAAACACAGTTTCAACCTAATTCTCTAAGGTTAAAGATGACCTGTTTTAAAACAATAACCATTTTCATTTAATTTAAATATTGCCTAAATTGCGTCATAAGTTATATCATGCTAAATGTCTCAGGCTGAGCTGAAAGTCCAGGCAGAAAAGTTCCACTTCGTCAACAGTTGATGATAAAGGAAGAAGTCGAGGGAATAAAGAGAGCATTGCTCTTGTATATAAGTATGAATGTATTCTAAAACCTGACTAGTATATCATTCTAACATCCAGACATTATTTACCTTTATTACTCGGTACACTCTCGATACACTCTGTACACTCTGTACAGCAAACCACACTTAAATACTTTAATAACAACCTTTATTTTTTTTTAAATAGATTTTCATCAAAATAAAGCACAGCATTGATTTAGATACAAAAACCTTTATTGAACAGCTCTCCTCCAAAAAATATCACAAGTTTTATAGCTTTGGTATCAACTCATGTACAACAATGTATACAAGGTCTTGACAGCACATAGAAAACAGTTTGCTAAAAGTGGATTACCAGTAAATCACACACACTAATTAGGCAGTAGCGAAAAAGTACCACACCACTGATAGCTTAGACATTCACTGACAACACGGCTTTAAAAAACTTCAAATATCTTTGTATTGCAAAAGGGAAAAGTGTCAAATGAGTTTTGCAGACAGACAGAAGCACATACAGAACAAAATGATTCCATCTGAAGCATATTTGTTGACTCGAGTAAAGTGTTTTATTTTGCAACACTAGAAAATAATTTATATTGGTCAGGATTGTCTTTTATACTTTCTTTTTTCAAAGCCTGACTGTGTGCCAATGAGCAAGGCGCTGATCTGTTAATCATTGTTAAATAGTCTGTGAACCAGTTCTTCAACACCTAGTACACCCTGCGCTTTGGGGTTTGGTCACAAAAGTAACATAAAAGATATAACAGCCCTCAAAATGTGTGTATCAGTCCAGAAAAGCATGTTTAGTTTTGCTGCTGATAGCAAGTATCTGTATTAGTGCTAACCACTGAACATTACGTGATACTGTATACTTCCAACCTCTATTGCATCCTGCAACAGTGCACATGCACGTCATTATTGAAGGAACTATACAGTAACTCTCCAACATGCACCTATTTCACTAACTAGGTCAATATTCCTGGTGAAAGTTAATGCCCTTAGCATGCTAGCAATGCTACTTCCAATGAACCACACATTTAACCAGTTAATCAAAAGATTATTTATGCAATTTAAAGTGACAAGTGATGAATTAAAAGGAAAATGACGGGCAATGAATAAAAAGCTAAAACACTTATACTTAAAAAACAATTCAAGTACATTCTCATTGCTCAAATATTTCATAATGTTGTCTACCTTAGGAAAGACTTTGAAATGCTTAAGATGACAAACAACATGTGTTCTTTCTACCTCACTTTGTAACCACTGCTACAATCAATAACCAATCAATACAAAAATACATCTTATCCCTTCTGAACTCGGAGTACATTTCTCTCATGTCATAGTAAATTCTTTACCGAACGTAGATATTGCACATAAAATGATCCCTATAAATCCTTTTCTCCTACCATAACAGTCTGACAGTGCTTTATGCAAACATGTGATAAGAAATCCTTAAAATGCCTAGAAAAGACCATGTTTCCTTTTTATCTGCAGAGATCTCTAAGCTCCGGCTGGTTTTATAGATCGACCAAAGGCAGTACAAGATTTGCCTCTGTTACCGGTCCATTCCATCTCTAAGCTGTCATAAAGCTGATACAACAGCTGAAATAAATCCACCTGATTTGGTCGGATACGCCTCTCCATGCATCAGTAACATCATCTCTCTCATGATTTCTCTTTGGGAATTCGTGGTTATAGCCAATCACTGGCAATCGACACTTCGACATGTCTGTTGATGTCTGAAGAAGGGGCTTTGGTGATGTCAACGGTTGGCTCCACAAACGGTCCCAGTTGGGGCCCGGAGCCCACTGGATGGCCCAGGGAAGCCACCATGAACAAGAAGTCATTGGTGCGGCGGGTACCAGTGATTGCGATCCCCCTCATGGCCTTGGTGGCGACCTTGGAGGAGCTCTTTACGCTGGAACCTCGTCGAGGAACCTTACACCGCAGCAGGGCTTGGAAACATCTGTAGAACTGGGTCAAGCAAAGGACAAAGACTTGATCAGAAATAGATTGTTCTCTCCCGAAATCAAGTGAACCAAGTTACTTAATCCCCTATTATACTGTTTTTCAACAACATATTATAGTTCTCAGATATATACAAAACATGTCTCTGAAGTGTTTGGCTCGAAATACCAAACAGATCATGCATTGCAGCATCCCATAATCCCCTCTGTTTCAGCCCTGTTTCAAAAGTGCTGATTCTCTGTCTGTTACTTTAGATGAAAAATAAGGAGCCCCTCCCCACGCCCCTCTGAGAGAGATTTGGTTAAAAAGAACACAATGGTGCTCTAGGAGGAGATTCAGGTGATAAGGTGGGGGGGGTGTTACCTTGGTTGGTTATTGACTAATGGTTACACAAGCCAACAAATCGTTATGACATCATAAAGTGGCCAAAATCTGATCAGCTCATTTTCAGACTCATTTCTTTATATAAATGGATCAGGACAAAAAGAGAGAATATTTTCAGAAAACTTTCAGAATCTCTTTACACAGAGGGGACACATGTTGATGTATAAAATACACGGAAAAGTGGATTTTGCATAATAGGTGACCTTTAAAAATAGGACTGTTTAGACCCTTTTTTCTCTCCACCTGATCTCCCCTGTAAGATCCCACAGTACTACTCTAGTGGTTGTTGTCAGCTGATTAGTGTCTACACACCAATTGGCCTACTCTACAAAGTTGACCTACATTCATACAGAATTCTACACTGTATCTTAAACTGCCACCAACAGTTAGAAATGTTTCCTTTAAATTCACTTTACAGCCAAGTCTTATGGTGACATGGTGACCCGCTTTGTGCCGGACTGCTCAGCATTTTAACAACATAATAAATGTCCAGAGGTTGATTGGATGTCAATCAATAAACACACGCGTGGGTGGGGTCAAGGGCTTGCCCACCTGTCACCGTTCTCATCACCTACATAACGCCCTTCTGTCACAAAACAGCACAAGCCACCGGGATGCACTTTTTTGGTGGAATATAGTGAAAACTACGAGGAAGAAAATGAATATTTACTCATATGTGCAGCTGGTGAAGGGCAATTCCTTTTTCTTTTTCTATTGTCTATATTGTCTATATAATTTGTATCTGTATAAAACAAACAATTAAAAGTTGGTCAAAAAAAAGAAAAAGGAAAGTATAGGGAATCCCATGCCACCCCGTCCCTCCCCTCTTGAAAAAAAAGAATCCTAACTGATGTGTGTTAGCAATCGTCTGAGTTCATACATCTATTATATTATATATATTATCTATATTATTGCAAAACAATTTATCCACATAAAATACATTCATACCTTTTTTTTTCACATAAAATGTAATCTGTTTAAACTGAATTGAGATGAATTCCTAATAATCTACAAATGCACCAAGGTGTGCATATATGTACAATCATCATTTACATGAATGATATTACCCGATCAGCAGCTCTTTGAATAGCCTCTAATGTTTCCCCCTTAGCCTTATTAGCAGAAGTGATTGACAGCTCTGAGATTAGTAGGTCATGGAAGGATGATATCCATTGCTTAATAAATAAAGTATGTGGGGGTTTCCATCGTATGACAATTATTTTTTTGGCTCCTGTTAGACCAGCGAAAAGCACCCTTTTCTGATGGTTCTGTAGGTCAAGAGAAGAATCAACATTCAACAATACCATATTTGGGAGACAGGGTATGTGAACTCCAATAATCTCAGATACAATGTCAATAACCTGTTTCCAGAACGTTCTTACTGCAGTACATTCATAAACCATGTGTACATATGTGCCAATAGTCTTTTGGTTACAGAGAAGGCATATGGGGCTTGGAATCATCCTTAGTTGACAGCATTTTCTGGTTGACAGGTAATATCTGTGTATCGTTTTATACTGTATCAATTGGTGATTGTGGTTACGCGATGTTAAGGAGATATTATTCCATATTCTCTTCTAATCAATAGTCTGCGTATAATTTTTTAGATCTGTGTTCCATACAGCAGAGATGACAATATATCTGGTTAATTTATCTTGCAGCTTTTTATATATATATATGAAGTAGTGCAGCTCACACTGTTTGGACTTAATATGACCTTAACTAATTGATGTGTTGGCAGAGGTTGATTCCAAGGAACTCCATATGTGCGCATGGCAGTACGTAGTTGCAAATAGAAAAAGATAGAAGAGTCAGGCACATTATACGTGTCTTTCAATTCTTGGAAGGACATCAAGCCGTTGGTTATGTCAGAAAGATAATGTATTCCTCGAGTTTGCCATTGTGGGAATTGGATTGCTTTTTTTCCAATACGTAGTAACAGGTTATGAAAAATGGGTATGTTACTATGCCAATATACAGACCAATTGCACAATTTCTCTACATGTTTCCACACTTTCACAGCTTGACCAATAATTGGTCCAAATGTTTGCATACAGTCATATGGCGACATGGCAGAAATGAAGGGCAATTCCTACAGAGCTTTTTGTGCCATTTACAAGAGTTTTTATTTCAATCGCGCATTGAGGTGAATATGATTTTAAGCGTCAGACTACATACAATACTTTATTTATACGCTTATGGATCAATATAAATGTTATTGTCCTACATGTGGCAGGTTGGCATCTGGTCCACCTTGTCTAGTTTTTAAATGACTTTTAACCGTACAACTTTAACAAAATGGCACAGGTACCTGCTCTGTAGCTGGAAGCCAACTTAAGCACTTTTATATTCAAGTAATGAAGCCCATTGTGCTTCTTACAGCAGCCAAATAACCCCAGCATTCAAATCCTGCCCCTCACAATTTATGTCAGTGTTCCTGATGTAGTGTGTCAGAAAAGACTGGGGGGTTGATCGGCATGCAGAACATCTGACATTTTCTCACAAAGCAGAACTGAAATTACCATTTTATTATCTATGGTCTGGATTTTGTTCCAACTAAATAATAATATTTAAAATGTTGTCACGGACATAAAAAGTGTGTCATTGAACCTGGGTATTGAAGAATTTGTCAACCTTTTTTTGTTGGGCATATTGCTTGGTTTCAACTCTGCAGCTGTGCTCTTACAACTTGGCAGCTGAGTAATCTTCAATAATTACAATGATAGCCACTGTGTATTACAGTTTTAGTCTGAAAACATCAAGGTTAGTTGTTGGGCTCAATCAAACAAGCATCACTTGTTTGATCAGCATAACAAGCGTCACCATGTATCTCGTTTGCCATTTTTAATACCTACTTAACACAACCAAAACAATGGAAAATAAGTGTCACCAAAGTATAAGCTGAATTGTAAACTTTAATATTTAAGTTGATTGTGATCCGTCAATTAGCAGCAAGATTTACATATCAAGTGGCAGTTCATCATGCAAGATTTTACATCCTTCATTTACAGCTGATAAAACCACAATAGGATGCATTTAGATTGACATTTCATTGCAAGATGTAAAAGACATTACTATAACCATATTTCTTCAAAGTTATGGCATTGTGATTTCACACAACCTTTACACCTCCAACAATGCTGTTTTCTAACCAGGGTAGAATATATGAAAATGTTTTGAGGAAAGAACAGACGGGCTGTCTCCAAGGCACAGAGGAAAGGCATTGAAATGTATACACCACCTGTCAGGGAATGATAAATAGTGAATGGACCCCTGTATAGATTTTTCAACCCAAGAAACAGATCTGGAAGTGTCAGGATTATGATTTCATGCAGATCCTCCTGTGTTTCTCCAACCTGCACATAACAGAGCCCCCATGGTACCCGGCTCAAAGTGCAAGTATCTGCTGATGGACAGGTGGGGGGTTTCTGAATTATTGAGGATGCCAGCAGTAGGTTGAAGGCATAACAATGCATTCAGGGTATGTGGCTATACTTTAAATTCCAGGCATTTCCAGCCTAGACATATTCACAACTCAGACAAGCACTGGAACAACATTTTAAGTCCCTTTCCTCAGCTCTTGGTAATGTGAAGACGCCACTCTTGAGTAAACGTAGTATACTTAGTATACGTATATGTTCAGGTATACTTATAGTC
This sequence comes from Gobionotothen gibberifrons, assembly GCA_943591055.1. Taxonomy (NCBI): domain Eukaryota; kingdom Metazoa; phylum Chordata; class Actinopteri; order Perciformes; family Nototheniidae; genus Gobionotothen; species Gobionotothen gibberifrons. Next base: position 7,206,806 of record CALSBZ010046932.1, read on the forward strand.
TACTACATTTTCTCATGAGCGCAAAACATGCCTAATCTGTTTCACAACTACTGGTCACATAAGAAAAGTAAAAAAAAAAACATAAACAACATTTATGAAAAGTTTAATTTGTAGAGAAAGACATTGAAATAGAGACATTAAGACAATAAAGGGTTGCTGGATACATAGAGTTATCAAAACAAATGTATAAAGAAACAGGAATCATTGTAACAGTCAAGAGATGTGATGTTCATTTGGGCTTTTTCTGAAAAGCAGTACTGTATCAGGGGTTGAAGGCATATCGTCATTCTACCATAAGCCCAAATTGTTATCATTGTTATTATGGGTGAAATTATATAATCTTGACCTCAAGTGTATTACTCAATATATGTTTTATTTAAATTGATGTTGTTGCTACTCATAACTTGGTGGAATGTCCATTTTTGATTCAGGTGCCTTCTGATAGTTCCTGGGATTCATCTGATGGTGAATGTCTGAGGAAACGGGTTACTGCATTTTAGTTGGAGTAAAAGACAATGTGCCCCTTCTTTTGAAAAGAAGTACCACACTTGTAGGCGGGAAAATGTCCATAATCCTTTACCTCCGGTATTTTATGAAAGGAGCAGACATGAAGTTTTAAAACTAAAAGTGTATTATTACAACCTGGTAACCAGTAAAAACTATGGGATGGGGTGAAGCAGGAAGATCACGCAGACTGCGTGGGGCCTCACCTCGCGGAGGGGGCCTCATCTTGCTGAAGGGGCCTCATCTTGCGGAGGGAGCCTCAACTGAGACGCAAATGCGGTGCACCTGGCGCGGCACGGTTTCGCCACTGCGAGGCTCCACTAGCACCCCCCCCCCCACCACCCCGTTGACGCTCGCGAAACAGAGGGCCGGATTATCGAACTTTGCCTGGGACGGCCCTGGGGTGAAGGCTGGGGAGATTAAAGTATTGATACTCTAACAACACTTCTGGCAATTACTAACATGATAGCTCAGGTATGTGTCTGTTCAATTCGAATACCTGTAGCCTTATCCCTTAAATGACAAAAACCAGGTGCTTTTCGATTGAACAAATCTCCCAAACATGAATTTGTAACCTCACCACAAACTTACTTTGTGATACTTTTGTATTGACTTGACTCGACATTGAACTTCTCCTGCAAATCTCTGTCTGTCAAATGCTGGGTGCTTAGAGGTGCAGAGAGAAGGGCAGACATCGAGAAATGCCTCAGCACATCAACAAAGACATTTTCCTCACAATGAGAAACTCAGTCCGTCCATAACCTATTGGTCATCTATAAGTGAAGGCTACACAGAGATGTAAGGAAACAAGACAATCAACGCCTCTCAGCGGTGCTGATGCTAACTCCCCGCTCCCTCAGCTGTCCAAACAACACACTGACGAGTGTTAGACAGATGGTACACAGGGAGATGGAGACAACAGAAAAAAAGGGGAAGTGAGATGAGACACAGGGGCATCAAGGCTAAGGTCAAGAGAAAGGTGAAGGCGATGACATATTAATAGATGAAGCATGACAGACAGATGCACTGACGGAGTGTTTCAAAGAGAGATGACTGAATAGTTCACCAAACACCGGTCACATCATGTTTGGGTGATGCATTTCGTTGGACGGATTACATTTGTATGTTCCTAGGTGACCGTGCACAAAGATACAATCATCAGCAGTTCACTCACATTCGCTCTGTGAGATAAGTATTGTTTGTTTCATAAAAGTCCAACATAATCTCAAAATATGAATGCATTTGGCAACCTTTTTCATTTTCAATCAATGATCAAATCAATCATTTTAAATGATTAGCAACAAACTACTTTTGATCTACATTCCTCTCAAACTTCTGAGAAATGGATTCAGCCTCCCCATCAACTCTCCAAAACCACTCCAATAACATCCAAATGGGCTAATAATTTTTTGAAATATTGAGGATATAGGTGATTATTCTAATGTATACTACTTAACTCAACTCATGCTAATTCACAAAATTGCCCAACATATGCAACTTAGCACCCAGCAGTTCCTATATGCTAGAGACTCATACTATACATTTCAACATAACACTTTTGTGAACTCAATACATGTGGGTTTACAATAGGACTCCATATACAGGCAAATAGACTATTGACAGAGTTCTTTGTAAAACTAATATCCAAAACTTTGCAGTGCTCTCACCACAGTCTGATATGAGTTCAGTTGCAGACAATCACTTACACTTAATTGAGTTGAAGGGATCTAAATGAAGTGAATAAATGGCAGGAAGCATTTAGCTTCTTTTTATAGACGTCGGCACATAACCCACTACTTAATTCCACGATTGCCTGACTTAATTTGATCTAATAAACTCCCGTTCTTTTGAAGTGTACTGCACACCACAGAGAGTAGAAAAGATCTGGGAGCTATAGCCGGAAAAATAATGAGCATCACAAAGGAACTTGTGAACAGAATGACAATCAACAGATTTCCTCATAAGATGTTCTGGCACATTCCAATTCTGTTAAGGGCGGCAGTGTATTTGTATGTCTATCAATCATTTCCACACTGAAATCATCTTTCTGAAATGATCAAATAAGCAGCTCCCTGGCAACCAGAAATAAATCCAATCTTGTTCTGTTTGACGGTGATGGTAACTGTTGCCTGTCACATGCATTTTTCAAATCACACAGCATTTAACTAAGCTCTCATTGTCCAGTCTCGGAGTCCAATATAACTAACTGTGGTTTGTGCCTGCCAATAATTTACAGCACTCTCTTTGAAATGTATTTATAATCACATTGTTAAAAGTATGCATTTAGTCGGCCCTTTGGTTTTAATAGTCGAGAACCTGAAGGAGAGCCAATTTAGGGACTGAAATATTGTTCCATTTCTTATCTAGTGAACGGAAATGTTATAGGGCATGTTTAACAATGTTGTGAGTTTTAAGGTGGCAGGAATTAGGCATTAAGCTCGTTAGATTTGTCATGTCATTGCTGCTTTGCCCTGTATCTGAAGCGACTGGCTTTATAACTTTATGATGCGTTATCATCTGTGTAATGGGTTTGAACAGATGATGCTGGACTGACTTCTTTAGACATTGATAGAATTAAATTGGTCTCATCAAAGCCACAAAAAAACCCAGTTCAGCCAATGGGTTCAACTATAGTCCACTCATTCAGCCCACTGTTTTTGTCAAGCTCACTGTAGAATGCTTCTTGTCAATAGAGGTAGGAGCAGTGGTGAAAGTGTGCCGGTCCTACCCGGTCCTTAGTACCAGTAAGAGATTTCCAGGCGGTCCGGAGGACCAGGAAGAATTGACAGCTCCACCCGTGGAATTTATACTACGAAGGGAAGATATTTTCGTTTGGATTACTGGTCTGGGGGAGGCTCGCGAGTGTGTGTGTGTGTGTGGTTGTGTAATTTTGCATTTGTGTGTATTGTGTTTGTTTCCCGGGGAAACACTCACGAGAAACACCGGCTGTTGTTTTGCCTGCTGTGACGCCAAGTTACTCCGTTCTCCGGGTCACATATTTGCTTTTTCCCACTTGATCAGAACAGCGGGAGGAGAAAAGAATGGAGTGACTGAATGACAGCTAGAAAATTAGGCTACGTGGTAATTAAAGCAAAAATGCAAACGACGATTCTTCAGATCTTTAAGAGAAAGGAGAGAGATGAAGAAACTCAGAATGTGCTTAAAATTAGAAAAACAACGCCCACAGATGACACAGGTGATGATGCTTATTTAGCCCAGAGAATGGACATGAACCTGGCCATGATGAATATAATAAGTTAGCTAAGTTTGTGTTCAGGGATGCATGAAGCTGGGGGCGGGAGGAGAACAATATGAACCAATGAAGGTCGGGGTAGCATTATAGTACCTGCAAGAAATTCAAACCACTTTCACCCCTGGGTAGGAGAGGAACATAGTGTTATAAAACAGACTATGGGGCCTAACCCTAACCCTAATGTTCGGGACAAATTCGACACTACCTCTTAAACGCAACATGTATCTACACGCACGCCCATCCACAGGTCCTAAAGAAATCACAGCCCTGAACCCAAAATCCCAACCCTAAGCCTAACCTAACCTAACCCTTACTCAGCTTTCTTATTCCTGCATTTTACTTAAACAAATTGTATGTCTCACACTATATTTTATTGAACTGTTTTACTTGAAATTTTAAATTGACTATAGTGTATTTTGCACTGTTGGCGGGGCCCAGGACTTAAAATGTGCATTGCCAATTTCTGTGTAGCTTTTCTGCATATGACAATAACCCCTTTGAGTCTTTGAACTAACCCTAACCCTGCCAAAACCCAAATATATCAACATATTTGAGAGCCTAGGAACATAATGGCCAGGCTTTTTACACAATTAACTTTAAAGATGTTTCAATCCTCAAAATAGTGATTTCTTTCTTTTCGTCAGTTGACTTTTCAAACTTATTGCAACTCCAATAGACAAAAGTGCAGAGTAATATTAAGTGCAATGCCAAAGGGGTCAATACAAATACATGTATGGCCCCATTTTACATTTTCCAATTTAAAAATGTGATCATCTAATGACAATGTCAGGCATTTCAACGTTGAGGTAAGTCATCCTAAAGGCTCTAAAAACTATTTCCCAAAAATGGTTTCCCATTTAGGTCAAATGATGATTAAAGTTCTTCTGAAAACTAGTTTATAAACTGCAGTCAAATATGCCCCAACCACTCCGTCATGCCCTAAGCAACCAACCTAATATAGTCTTTGTCACAATGAAGCGGGAAAATGTGATCTCCCAGTCAGAAGGGCAATAATGCTTAGCAATAAATGGATCTTCCTCAACCAGTTAATGAGCATAACTGCAACACAATTATTTAAATATAAGCAAATTACTGTTTGTTTCCCAATTACTGAATATATTAGACAGAACACACAACAAGTTCTTGTAGAAAATAGCACAGTAATTCCAACTTAATAAACTGAATACTTATATTAATGTATTAATATACAGGCAGGATATTCAAAAGTGAAATACACAACTGGCTAATGAGTTTTTGTTGGGGGTGGGGGGGAAAAGCAAAACTAAGTAAAATCCTTAATGCAATTATCCTTTTTTTTCAAAAGCCAATTTTCTATTTTAATTTTGGTGTGAATACCTCCACATAGGTCTTGTGTATATTTACTATTTGACTTCAGTGAAAGTATCCAATCCGATCTATTCAAAGGAATAATAGGTAGAATCCTTTGTTACTAAATGAATCAATAGCTGCAGGCCCGATGTACAATTGGAGCCCAAATTGTGGTTTGAACTTTGAAGTGAATGCAAACAGTAGTAGACTTTAACCAAATCAATTGTTTGTGCAGTGATGGAGTAGATCACTCGTTAAATCCCACAGCCTGTTAAACTGTCAGTCATGATAAGGCAATTCACAGCAATAAAATGGAATGTGAATGAATACAAAATGTCAGTGTGTTGGACGTATCATTTATGAGACTGATCCTCAAGACCATAAGCAGTGTCATCTTAAAATTATTCTCAAAAACATGTTTTTTTTTCTTCTGGATCAACTCTGGCTAAATCTGGCTTTAAAGCTGCTCATAGTACTTACTAAAATAAGACTATGAATAATACATGTGTGCAGTGAACTCTAGCTGTAACCATTGAAACATTTCTCAAAGACACAATTTGAATGTAAAACCATTATGACTTTAATTTCCACATTTGCAACCGTTTTTTGTCAGAGAAGCTGCCATTTGCTCTCCGTTGACATACAGTATAAACCACCATGTATTCACACAAGATTAACAAAAGGTGATTCAGTGTAAATGTACCCATAATACAGTGCATTCACCTCACACTTCATGTTCTCCACTGTTCATTGTGGATGGGACCCTTCCACGGCAGCTGTTCCTTGTATCTGTACAGCATTTTTAGTCTTCAACTCGCCTCAACTCACAGTTTCCATAGTAACGGGCTGGGAGGAATTGAAGACTGAAAATGACATACAGGACATTCATTGTCCCTTTTTTCTCACGCTGTCATGAGGTCGATGATGTGTGGGCTACACACCGTCCCTGTGAGGTCAGCGTGCGAAGGGGCAGGTGGCGTGAGTAGGAAGGAGTGTGAGACGGAACAGACAGGTGAGCAATTGACTCTTGGACCTCAACATCACGGAGCAAAATCTGGAATTGTTTGGTTTATGTGATTGTTTTCCAACTTTAGAATAAAATAACTCCCTGCAGTGAATCAGTGAGGAAAGTTTAAAAGTCAAAGCAAACACGTTGGAGTCTGTGATCAGATTAACTCTCCAATATACAGTACCAAATGTAATTTTCTGTACAGTACATAGAATCCCTCCGACTGACTCTGGAGATAATACTTTATAAAAGCTTACACAGCACTTCAAAAGAACAGAACGAGATGATGAAGATTACATTGAGGAGACAAGTTTTATCAGTGCACCGCAGTGGGATTTCTACTGTTATTTTTCTCACCATGATGAAAAGTGCTTCAGAAAGGAACAAAGCATCTTAATCTTTGTTTTGCTCGGTACAACGGGTTTTACTTCAGAGAGGAACTCATCAAAGTCTAGTTACAGTCACCTGCAGTTACCTTGTGTTTTTGACTGGTATTACTTATTTCATAGTTGATCTCAACTTCAAATGTTGAAGCTCATATTAATCTAATGACCTTTTGTCCATACCTTTTCCAGGAGTTTGAAGTTGAGCACCAGATAAAAAGTACAAGACACCAGGTACAAACCAAAAAAATCGTTGACATCTAATGAATGCATAAGCTTATGTCAGAGATGTTCACAAGTCTTTTTTTGCAAGTCCAAGTCAAGTCTCAAGTCTTTGGTCACGAGTCCAAGTCAAGTCTCAAGTCTCTAAAAAATAAAAGTCTCATGTCTCTTCTGGTTGTAATAAGCCTTATATTGTCTGCTGCTATCCAGTCTGTTAAGAATACTGCACAGCTATATCTAAGAAATTCAAAGCATTTACTATATTATTATCACTCCTATATCTATTAGCATACAGTATCAGTACTGATTAGTTGTTTGTTATATGATCACTTTAAACAGGCTATTGCAATGCAATATGAGGATAAGCATCACACTTAGCTAAATGCAAACAACTTATAAGCAAAACACATCAGAAATGTGACCTCTGCAACCGTATTGTTTAATTACACTGGGTCTCTAATGACATCTTTTAAGTCTACTATAAATAAACATATTCCTCTATCCTCTCACTCAAACCCAGTGTAATGGTAACCTGATAAACCTGTAACATTAACGTTACGTGGTCAACAATAAACCTGTAAC
>CALSBZ010046932.1:7214097-7227716 GCA_943591055.1 Gobionotothen gibberifrons
ATAAACCTGTAACATTAACGTTACGTGGTCAACAATAAACCTGTAACCTGCCTATAAACCGACAGATGTATTATGTATTTTTCTACGTTTAACGTTAGCCAGTAGATGGTGGCAGCGGAATGTAATGATTAACGTTACCGATCTTTTTTATGTCATGTCAAGAGTTGGATGTCAACGCCACTCAACGCAAACAAGTGTGACAAGCAAACATTCACTCATCTTTTCAAATATTCAGTTACAAAGCTAGTAGTAAGCTAGGTTAACATTACATAGGCCTAGCTGATGCTGAGCTAAACATGTTTGCTAACCGTCCATATGCGTTAATGTGACTGACCTCTCCGGGTGAGTTTTCAAGTAATTACAAGCGGTACAGCTGCAGGTGTGCCGCCGGTCGCCATGGTGTTACCATGAGGTAGTGCGAGAGGCGCGCACCTGCGTAATGAGGTTACCATGGTTACCATGAAACAAAGGAAGGACGCCCGTCAGACGTTTCAGAGTTTCCTCAATGTTAATACGCCAAAAATAGAAAACACAATGATTGTTCACGAGTCCCAAAACACGAGTCCAAGTCGAGTCCGAAGTCTTTTGAGCAGGACTCCAAGTCAAGTCTGAAGTCTCTGTGTGTGCGACTTAAGTGTGACTCGAGTCAGAGTCACAGACTCGAGTCCCCATCTCTGGCTTATGTTCTTGTGGTTGTAGAAATCATGCATCAAATAATATAAAATATTATTATTAAAATCCCAAAAGTTTCGCAGAGAGATTTTCATCGCAAACCCCCCAACCCGAAACACCTCCATTGGACTCCTTTGTTTACTTCTGTAACATAATCATATCATTATGTAACACTCTCGCTTCTAGTGGACGTCTCTAAGTGGTTGACCAATCAAAACAGAGCCGGCCAGCTAACCAATCAGAGCAGACTGGGATCTGGTTTCAGACAGAGGAGGAAAAGAGGTGCTGCAGCACAGGCAGTATGAGAAAAATAAAGAACTTTTTGAACATTAAAGCATGGAGACATGTCACAGTAGAGGCAGAAAATACAAATATCAACCTGAAAATGAGCATACTATGGCGCTTTTAATACTCAAGGTACAAACAAAAAATGGTGAACGTCCTAATGAATGCATAGTTGATCACATTCTCACTCCCAACTATATTGACGTTATGTCAGGATCCCTTGGCGTTACTTTCAAGCGCACTGGGGGGACCTTTAGCGTCGAAAATCAACTATCAGGAAGTCCCATAGACTTGCATAGAGCTTCCTGGACGTCGGTAATAGACGAGTTGAGATCGTGGAGAAATGCTATCCGCCGACCCATTCTCACACCGTTTATCAACCTTTTTCTTACTCAATATCAAGCCACACATAATGTGGCCGGATTATGTTCACATTCCACTTCATCACTCTAGAGAAGTTAAACCCCTAATCTAATTTTCGAGTAACTGCTTATGTTTTATATGTTACTCAACAGTACTGTAGACTGCAATGCTGCATTCAGGTCATACAATCTGTCGGCAGGGAGAATTGTTGGTGTAAACTCCCCGTTGGGAATAACAAGTAGAACCTGCGGACATGTTTGCAGCGGTTGTTATCACACCTGGGCTGTATAAACACAAACAGGAGCCCCATATTCTCTGAGGCCAGCAAGTCATTATAGAAACAATTGCTGCAGTGAATGTGTGTGCTTTAATATTCATAAATGATTGTGGATATTGCTGTTCTACTAATTAATGCATGCTTAACAATAAAGCAAAATCAACTTGGAAAAAACACAATGGAAAGATAATGAGGAAGTGTATAAACAAAAGGGTCGGATTAACCCCTTAGGGGGACCCAGGGGCCTCTCCATTACTCACATTTTCCGCATGAGTTAGTATATAATGATTTGTAATGGGAATTGTTGTCTTTTTTATTGTCTATAAATGCACCTTGAATGCAACCAGAAAGAGTAGTAGAGTAAGGGTCATGTGGTGCATGCTGTATTCCCCAAACAATCAGATTATCAGAAACTCATTAACAGTGAACCTGATGCTATCAGCTCCCCAGATGATTTGTATTGACCGTAAACGTTGCTAGTAACCATTAAACCAAAAAGTGAGCTTTTTTCCACAGCATGTTTGTTCTTGGTGACTTTTAATGGCCTGAAGAGGTAAAAGTATCCATAGAGGGCAACTGCTTGCAACTGCTTGCAATGGATAAATGGTTTTATCATTTCACTTTTTTTTTTCTTTTCTTTTAATGTTAGCTAGCTTGGTTTACAATTAGTTAAACTGGGCTGTTTCAATATGTAGTGTTTTCAATATAAAATAAAATGTCCCTTCGTTTAATGCTTTTTGTCATATAAAATATGTAACATTTTCATTTTCAATCAGGTCTTTTACAGCCGTCAGTGAGGTTTATGGCAATGATGGCCACCCATCAGATTAGTTTCAAAACACGGTTTGTCGGTATGACTATATTACAGTGTCATCAAACTTGTAATTTTACAAACAAGTTAATAATATGATTACATTGTTTACTAGAGCCCTAAGTTATATCCTCTTCATTTGGCCCTCAGAGTGTATCAGATGCATTTCATTTTAAATAAACAATATATTCTTCCAACCCCCAAAAGGATATGAGGACGACTATGAAAAACTGTAAATTATGATTCTCTATTTTATACGTTTGTGCCATTTTCTGCTCCAAACTGAAGGTAATAGAGCTTTTAGGTGTTGAAAGCTCTATTATATACAATGAAAAATGTTCGGTCATACCGCCACTTCACTGTCCCTAATACTGCATGCACTCAAACTAGAATTCCATGATTTTATGTAACAGAAATATATTTTTCATCGAGCTATGTCCTTCAGATCTACTGTTGGTATTTCAGCCTTGGTAAACAATACACACATGTGATACATGAGCTATTTAAGCTAGAATGTAAATCAATCAATTTATGTAGAAAATGTGTTTTGAAATACAAACCGCTTGTGTATAAAGCTCTACAGTGAAGCAAGTGTTTTAAACACAATTAATCATAATGATAGAAACTCCAGGAAATCAAGGCCTAGTTAAAAGTAACTGGAGTTATCCATCAAACAAAACCTGCCCTCAAAGTGTATCCTTTTGGGGCCAAACTGCATCGGTACTCCTCCTGGCGATGTGTCTCATTAAATCTGATTTGAATTCACCAAAGACCTTTGCTAGAAAAAGCCTAATCTGATTTTGAGCTACAAGAATCTCAACCACTGTTCTGGACTCTTACGTAGTGTCTTGACTGAAAGTCAAATTGCTAAATAAAAAGGCTCGGACGGAGTAACTCAACAGAAAGATGCTTGTCTCCATCAGTCTACGGATCAAATTAAATAACACGAACATGCCAGAGTTGCACAATAAATGTGATACCACTTTAAAGGTCTGCTGTTATTAATTATTTGCATACAGAGGCGTTGTGTGTCACAAAGCTATGTAGTTTAGAAGCTAACAACCTAACAAGTTTGTCTCTATGATTTAACTCATGATAGTGTTACAGTCTTATGAAAAGACGAGTTAGTTAGCATCTTAGCTTAGCATATGCGGGAAAAGCTAGTTGGCTCCTTTGAGCTCATCTCCGAGTAACATTTTATTTGTTTAATAGGCACGAAAGCAGAAAAGTACAAATGATTCTGTTTTGCATATTTGTTTGTGCCGAACTATTTTGTGAAGTAGTTTCCTGGAAACTCCGCTTGTTGCTAAGCTAAGCTAACAGGCCGCTAACTTTAGCTTTCTTCAAGAGATATGAGAGTGATCTTGTCCTCTAACTATACCAGAAATGAAATAAGCAATTTGTCTTGATGTTAAGAATACATCCTTGAAATGCTTGATTGGAAGCAGAGTTATTATTTGAACATCACATAACAAGGGAACGCACAACTTCAGAGGAAAAAAAACATGTTGAGTAGTTATTTGCCAATGTTAGTGATAAACCCAATGTGACATTTATTAAGAGAGTCAGGTGACACTTATTTGTTCCAGGAAGTTTTACCTTCAACTAAGTTGTAGTGCAAGTAAATATAACAACAGTCCTGGGCTTCTTATGAAAGCTCAAAATAGGAGCTCTTATTTATAAACACTCCAGTGTCACTCTCCAAGTGACTTATCATATTGTCTGTGAGCATGGGAAAAGGCTCATTTAAACTAACTTTGAGACAATAATCACCACTTCAGAGGATATATTGCTTCATGACATTGCAAATGCCCCCTCTGGTTTAACAAAAGTAACGGGAATTGGTTAAAATCACATGAAAGTCTTGGATAAGGTCATTAAAGACTATATTAGATTTGTCCAACATGGCCTGAGATGCAACACAAAACAAACAGGAGGACCCATCCCTTTCTTCTTGAATAGTTGATGTCATTAGCTGCCTTGTGATGCTGATTGATAGCCTTTTTCCTCAAATAGCAGATTCAAATGTGGGAAACCAACTTCTTATTCCTCATTCATAAACACAGGTTCAGCATTTAGATTATTCAGTAGAAACAAAGGCACTGGCATAACAGATTGGAATATAAAACAATGACTCATTACCGTTTTATCAAACCAACGTGAAAACAAGATGTCTGGCCTCAGTAGGTAGGATGACCTCCGCCTGCTGCTGCGTGACAGTGAAAGATAAAAAGCACTGACATCAGCCCCCCTCCCCCCACCCTGTCACCTGTTTATTCATGAAGACATAGATGACCGGGTTGATGACGGTGCTCGTCTTGGCCAGGATGGATGGGATGATGCTCGCTACGGGAGTGACCATGCCCGGCGACCCGAAGGTGGCCAGCAGGGCCATGATGCCGTACGGCAGCCAGCACAAAAGGTAGCAGACCACCATGACGACCACCATGAACAGCACGCGCTGCTCACGCTTCCTTCTTACCGATGCGTTGATCCCGCTCACCTGGAGAACGTGAGGGAGAGAGAGGATGAGAAATCAGACTTCATTGAGCTAGCGATGACACAATGTGCTCCGACATACAGGTTTTTCGCCACGAGGAGTCCAGGAAATAAAATGCATGAGTGGAGGTAAGACGAGTTGAAGGGAGGCATTGGCAGTTGTATAAAGACGCACAGAGAGCAAACAGGGAAACTCATACTGTACATCAAAATGACTTTAAGCACTGCAGAATGCAGAAGAAAAAAAAAACGCCACGTCCTACATTAGGTACTGCACAAAAGATGCACATTGTTTTCCGAATTGTCTTTTGCATACGTTACAAAGTATGGCAAAATGCACTATGAGAACGCGGATGGTGCACTTTAGTGGTCAAAAATGTAAATACTTTGTCCAGGAACGATGATCAACATTTTGGCTGAACACGGTCAAAATGTGCAAAAGTGTTCACAGTGCATGACAGTGTACGATGGGAAATATCCACATTGAGATATAGCAACTGTTTTGTCCTCAGAAATTAAGGGGTAATAGCAAGCATCTAGCCATAATTCCCTTCAGTAATATAATACTCAACAAGTAAAAGCAATCGATTTTAGAAAATACATGTCAGGATTAATACTTTTCTCAGCTAGTCACCTTCACCCTCAACAAAGTTAAACATCCCCTCCACCCGTCTCTCTGTGTGATGGCTATATGTCAGCAGCTGTCACTCAACTTCATTGCCGTGGAGGCACACACATCGGCAGGGAGCCACCTTTTCCTGCTGAGGCAGGTGTTCCTTTTTCTTTTTTTGGTAGGGAGGTGAAGTGAAGTGATGGTATTTTAAGAAAGTGTATATATTAGTTTAGAAACATATTTTCAAATCACGCATAGAAAGCCATATAGACATGCAGAAAATTGGAAATATCTTGAAATATTGCAGAAAGTTGGCTAAGGCAGAAAAGTTGGTATATCAATTTAAAGCAAAATGCAATTAAATGTTGCAATTCAAATAAAAGCTGCATATTAAAAAAGGTCTCTGCATTGCTCCACGCAGATTCAATGTAAACTTTCTCACAAAAGTACTTGAAACCAACAACAATGTCAAATTACCATCCCGTTTTTATTGTTTTTCACCAATTTAAGACAAACTAGCAAACATTTAATTACGTCATGGATCAAAAACAGCATTCATTCACATTTTCTCTTTTGGAGAGTATTAATTTTTTTTTTTAATTGTATACATTTAAATGAAAAACACTTTTTGCATGTACTGTAGCAACATGCAATGAAACAACAAACTGCCAGAGGACCAGTTATTTTCATCACTCCTGTGACAGCTAATCATGAAAACATGTTTGCATAATACTCTATCTCCCCCTGAGGTGACACCTTAATGACAGATTCAGATTTTACACAGATTTGCAAAAGCTCCTCTAAAAGCCTATATTTCCATTTCAGCCCATGCTACATACATGCATGCTATAGTGGGTAAAAAAGAAAAGAAAGGCTCTCCTGCAACGTTCTGTTCACATTAAACACACTCCTGTGCTGTCACTCACATTGCAGCATTTGCATGAATATACACATGAATAAAGTAGTCAGCTATCAACACACAGTGTTTGCCTTACTGCCACAATATGACGGGGGCAAATACATGCTTTTCCATTGTGAATAATCAAGCAATAACAGTGATTGACAGACACTTTATATTTAGCTTATTCACCCACAGGAGGCTTCCACAATTATTGTATGTCTTTAACAATGGCTCCTTGATTAGAAACGGAGGTATATTGAAGTACGCATTTAATTTGTTGCCAACAGAAATCCATGTTGCTGGCTGAAATGACCACTGAGAGATTTTATCTTGATAAAGATGAATATACTGTTAATTCCTTCAAGCACATAACATAGATTTATGTTAATGTTAAATCTTCACTTCTAGTGTTTATGATGAGGATGTGTTTCTAGTAAGAACCAAACCAAGTGCAAGACAGAGTTGCTAACGTTAGCCTAAACTCTGTTAAAGCTAACATCTAGGACCAGTTTCCACATATTGAGGAATTACTATATGATGGATGTGCTATCTTAGAAAAGGCAATTTAACCCCAAAATAATGTAGTATAAAATGCTTTTTGACTTTAGAAATTAAATTAAATGTGCATTAATACTTTGGGTAGAACGCTAGCTAGCTGGACATGCTAACATTTGCTTTGTGGTTCCTTACCTTTGGTTTTTGAAATAAACTCTTTATCAGGGCTGTGTATAGGCAATAATCTAATGATATCATATTAGTAGTAATATTGAAAAACTGTTAGCAAAGAAAAACATTTCATTTTAGGAAAGCTAATATAATAAAAAACACACCATCAAATGATTTTGCTTTTATCATAGTCCCTTGTAACATCCAACATCACAGCACTACATACTTGGTATATGCGTGCAAATAACAAAAATAATCTAAAACGGTAAACAAATGAGTTAAATACAATTTAAACTGACCATCACACAGACGCCAGTAGGACTGACTGAATCTGTTTTGACTCCTTCTGCCATTCAATTTCCAACTTGGCAGCACACAGAAGGTGAAACATGCTTTAAAAAGCTTCTGAGAAAACGATTAGATTTTTGGCTTGTTTGCTTGAGATGTCAATTATAAACTCAACAAACAAATTGAAAAACAAACTTTAGATTCTAGTAGCAGCCAATATGTCTAAAAACGGTTATGTTTATTGCCAAAAGCTTAATTTAGTGCCATGTTGTGCATAACTCTACTTTTTCATGCATGGTTCTGAATACATTATATCAGCCCATTATCTCGCTACCCGGACGCTGGAGAATGTCGGCTAAAACCACCTGTTCATGGAAATCAGTTCCCTAGCACATCCATTTGCCAACAACATTACACAAGTCATGAAAGACGGCTTGCCACTTGCCATTTGACAAACTTGTAGTCTTTTTCTCTCTTTTTTGGTGTCATATTATATTTGGTGAAGTTTTAAGAATGTTTCCTTTTTGGCAAAGGTCACCTGCAATTCGGCTAAGCAAAGTTCTTGCTCTTTTTTCACTCTGTACACTTTCTCCCTTTGTCAACTCTAAAAAATAGGTTGCTAATAGCTTCAATCTTTGCTCTGATGAAATAAATGGTGGCAGAGATCACAGACAAATTGATCAAATGTGAAGTAACAGATGAATGATTGCAATTAAAGGCTGGGTAGCTGTTGAAAGGGAACTAGCTTACTAATTGATTGCCCTTCCACAGAAAATGTATCATTATGCTAAACATCAGTCACTAAAAGCTGTGTCGAGTCCATGTGACAGCACACATCTGTGGCAGCATTTTGTCAAAACGACAGGACTACAAGCTTGGTGATGAGCATGAATATGTGACAGGAAGTCAATTTTGATGATCGACAACAAGTGACTATGAGCAGGCAGTGAACTGAGAGCAGCAGTCCCTTCCTTTTTTTCTTTAGCTGCACGCTGTAACAGCTTGAAATGGAGTTGTAAATGATGGGCAGTAGTCCAAAGAAGCCCTGATGCTAACAAAATGTGGATAGGCGAGATGTAAATAATTTGTCAAGAACTGTTTGATGAGAAATGTTGGTCAAGAGAGAATAACTTCACAGAATTTCTCTGACTTCATAACATGTTCAATGTCTTATTCCCTTCTGTGATGACAGAATAATCATTGTTTGCTCTTGAGACATCTGACAGGCTTTCAGTTATTCAGACAGATCATCTGGCAAGTGTGCTGTTGTTAAAATGAGTCTTGAAACTAAAATGAACTGCCTAGAAATAGAAAAGCTTTTCAGATTGTGGTTGCATACACACATTTTATTTGCATCTACCCTTTGTCCATATTTGCACGTTGCTTGTCTTGTATCTGTCTCACATACTATACATTTTCAATTTGTGCCCAGCAAAAAAAAAGATATGTTCCAACACTTAACCCTTATAAATGTCCAACTAACAAGTGTCAGCCCAGAAACCATCAATATATTTTTAACCATCCAGTCCTACACAATCCCTAAAGTACATTGTGGTGCAACAACAAGGTCACTCTGTACTTCAACCACTTCTACTGAACAAGTAAGGTCATTCTTCACGCAGCCACAATAGTTCACTTGTCTGAGAAACATAGTTTAAGATCGATATTGTACTGTACACTGCGCTGTGTAAGTGTGCCTGTCTGAAAGGGAAAGATACAACAGTGATTTAGTGTTCTGAGGATGAATAATGGTGTGTGAAGAGACGGCTAAACTGTGTGTTGTGCCTCTTGAGAAACACGAGAAAATTACACTTTGCTCTATTGTAGGCAATTAACTCATCTCAAAAAATATAAATTGGTGGTTGCTGGGTGACTGTTTGGTTATTTTTAATGTATTGCCCAATAGTTTGCGACTAGGCGGACTGTCACCTAGCACTGTGCTAAAAGTTTAAATTATTTCAATTGACTGACCTTTTGACACCAAACCCAAAGAGCAAATCGCGTATCATGTGAATGCAGTATTATGGTCAATGTTATTTTTCAAAACTCATGAATTAGAATCCCCTGTTATAGTCCTGTTTACCTTCCTGTCCTGCACTAAATAACAGACACACTTAGCGACTACCTGTAGAACAAAGTGGGCAATAAGGTGTTAGAAACAGTGGATGTTTACCATAAAAAGTGTGCTGCGTGTTGAACTGGTTACCAACAACTTTTTCATAATAACTCAGGAAATGCTGAAATTGGTTATGTGTTCGAGCGTAGTGCTTTTGCTATATTCAGCACTGTTTGGATGTTTTGGCAGAAAAACTATAGAGGATTTGGCTAAATGATTCACATTGAAAGTGCTGAATAATGAAAAAGGAATGAAAAATAAGTGTTCCTCCCATGAAAAGAAAAAAAGCTAAATGGAATTCAACCATTGACAGTAATAATTAAAAACGTTGCTTTGCTCACTGTGTCAAACTTGTCTTCTGAAAAAAGGCAGACAGTATGTAAGCCAATTTCAGCTTGTGTTCCCCGCTGGCCCACATGATTGACAGAAAAAGTAATCATTTGTATTGGACCTGACGGATCAAATTGTGATGATGGAATGATTGCTCGCTAACTGACCTTTGAATGTGTGCATTGCAGCACTTTTAAAGCTGTTTCTCTTGCACTTATGCCCAGCAGTCTTATGTGAACAGCAATTTGGACGTTGACCACTTGACACACTCAGAATCAGGCCTATTGTTGTGGGATTATTGCTGATGCATTGTGGCTGTTCTTGGGCACTTTTTATTATAAACACACAGAAGCTAATCAATCTAAACCCAAAGAAAGTGTTGACGTATAGAAAGGCCACTCAGCCAACAGAACAGGAAATTGGAAGGCCCATTCAAACTGCAATTTATTAAAAAAAATGTAATTTTAAAAACATCACCATGCTGTCTGCAATGCAAAGAAGACTGACAAGTAGTACCATTTGGATAATAGAATCAAAATACCTGAACATCGTATTATGCTTTGGTTGTATAACATTTCTACTGCAAAGCACAAAAAACATCCTTTCAGGTTTCATAATTGTATTTTGTACCTCTTCTTTGACATGTGTACATGCTTCAATGCAGCACCTCTGTTCACCCTCTGTGTGTGGGAGTTCAACTCTGGGATTTTAGCCTTTGCAGACCATTTACATGCACAGAAACGCATATAACACACTACAGGAAAGGGAAAACTCCAAAAAGCATAATAGGGCATCTTTAAATATCATGTCAAGAGGACAAATAAACCTGCAAAAAAAACCTTGCATAGCCTTCTGAATCCTTTTCTGTAATTTACACTGCTGCCATTATAACGCTGTGTAAGTGTGCCTGTCTGAACGGGAAAGATACGACAGTGATTGTGTGTTCTGTGGTTTTCTGCTACACAGACTTTTGCTCTTCCAGATGACACTGAAGTTGACATTAAGAGCATGCTTTCAATATGTGACTGTCTGTGGGAGAAGACAAGCTGTTGTCACACTGACATCTGCTGCAGAAACGTCCTATCTTTAGTCAAAGCCATCTATTTTAATCACAGCATGTCAAATATAACAGGATGAATAATGGTGTGTGAAGCGCAGGAGACGTGTAATCTGTGTGCCGCACCTCTGGAGAAACATGAACAATTAGACTTTGTTCTATTGTAGGCTTTATTGAAGGCAATTCACCTGTCTTACAATGAGGGAATGGCACAGAAATCACATATTCGGTTAAACATGTTTTACTTTTTTGACGAATGGAGAGAGAATTCTAACAGAGGGATGAAGGGAGGACAGCAGCTAAGCCAAAATAAGTTATGACAATTTATTGAGGGGAATGAAACTGGTAGTGGTCGAATTTAGAGCACTATATACTGTTGGTTGAATGGCAGCAGCTCTATTATTAATGTCCTTGTTCAAGAGGGGAATAGTGAAAGGACATGAATCAGGGAATAATTTGAGTTTCGGTTGAAAAAGAAGAACTGACTGCTGTTGGTGTTAAGGCAGGAGATTATTAAAGTTTGATCAAAGTATCCCGGGTAAGGAAAGCACAAAGTTACTTCCATTCTTGGGTTATGGGTGCATCGTGGGGTATATATGATGTCCTCATCTAGAATCATGTCAGGGCCCCAGCAGGCTTCAGACAGGAGCTGGTACAGTCTTGGATGATGTGTCCACAGTGATGGACAGGTGAAGCAGAGTCCTAACATCCAGCCAATCCATTTTTTAGTATTATTAGTAGGTTTCAAAGAAAATACATCAATAGAAAACACATTGTTTGGTTGATTCCGGAAAATGTGTTGAATGACGCACTCCTGAAAGTTGAAAAAGGCAAACAAACTGCTTTGAATGCCTGCCAGATATGAAAATGTGGCAGGCATTCAAACCCCCGCCTGAAATGCCTCCGGTGGATTTATTAGTTTTCTTCCGTAACATAGTGACATCACAATGTAACACTTGCACTTCTATTGGCTAGCACTCCAACATATTGTATGCGATAGGCTAAACAGAGCCGGCCAGCTAACCAATCAGAGCTGACTGGGCTGTGGTTTCAGACAGAGGGTGAAAAGAGGTGCTGCAGCACAGGCAGTATGAGAAAAATAAATAGCTTTTTGAACATTAAAGCATGGAGACATGTCAGAGCAGAGGCACAAAATACAAATATGAACCTGAACATTTGCATAACATGTTTTTAATCTCAAGAATGTATTTTCTTTCCTGTGCTCAAACTGAAGTACACACGAGAGTATACCTTTCTATTGGTTCTTATTTGCCAAACAAGCTAAATAAGAGCATGAAGATTGCTTGCCTATTATTGCTTCCAGTGCCACCAGTTAAACCCCACGGCCCCGCGGGCGGGGGAAAAACGCAACATCTTGAAAGAAACAGCGTCTGAGGGATTCTTAACATTTAATAAACTATGAATGTGTCATACTCACTTAACGGGAAGAAACTCAGCTTTCAGACAATATTAACAATTTTGAGCTAAACGGAACATAAGGGTATAACAAAGGCTCTGAATTAGCCCTGAGAGAAAAAATGCTAACGCAATTAGCACAGAACTCAAGGTAAAATACCCTTATTACTTATCGTATCTGCACAGACAAGATATCGATTAGCAAACTGAGATTCCACAGATTCCAGACATATAAGTATCATCACTGAGCGATCGGAACTCGCGACATGGGAAGCAAAACCATACATCACACCACGTAGCATTACGGAGCAAACCTGGGAGAAATTCATACCTATGCTGTTGTTCTGATCAAAAGTTGTGTTCAATGGCATTAAAACGATAAAAACGCTGCTGAAGGTTAAAGGTGAGGTGTCATGGCCATTTCCACTGATCATAATTCCATTGTTGAGGTATACTAAAATAGAAAAATACTGTGCAATTTTCCAAACTCACATTGGTTTCGCATACAGCATCTCTGTAAAGTGTGTGTATTCACTTTCTCCACTAAATGGCTCGCTGCAGCTCTCCCCCCCCCTCCCTGTGAGCCCAGTGTGCTCCGATTGGTCAGCTCGGCCCCTCTGTTCTGATTAGTCAACCACCAGAGAGGCTCCGCTCCGAAAGGTGGCTTAGCTGACAGTTAGCTGCTAGCTAGCTGAAAACACCAACGGTAGCACACACCATGATATGCCAATATATACACCTTACACACCCCATAACATGTACAGATTCGAGTATAGACATTTGGGGCGTAGAACGGAAGAAGAGTACGTTATTTTTACCTGTAATAAACTACTACTTTGTTTGATGAAAAATCAAATCATGGTTTGCTATATATGAATGATATGTTATAGGAGCAAATACTTCAGGGAAGAAAGGCTACTAAGTATTTTCTATCAAACTTTATTTTAGAAATGTACAAAATGAACATAAATATACATATATACACGGTATATCATCCATTCCTCCCCGCCGTCTTGCAAGCTACAACCGGGGCTGAGGCATCAGAGTGATCATACTGTCCGCCAGATACGCCAGGAGTTTCCTGATCTGGCTGGATGAAATCAAATGCAAATCACAAAATATTATATAATAGAAACGTAGTTGTTTTAGATTTGTTAGTAGTAGTTGTGGTAGGAGTGTGTATCTCAACACCGTTAGATATTGCCAGCTAATATGCTAACCTAGCTTTCTTGTTTACCTTGGTAGCATATGAACGTTAGCTCGGAGAAAAGGCAACTAATGTAGTGTAATAAAACCACTATGAACAAAAGCTAGTGGTTCATATT
>CALSBZ010046932.1:7227726-7253899 GCA_943591055.1 Gobionotothen gibberifrons
GTATAGCTAGCCTCGTTAGCATGCACAGTATACTCCGGGTGATTTCCCTCCGAGCTGGAAATCACCCGGAGTATACTGTATGAGTATTCAGTGTGTGAATGCAGACATTCTCCTGCCATCACAAACATGTAAAGCCATCTGCTGACATTGCAGTTTATATATGTAAACGTTAGCAACTGAGCATGCACAGAGCCGCGTCGCGTCGAGGAAAACCACACATAATGTACTGGCCGTAAGGGAAATCACCCGGAGTATACTGTATGAGTATTCCGTGTGTGAATGCAGACATTCTCCTACCATGACAAACATGTAAGGCCATCTGCTGACATTGTAGTTTATATATGTAAAGGTTAGCAACTGAGTTAGCCCAGTTAGCACCGTGTCAATGGCTATTAGCACCCCAAAAAACGTTTACCCATTTTCACAGTTGTGGTAGATATAGCTTGCTTGTTTTAAACATCATAAATACGCAAACAACAATGAATACTTACAGGTTGTGTACCCGAATCTCCCGCTGGTCCAAACAAAGTAGGAACAGCATCCTCCTTCAGTGTCCTACGCTGTACAAATCCGGCATCCAACAGTACATGTTTAGGCTGGCAGAGGGTGCGGCGGCTGCGGCCAGCGCCGCTGGGTGTGGCCATAGCTTCTCTGGATTGGTCCATTTAGTGTGGCCATAGCTTCTCTGGATTGGCCCATTTAGTTCCGGGCACGTGCTTTCGTAAGCATGACCCGGAAGAATCAAATGGATGATGACGTTTTCACCAACGAGGCGTTTTGGGGAGGTATTTTCTGAGTTAGAGTTTTACTCGCTACAGGGTGCACTTTTGAGGGTTTTGACTCTGCACACCGTTTACATGCATAAAAACCTTCATAACACACAAGGGGACGGGTAATAACCAGAAAAGCATGACACCTCACCTTTAATCCAATGTGTCTGTGGATTATGTGTATGACAGCTTCCGGTTTTGGGCATTCTGGCTACGCATCACTCTATTCACCAATGGTAATGTTTAGATGGATTTAGGAACTTCCCCTGGATTCTATTGGCTCTAACGGTTAAAAAGAGGTGTCAATCATCAAAATCGACCAAGGGGGGTCATAGATATGGAAAATGCACCCAAATGACCCCAGAAGTGTTTTTTTTTCTTCTAAATCTCTCTAAAAAGGTCAAATGTCACTTGTTTTGCATCGATCTTGATACAGGGTACTTATTATATGTTATAGTTTGGATTCCTAAAGCTTTTTGTCTACTATCCCATCATTCAAGGGTGGTTTTCACTAGTAATGGTTTTTCTTTGGTAGGACACTATAATTTACATTTGTTTACTATGTTCAATCTGAATTTACTTTAAAATAAAACAATTCTATATTGATTCTGACTCCTCTACATCCAACTCACAGGTTTATCATTGCTTTGAGAAAAAAGATTATTAATTTAACTCTTTTAGAAGTGAAGCTATAGTCATTTGTTCTGGGAATGTCATTTTCGAGCCTGAGGCCTGAAAAACAGGCTCGGGGGTCAAATGGTTGGGGTAAACCATGTACATTTTGTTAATGAGGACAAGCTGGCTCTGAAGAAATAGTTATCAATTGAGTCTGAACTATGGTGGGAGGTTGGTTTCACATATGTCATTTTGGTTTTAACAAAACCATGGAGGAGTGAAAAGGGATCATGAAAAACGTTGGTTCAGCTTTACTGGCTTCCACTGATTTAACACGTTTTACTGCTTGGATGTCCTATCCTTTAAATGTGAGATCCTCTACTGCCAAGTCACATATTGATCAAAAACGTACTCGTATCCTTTGTGCCACAAAACTTTCAAAAATCGTTTAAGTGCTTATACTTCAGCTGACATTCAACTGATATATCTTTTGCAATCCACAAACCTGCATTTGTTTCTTTTGAAGATTTCACCTTCAAAACAATTGATCAACTACACTTTGATGACACAAAACCCTTAATTACACATATTCAACTCTTAACTACACTTATTTGGACACTTTATTAACTCTAATAGGTTTCTAAAATGACTGCCATTTCAACTTTTAGCTTTGTGCTTCATCTATCACTTCAACAACTCCTTTTAGTATTTTAACAATTTTAGCTGCACTCATATGCATGCAAACATTCATTTTCAGACTAAAATCAATGAAAATAGGAAGGAAACGTATTAAAGGAAAAACTGCTGTGTTTATTGAAGCATGCATGAACAATTCAATCGTGAGCTTTAATTTAATAAGTACTGTGGACCCTCAGGCTCAGTACACATTGTTTTTACTGTGATAAGCTTTATGACACAACAGTGGGATCAGCTGCTTGTTCTATCAGTGTAATCAGATCTCATCCGTTTGATATCAGTGATGGAGCTGCAAGCGGCTAAATAGATTTAGTGTTCTTTCAGTGAGATAGTCTTCCCAGAGGAATCTTGAGATTGCATTAATATTATGTTATGCTTTACCTCGTTATAATCTAATAACCTTGGTTGAGAGGGGCATGGTTCGAACTTTCTTAGCTAAAGTTGAGAGCTTTGGTTTATTTTGGAGGAAGCAGGCATGTGTGAAGTCCCTACTGTGGAGGATAAGTCACCTCCAGCATGTTCCCAACACAACGCATGGTGTACAGGTGGAGACATGCTGACAGCAGCGCTCAAGCAGGGTGGAGATAAATCAGCACATAACTCTTGACTGTTACCCTTTCAAAAACTGCTCAGAAAAGAACTCTAGAGTCATCATGTCCTGAACCTGGTTTCAATACCACATGCATTAGTTAGGGCTTCTGTCGGCATAAAATCATTTCTAAAAGTAAGCATCTTTTATCTATCTTTTATCCGCCTTGAGTAAAAGAGCTCCACCCAGCACCTTTTTCTGAGATTACCAGTTTGTAATAAAACTCACAATTGGGTAATAAAAAGCATGGCGGCCTGTCAGTCTGGGAAGGTGTTAGGGTCTTATTCAGTTTCAAGTATCAACGTCCAGATGTCTTTCCTCTCGGTATATCTCACTTTACCAAAAGATCATCTGGCTAATCCCAATGTTGTCTCTTCTTTCTGTTCATTAACTGATATCTATAATTGTATCATGGTGAGGCAGATTGAAGCAAAGACAATGATGAAATTCAACACAAAACTGCTTCTTAGTTGGTGAGTAGTTACACAAAGATACACACACACACACGCACACAACCACATTAGCATACTCAAAGTGTTCTTAATCAAGCCACATGGTCGGTTGATTTGGACACTTTAGGCGGGCTAACTGGATTACAAGGATTTAGCGGGCAGTTGCCAGACCGGCTGCTGTAAATCACCTCCGCCCTGGGAGAGTTTGGAGGCAGTCGGTGCCTCCTGCGCTCTCCCCAGCTGCTGTCTGACCTCCCCAGCACAGCAGTCCAGACACCGTCTACTGTAAGGACGTTGGTGGCTGCGATGTGACAGAAAGCAGTCGGTGGGTGCCAGACATGGGGGTGAGAACAGACAGCGGCAGATGGAGGGGGAGTGGAGAGTGGAGAGATTCAGATATAGTGGAAATGATAGTTTGAGAAGTGAAAGCGCTGAGAGAGAAATTGGATGGAGGTGAGGTATGAGATTGAAAGTCTCCAACAAAAGAAAAGAAGGCATACAGTGAATAACTGATTTTATACTTAAGACTCAAGTTCATCCTTTTGTCTTTTTATCCTGTTCTGGCCATATGTTTCAAGAGTTTTACAGAAGGCGTAATAAGACATCTACTCAACCAGGAAGCAAAGATAAAAAAGGGTCCTTTATCCAATTTCCAAAACTTAATCTAACTTTGCTCTAAAAGATTAGAGCAAAACTTGTGACGGTTGAATGTGACCAAAGTTATGTGGAAAGGAACAGAATAGGAGATCTGTCTCTGATTTAAAGTCTATTTACTTTGTAGGAAACTCTGCAGCTGTTGAGTTTCATAAAAACTGATTCTGAATGACTCAGTTTTATTTATCTGTTCATTTATTATAGACAAGCATTTAAGAGCTTTAAAAGACCTACAGTACAGGAATTGTAATAACAGTGGCTCATTTTGTTCTATGCGTCTCACTAATTGCGGAAAATATCACAAGTTTAAAAGATTAAACTTGTTTTGTATTCGTTTAGAAAGTCTCCGGAGCCGTGACGGCTGAAACTGCACCACAACATCAAAGCTAATCTGATCGCACTTCTCATCCTTCTATTATCTCTTGCCTCATACTCTGCCAGGGGGAGGGAAAGCTCAGTCACTGAGACGAGGCATTCAACTAATGATCAGTCACATTAAACATGCCAACGATTGTGCGAGTAACATCTCGCCTCTGAAAAACTTCCTTGAAGTGGTTGCTAGGAATGATTCTTGAAGCCAATCAGCTAAACAACTCCGATCTTATGCTGACAAGGATTTGGGGCATACACACACATACAAAAATATACTTGGCATGCAAATGTAGAACTTTTTTAAATCAAAATAATCCAAGATATAACTCCTCCTATAAATCCTCAGACACTACACACACAAAATCACGTCGGCCAAAAGGTAAAAAGCCCAGGCGCAGCATTTTAGTTTCGTCTCAGCATTCCAGCCCCTGAGTCGGGCCGGGTATTCTGCCAGCGCAGTCGTTGGCGGCTAAACGTGATTGATCACAGGATTTGTGTCTGCCGCATTAGTCTCGTTCACTACGGGCCTCCCGTGGCCTGCCAAACACTGACGCCCATCAAAGGCTCTCTCTCAGCAAGAATCCTCAACGCTCCGCTGAGTCGCTTCACAAACACCCCCCCCATCCTCCTCCACCTCCCAACCTCTCTATCCCCTGGATTCCTCCCCTCCACCTGCTCCATCTCAACCCCCCTCGGAGGTGACTGCGGGGTCTCGCAGAAAAAAGCACGATTGTAACTGCTTTTTTAAATTTTTATAAACGAGGTAGAGTCAACACTTTCGGGGAATAAGCCTCAGCGGCTGCTTTCTGCAGACAAACAACTTGTAAGGGAGGGAATCAGAAATGAAATTGAGGGTGAGGCTATGTCGGGCTGCTGGGGGAATTCAGGAGCGGATGTAGTGATTGTGAGTACAGCGCGGGTGCATGTGTGTTTGTGTAAACTGAGATAGAGTGTCGTGTCGAGACATTCATTTTCATCAGGGATAACAACACTCGGAGGACCTGAAGGAGAACGGTGATATGGAACACACTAGTTGAACTTAAGACCTAAAGAGTTTTTTTTTTCTCAGTTAAGATTGCTTTTCTAATGTCGGAAGATTCTGGCTCTTGTCCTGCCTGCTGGAGCTCTAAAGGGACTGGAGATTGTAAGCAAGGGGACAAAAAAAAGAGACCAATGTTCTAATCCAATGCCAGAAGTCTCTAGAGTTCACCAAATACAGTGAATAAAATAAATTGTATCCACTGGCAAGGTCTCAAGACCAGTCCATCGCAGCTTCTAAGCATGCCTGCTTTTGGCAAACACTAAGTGACATTTAGTGACATAAAAGTGCCTCACTTGTAGCTCCTAACATAATCAATATGGATCACTAGATTCATGAAAAGAACCCGAGAAGAATGTTAATTTAATACCAGTTGGAGATCTGACAAGTTGGAAAATGTCCAAAGATTGAATACTTTTTGGCGTTCTTATGAAAGCCTTTGTTGAAAGAGTATTTAATTTCAACTCCATTTCTGATTTGATTAGAGTTACAGTAGACTGACTCAATCATATTCACTGACATAGAGACGGACACAAAGACAGGCTTTAAATCCTGCGACACTCACTCACTCTTCCCTGGTTAATTGAATAAACCAGACATTGCTCAACAGTAAACGTCTGCATCTGTGAAACAACAGCTGCACATCTGTGAAGAGTAAATGAGGTAGGCTGCCGGTAAAGTTCAAACTTTTTCTGACACTGCAGAGGCGCACTTTATAATATGTTCCCTCTGCATTCAAACACAAACTAAGAAACACAATACAGAGAAGTTTTGCAGCATCTTGCAATAAGAGGTCATTAACTTAGGGAGATGCAGTGAGTCTATTTCAATGGTCATGCCTCTTAGCTCCAATTAACTGTGTTTCTAGTGTAATGAAAGCAAAACTGAACTAGCAAAAGGGCACTTATACTAGGATTTCACCGAAATGTGCAAAATAAAGGGACTTTCTGGATTAAGCAAGACTCATTCATTACTTTATGTGCACAGACAGAAACAAATTGTCAAAATTGCAGTTGGGGAATAAACTTTTATTTTTGTATTAAAATGAATTGTTTAGTTTAACATGAATAATTCTCACAATTTGTCTTAGGTTTGCTTTTTGTGTTTTACACTCAATTAGTTGGTATGACTCTTTCAAACAAAAACTCAGTCTTTAAATCATTTTACTCTGCTTTCATGAAATGGTTTCCCACACCAATTCTTCTTTTTAGCAAACTGAGTAGCCTATATTGAATATCTATCTAGTATCTATGCACTGACTTGAACATTTAATTATTTTTGAATCAAATTGTGACCCCAAGAAATCAAAATGTAATCATGATGAGATACCAAATGTATCTCACTATCTATAGCCAATCAGATTTCTCCTAAATTCTAAGCCAATCACATGAGCGCGCCCCCACGAGGGTATGATTTATTGCGTTCATGACGTAGCGCTTCATATATACGCATTTTGCGTTGTCCGTTGACAGGTCCATGGAGCCTGCCTGCAGGCGCTAATCTCAGGACACCTCCACTCTCAGTACATTGCCACTTTCCGAACAGGAAATGCACGCAAATACAATCTTTTATATTATTAAGGTACAGCGCCACTTTCCGAACCATTAATGAATGCTTGTGTACACAAAAACGGCGGGCAAAACCGTTTTTAATGTGTGTTTCCTGCAGGGACGTGCACATACATTTGGAGGGACATTTTCTAAATTAGAAAAAGCCCCCCCCCGAAAAAAAACACAAGACCTTTTTTATTTTTTTCTAAATGAAAACCAGGGACATTTTTTTGTTTTGCGGCCCATATCTCATTAAAATATCTAATGTTACTAACTATTAAAGAAAAAATGGGGACAATTCTGTTTTAATGTAGGCTAGTTTGACCATTGTAACTGCTGTGCAGACATACTGATAAAATAGGGCTTCTAAGTAATTTTCTTAAATAAACTCACTAATGAATGAAACCAGTTCAATACGCATTATTCTTATTCTTATCATTCTTTATGAGCGCAGTAACGGTAAGGTATCTAATTACTTATTTATTTAGTATTCCATAACTTAACTGGCTGGCTGAGAGAGGACGCTGGCGTAGACTGTTCGCCGCTTCTCCAGCTGTACCTAGTAGTGTTTTTGTTTGTTTGTTTGTTTGTCTGTTTGTCGTTCTTTCCATGGCCTTCGGACCCTAGTCCTTTCCTGGTCCCCTGGCTTCCTTTATTTAATTTAATTTAATTTTTTTCTTGTTTTGTTCGCTCCTCATTGTCTGTTTTGTTTTGTCTGTCCACCATGTACAGCGACCTTGGGTCCCGTGAAAGGCGCTTTTTAAATTCCATTTATTATTATTATTATTATTAATAAGAGATGGTCAAACTAAAGTGGTATGGCAGAAATCCTACAATGAAGCGGGACAGTGAAGTGTTCTCCCGTATGTGAGAGAGGGCGATCAAGAAAAGAGAGCGAGCGACCCCGTTGAGGGAGTTTACGGAGCAGATGAAAAGACACAGAAAGACAGAAGCACAATAACAAGCATATTTTGTTTTTTTTGTTGTAAATAACCGACGGTGTCAAGAGGAAGTAAAGTCCCCTGGTTTGTCCCCTATACTCTAACTGCCATGAGAAAACTCAAAATCAATATAAGCATATTTAAAAACGGGGACATTTCCGGGGACAGATTGACCCGGGGATTTGTCACCAAAGCCAGGCAGGCACATGATCACCATAGCGACCTTGAGGTTATGAAAGGCGCTATATAAATTCAAGTTATTATTATTATTATTATTATAGCATAGCCATATGAGGCCGGAAGGCTGTCCATTGCTTTCAGCTGTCAGATTGTAAACAAAGTCACGTGACTGGGGGCAGATGACAGTGCTGACAAGGTGTGCTTTATCGCAGCGAGACGCTACAATACTAATTGTGGGCTTATCATGTTGATTCGGCCACAACAGAAAAAAAAAACCTCTTGCTCTCTCCAGAGAGTCAGCCAAAAAGGGCAAAAGGGCCATTGCCCGGGCAACATTAGCCCGTACCTGTGCACGTCCCTGGTTTCCTGTATGGTGAAGACAGCTGCTTTATTTATGTCTGTATGAAGTTGTTGTGAGTGTGGACGGAGCAGCAACAGGTTAGCTTAGCCTGATCGATCAGTGGCCTGTACTACGAAGCCAGTTCTACAGACCCTGGATATCTCTGAGTTATCTGGCTTAACCAACCCTAACAAGCGAGATCTCGCTAAGCGGTCCTACGACACTGGTTATCAACTCAGTAAATCAACTCAGTAAATCAACCCAGGGTTTCTCTGTCAGGCTGAGAGCCTGTTCACGTGAAAGGGACGGGGTTAGCAACATTTGACCAATCACAAACAGGGACAAGCGTACTGACAGCGCAGCGTCATACTTCATGAATGAAAAGTAAACTATAATATTAGACAAATATGAAGAAGTTAAACATCCATGACTTAACCCTTATGTTGTGTTCGGGTCTCCCGTGACCAGTTTCAAGTTAAAATTATATAATAACTACGCTCTAGTTTTTTTTATCGGAACAAGGCTTCATGATATCCTCCACAACAGCTATATAAACACTACAAAACAGATTTTGACCATTTTAGCCAAGTCTGAAGGTCTCTAAAAAAAAAGTGTATAATTTGGTGTTCGGGTCTGGGAAGACCCAGCAGCATTGTTGTGGGTGACTCGGGGTCAAATTTGGCCCAATCAAGATTCATCTTTGACTTTAGACATTTGAAGTCTCAAGTGTTTCGTCAACTTAATGTGTTGTTTAAAATAACACTTCGGCATACAGTATGTGACAATGTACGTGTTGCTAAACACAGCTGACAGCCGCCGTGGAACTCGAGCGATTATTCGCATCGCGTCCGGTGTGAACGCGCCATTAGTACAAGTATTATAAGTATTATAATTATTATATAATTACAAAATAAAATCGCCACTCTCAGTACAGCGCCACTTTCCGAACAGGAAATGCCCGCAAATACAATATTTTAAATTATTATTATTATTATTAATAATGATATATATAAATAAAGACATCTTGTATTTTAGTTACACCCGCTATTAATAAATGTTGTCAACATTGGACCTTGACACCGTCCACATAGCTATAGTGAAATAATATAATAGAAAACATTAAGCCTCTTTGATGTAATAATCGGAGCTGAAACCTATCTGCCATCTCATATAACACACACTTCCTTATTTATCTTTGAATAATAATAACGTACAAATAAAAACGACTATACTACTGTCCTTCGGTCCTGAGATTAGCGCCTGCAGGCAGGCTCCATGGACCTGTCAGCTCCGGACAGCGCAAAATGCATATATGAAGTGCTACGTCATGAACGCAAGAAATCATACCCTCGTGGGGGCGCGCTCATGTGATTGGCTTAGAATGGAGGAGACATCTGATTGGCTATAGATAGAAACAATTATAACAAGTACGAATCGGATGACCGTCAGGGGAGTCTCAAAAAACCCACACACGAACGCACAGCCATCCATGCACAGAAAGCGGTTTGTGTTTGCAGGTTCAGAGGTTTTAAACGGAAAACAAATATGTGTGGATCAAAAATACATATGTAAAACTTTTTTCTGTATTTGGATTTTATTTACATGTATATGAAACGGAACACATTTGTGTGTGCATTGAAAAACACAAGTGTGGATCGGAAATACAAGTGTGACTCCTTTTGTGTGCATGTGTGTATTATGAGACTGTTCTGAGCCCATACTTCTGAGCAAGAGAAGATATCATTCAAAGTGCAGATATCCCATAATTAGACTTCCTTGTACACGCAGTACAATTATACTCTATCACCCATTCATAAACAAATGGACATACAGAAAAAGATGCAAAGAAAGACTGTTTGTTATGCTCTTGTGTTTCATTAGTTAGCAGCAGGGGGCCAACAGATCATCACTCAGTGTGTCCTGGATCTGTCTAAAACAACAGCACACACACACACACACACACACACACACACACACACACACACACACACGCACACACACACACACACACACACACACACACACAGTTTAGCATTCCGACAGCAAATTAATTAACCTTATGCATATTTAATGTGATTTAGTGGAGGGAAAAGCAATTAGCCAAGCTGCAATCCTACAGATGTGAAGATTTACATTTTGTCCAGCTGTCGGGTAACTAAAGATTTTTCAGTGTTCCAATGGTGTATTTTAATGTATTGCTCTCCCTACTGCAAACACAAACCTATATGGATTCCATTGTTGTGTTCTGCTCATTCTTCTGTACCTCTTTGTTAGGATCAACCATGTGGTACAATTTGCAAAGATTGGAAAAAAAGGTAGATTATTTTAAATTTAAATCATTTTTAAAGGGGCCATATTCTGCTCAATTTCAGGTTTTATATTTGTATGCAGTGCCTCTACTGTGACATGTCTCCATGCTTTCATGTTCAAAAAGGTCTTTATTTTTCTCCTACTGCCTGTGCTGCAGCACCTCTTTTCACCCTCTGTCTGAAACCAGAGCCCAGTCTGCTCTGATTGGTTCTGTTGTGATTGGTCAACCGCTTAAAGATGTCCCGCTCCTTAGCCTATCACGTTCAATGTTTTGGAGCGCGAGTGTTACAGTGATGTCACTATAGTATGGAAATAAAAAAAGGAGTCCGATCAAGGGTTTTCAGGCACGGGGGGTGAGGTAACTTTTGGATATTAGCCTTTGCAGACCATTTACATGCACACAAACAGATATAAAACACTACAGGAAAGGGAAAACACAGAAAAGCATAATAGGGCCTTTTTAATGTATATAATCACAACAAGGTGCCATCTTGTTGTGATGGCACCTTGTTACAATGTTTAGGAATGTCCCCCTTTAGTGTTAAGAGTTACTGAGAGTTACGGCCCGTCCACTCAGCGGCGTGCGTTGAAGCTTGCCGGCGGGCGTGTCTGAAACTCGACCAACAACCAATCACATGAATCTCCCGCACCGATTGTCTGACGCTTCCGCCGAAGCTTCAAAAGTTGAACATTGCTCAACTTTTGCAGCGAGCAACGCGAACAACGCATAGCAACACGAGTAACGCGTAGCGACGCTCCCACAATGCAGTTTGGCGAATCGTGACGTCACCCCATTCAAAGTGAACGGGCAGAAGGGTTGAAGCCAGTGGCATAACAAGGTTGTGATTGGCCCCGGTGCAAATATTGTTTTGGGCCCCCCCATCGCCCCAAACATAAGCGCACGCTGATGCGCTCACACACGCACAGACATACACAACCACTCAGAAGCACCACATGTATAGGCTATGAATAACAGCCTGCCCTGGCCTCAGACCACCACAGCCTGACAAAGCACAGCGAACTACACTGCAAAAACTGCAGATCTAAACAAGTGTAAATAATCTTATATTTAGATTCTAAATCTAGTTGGTCTTGATTTTTGTTTAAATAGCTTATCTAGTACTTTCTAAGTGCTTTCTTATTTTAAGAGCATGTGTTCTAATTTAGCTCCCTAAAAACAAGAATTTCATGAATCTAATTTGAGTAAGTAATTTGATGCTAAAAAGTACCCTAGTTTTGAGCTTCTTTTGCATTAAATAGGCTTAACTAGATTGCTTGAAATTAGTCTTTTTAATCTTGTTCCAAGATTGTATGTGCTATAATGACAGTCGGACAGCCTGACTTGACAGAAGACATCTTATCAAGTACAATTCACTTACTGCACTGGCAGACACATTTGCTTGTTTTAAGCGCAAGCATGCTTATATCTAGAAAGTTTGGCCTTAAATTTGACAGGGCATTTTGGCAGTGTAAGAAGAGGATTAAACCTGTTTCCTTGAGGTTTGTCTCTGGGGGAATAGGCCGGTAGGCCTACATAGACCGGTTGCTATAATATAGCTTTTGGTCTTGGCGTCGGGGGTCTCAATAGCGCCCTATCGGTTGGGGCCCTTGGGGGAACTGTTGGACCACCGCCGGGCACAGCCAAATCCAGCCTCTCCTCCTAGCTGGCTGGAGAAGAAGGTTGCACAGCCATGGCCACGGATACAGCTTCACTTGTGGAGCTAGATGGCAATGATGGTGTTGAGGCAGGTGAGCTATCGATAGCCTCCGGCTCCGGCTGCCGCTGCACGTCAACATTGCTAATGTTAGCGCTCGATTTCGAGGACGATGCATGACAAAAAAAACGGTCTAATTTTGTCAGTTTAGCTGTTACATCTCCTTGTTCTCTCTTGTCCTTTCTCTTTTGAGCGCTGCTCTTGTGCTTTGATTTGTTGTACATTATAAATGCAAGCTATTACATTTTTTCATAATGCTGCCGAACTTGCTGCTGCTAGCTACAGTACAGTACAGGTTGATTAAATGGTTTGCTCGTCACGCAACGTATCACCTGACATGAAAGGGAGTAAGGTCATTGGACAAACAAATTACAAATTAATTTAGGTTGCTTGGTTACTTTGAAGACTGCATGAACCGGTCAATTCATTGGGGCCCCACCGTCGATAGTTACCCCACTGGTTGAAGCTTCAACGCACGCCGCCGTGTGGACGGGCCTTAAGACGTCCTCAAAAACCTTATGAAATAAACTTTTACTTATTGAACTGAAAGAACCGGACAGCTTAGAGAGGAGTCCGGGCAGACCCTGCTGCTTTTAATAATATTACTTTTCTTGAATGATTGGTGGAAAGGTGACCTGGCAGGGACAGTGAATGTGTAATGAAATATTCATCAGTACACAGAAGTGCTTTTATCTTTGGGTTTTTACAAAATGCTGACTCAAGGCAGGAGCTACACAAAGTACTGACCTGTCCTCTGAACAAACTTTTAACTTTATTTACATCTGACTTGCCTGTCAAACTGCAATGACATGAGACACTTTTTCCATTCTCAGTTGAACTTTTTCCACTTTCCACGTTTAGGGCGCTATACACTAGGCATTTGGAGTGGAAAAGCACAAGGCACTCAGCAAGCAAATGCTGGGAGAAAACGCTTTAATGTTATTGAAAACTATTACAAAAATCCCCAGGCTACCAAAACATGCTCTGTCAGAGCCTTAGGATGTTTTGTGACCCCCGATATCTAAGAAACAAAATTGGCTAAACGAGCTGCCAAGTTCAATCTAGCTCAAATTTGCATAACTCTCCATATACAAAAACAATTATGTTAAAGTACTATGATACTGTACTGATATTTTCAGACGTTGTTCTTTACTTTATCCGTCTTTATATGTAGAAGATATTAAGTTTTCTCCGTAGTGTTGTTTCCATAGCAACAACAACATTCTGTCAACTCGCCTTCAAAATAATATATTATATCCTTTTCAGTTTCCCAGAACACAAATTGGGTTATTTACAACAACCTGATGGACACACGATAAAGGAAATGTTCAAATTCGGCTCTGATCAACAGTTGATGTAACATCAGTGCCGGTCAAAGGTCTTCTTTGTTATTTATTGAGCTTTAAAACAAATGAATAACGACTATATATAAAATACACGGAGCCTCTCTTTTTCCTCCCTCTCTTCTGACAGCGTCAGTGTCTGTCTCATGCAGCTGATCCAGTAATGAGTGACACGGCCGACAGTAAAAATAAACATATTTATAACTAGTTTAGGTAGGCTAGTTTGAGAGGTAGGCTAATTAAAATAGCTAAGGGCGATGATCTGACATGAAGTGTGTGTTTTGCTCGGTTCACCGCTGCATCACAGCGGGAGGAGCTGCAGGTGAGCAGCGGAGTTTTTCAGGCTTCGGCAGCACTTCGGGAGCGGTGCCAAAATCTTTGCTCCCGAAGTTGCTGCCGAAGCCTGATAAATTCCACCGGTGGTCATACGATGGCTTAGGATGCCCTCACGAATGCCTTACGAAGGGCAACATGGACACGCGAAGGCAACACGAAAATGAACCTTCGGCAATGCTTTGTCATGCCAAATATGTTGCCACCGCTCCCGAAGTTGCTGCCGGAGCCTGAGAAACTCCACCGGCGGTCATACGATGGCTTAAGATGCCCTCACGAATGGCCCGATGCTGTTACGATCAGAGCCGAATTTGAACATTTCCTTTATCGTGTGTCCATCGGGAGTCAATTTCGGGACAGTGTGACTGGGGCTTTACAGATTACATTGTAGTCCCTAAAACAATATACATACAGTTTAACAATGAGGATGAAGTTTTGAGGAGCAAACTGAAATCAAATGAGAGCCCTGCCGATGCAGGTCACTGCGCTGAAATCCAACCCTGAGGCTGGAGGAAATGTTTTTTGAGTTACTCTTAAGCCATATGTGGAGTTGGGTCTCTAGAATTCAGATGTGAAACTTAAAAGGTAACCAGTTGCCCTAAAGGACTAAAACGTCAAGCACAGCAAGAAAATGAAGTTACAAGAAGCAAAGAAAGCAGAAAGCAAACTACAAATCTAACTTTAACTTGACGGATAGGAATATCCAACAGGAGTGAACTTTGCCAAAAGCATTCAAAATGTTATAATGAGGACTGGGAACAAGTGGAACCATGAAAATAGGTCAGGAGCAACCCAATGAAAGTGATAACATATCTGAGGCTGCTGCCCCATTTCCGATTAAGAATCCTCAAGAGGTGCGTTAGATTTATGTATTTAGGAGAAACCCAGGAAGGAGCACACTTAACAGCGGGCGGCCATCCTGTGTCCTTTAAACCGCGGCAGAGAATGTTGCTGCTGCTATAGACAGATGGCTGCAGAGGCTGCAGAGGCTGCCAGATGAGAGGCTGTCACACATTCAAATTCCTCCAATAGATTTATACACTGTCCTGACCCAATAAATAAACTGTTTATAGAGCCCAGGATGTTAGCTAATAGAGAAACACTGCTGTCCATATAGCTGTATGAAGCTGCTGCTATTTTTCACAATTACCACTAAATCACAATGCTATCGGTGTCTAATAATTTTCTCTGATGATAACCAACGCCTCAGGGTTTTGATCATCAGCTCATATTGACTTAATTACTCAAGTTGGACAAATTAAAGTTTAGTTTGTCTGTAAACGTGCTCGGCATGCCAGTGTCTGTACCATTTGGGTTCAACCAAAGACAGGTCCTTAAAGACATACAACACAGCTGTGTGACTGTCCCGGTTCGGCTTTGGAGCCACACAAGGAAATGATATATCATGTTTTCATTTAATCAGATCACATCATGTCATTTCGGGGCATAGCTTTAATAGGACAGCCTTAAGCTGTGTCCCAAATGTAGGGCTTCCTCATTTTGAAGTACACATGCTACGATTTGATACATTGTAATGGGTTGGCAAGGCTGTCACATTTGTAGTTTGCCAACACAACTGCTAAATCCCATTCCTGTCACCGGACTCTGTAGAATCTGTAATTGGATTGCTCTGAGAACTTTTTTCTTGCTGGAATTGCTTCACATGGCTTCAGTAGTTTCGACAAACTTGTTTACTGTTTTGATCTGGACCTGTAAGAGCATCAACACATATTTACCAGGGTGTGCATGACTATAATATTACTGATATATAGAAAAATCCATCACATGAAAAGGAAAAGCTGACGGCAGACACAAGTGCTGCAGAACTCAACCAAGGTTTTTTGTGGAAACTAATAGACTTCCAACAAGTTATTTAGATCTATGATCAAGCCACACTTTGCATTGGTTCTCTGACATCCATCTATGTTGTGAGTACTTCCTGCCCTATGGTTAACAGGGTTGTCAGTAACTTTGATGATTTCCTCCATCATCTAAGTTATAAGTGAAAAACTAGGGTTGATATTTTCAGATGTATCTGTCCCAGTTTGCTCTGAAAGCACATTTACTGTACACTGCATATAATATGGATGGCAGCCAATCGAAACTCAAATATCAATAATTTACACAGTTTTAATAAATTATTTAAGAATTGTTGCCCTTGGGATGTGGTAACTGGGTTGAAAATAAAAAAAATTGTTTCAGTTAAAATAATATTGACATTTGAGATCTCCGGGTCGATGTTACCAATGGAGCTTACAGTATAACTACTAAAGCTAAATCAGTGATATCTTGAGTAGAGTCAATATAAAACGCAGGTAGAAAACCATGTTGAATTAAACATAACCTTTGTATACCTTGGGAACAGTTTCTCATAAATATAGTATTCTCAAATATTAACACTGATTGAGAATCTTGCTGCCGTCTTAGTTGAAGGTCGATGACATGCACATGGGACGGGAGATACAGAAATGACCTTAATACCACCCACTCTTTACACTGTGAAGCTCTACAGATATTATTCTGGCAGTCATAAGAAACATTATCCCTTTTTAATATAATCCGTTTTAACAAGGGAGATCAAATAAATGTTTTAGGGCCCATCTTAATTATGAATTCAACTAATAATACCTCTTCAAGGCTTCAAAAATGGTCTTACAACTCATTAAATTCCCTGCTCTAAGTGCTGGTTTTCAAAAAGGCAGCACATGCTTTTAGTGTAAATTACTCAAATGAAACACACTTGTTTGTGCATTTGAATAAATACATGGCAAACATGATGTGTAATTAGATCAAAGTATTTCCTAGGTTTACTATTAATTATTCATGTGCATGAGACATATCCTTAATTCAGATTTGAAATAAACATAGCTGTCGAGAAAAAAGGAGTTAACGACATAGTTATACACTTCTAGGCTGGCGCTGGTTAAAAGGGTCAGGGTTTTTTCTTTCGAGTGACCTGACCTCAGTGTAAGAGCTGGAGTAACTTTGTACTGATTCAAATCTGGTTTGTCAATTTTGCTTTGGAAGGTTCCTAACAGAGTAAAAAAGTACCTAAGTGGCAGCCATGATAAGAACTGTTCGGATTCTTTAGATCTGGAAAGGAGCTTCAAAACTTCATTTACAATCACCTTAAGCTCAGAACACATCCTTTACAAAGGGAGAAGATGTTGTCCAACAATACCTTGCAGCTGCAACATTTAACGTGACACGACATTTGGCCGTTCGCGGAAAACACAGATTGTGACAAATAAACCCGGCTCCCTCCCAACTTGATTCAATCTTTCTATCTCAGGTTTCCTAATGGATTTTTAACGTTGGTTGCACTTTTGAACAACAGTTAGAGGAAGTGCTCCTCAGTGAGGTTATCAGTTAAAGTAGTGGTCTGGTTAATGGCGTTTCACAGCTTGGGTTTAAAGGCAGCGTGTGTTCTCAATATGTCTGCAGATGATAAGGTAATATGGCAGATGTCTTTACTTGAAATGTGAGGCTCTGTACCCACAGTAATTGAAAGTATCTGATTACTAGATATGTGGTGACTGTGGCGCAGGGGATAAAAAGGTGTCGACCAATCTCAGGTTCAGTAGTGCAATCAGGGAGTGAACATTAGATCAAAGTTTCCTTGAGCAAGACAGATACATACTTTTTAATTCTGTAGACATGTCTACAGTATGACATTCACATCAGCAACAGCTATTTGTTGTGTTTACTGCAGGGTAAGCATGCTAAAGGGCTAAGATGGTTAAGGAGGACACATAATGCACATTTTCAGGTTCATATCTGTATTCTCTGCCTCTACTGTGACATGTCTCGATGCTTTCATGTTGAAAAAGCTCTTTATTTTCCTCATACTGTCTGTGCTGCAGCACCTCTTTTCACCCTCTGTCTGAAACCAGAGCCAAGTCTGCTCTGATTGGTTAGCTGGCCGGCTCTGTTGTGTTTCACGGACAATCAGTTGGAGCCCTAGCCAATAGAAGCACGAGTGTTACGTAGCGATGTCACTATGTTACAGAAGTAAAGTAAGGAGTCCAATGGAGGCATTTCAGGCAGGGGGGAGTGTGTGGGAGAGAAAGTCCCTATGGAGGGAACTTAGACTTTGCAGACCATTTACCTTCACAAAAACCTATTCAACACACTGCAGGATAACCCCAGAGAGCATAGGGCCTCTTTAAGATTTGTAAGCTGCCTTCATGGCTCCTATTCCTGGAAACTAATGTTCTAGATGAAGCACTATGTAAGACGTTAAGACTTCACAGCAGCCTGCGTAATAGACCATTGGGCAGGGAGAACAATTTGATTTACATGAATCTACCACTCCCCTATTGTAAGAGAGAAGAAAAGCTGAGCTAAACTTGAGAAAAGCAGTTCTGCCTTAAAGGTCAGCCCACCTCAAGTGAGCCGCAGTTTTAGCTAACTTCAGGGCTAACTATTTCACAGCAGGTGGCAGCAAGACACAGAGCTCGGGTCTTACAGATTTCCGCATTCAGTCAAAGACAAATAAACTGTGAAGATGCTCCTCACTTCAGTCGCCAGGCTTATAATACACTTGCGGACCCCAGACAGAGTGACATGCAACGTAGAGGTTGGACGTAAGTGACAATGGCAATAGAGACAACAAGGGGAAACAGATGGATGATGATGGCACAGTGAAATGGAAAGAATATCCAAAGAGGGCAGAAAGAGAGCTGGGAGAAATAGAGCTTAGAAAAGGTGAATGAGAAAGTTGGGATTGAAGCAGTCACTGGAGAAAATTAAATGGGCCATTTCACTGTGTGCACACAGATTAAAAATATTGATGTGAGTAAGAAAGAATTAATACGCAAAAGCAAGATAAGGAAAATAGTCTTGTCAAAATAGTGAAACCTAGTTGGAGATGGATGCTCAGAGAAGAAGAGAAACGACTCAAACCTTCAAAACCCAGTAGCACAATAAGCAAATACAAGGCACTTGTAATACAAAGAGAACAAGTGCTTCATCGTGGGGCCATTCTGACGGAGAACTAATTTGTGCTTTAAGCGCGCAGCCTCCTCTGCAGCACAGCAGCATGCCCTCCAGCATCTCACCCCCCTCATCAGGCCTGTATCAAGAAGAAGAAGTGATGGAAATTTTCCTTCCAAGGGTTTCTAAGAAGTGTTTTCACAGCTGTGTCTCCCTCTTTATACATCTTTGTTTGTTATGTTTGTTTGTGTGGCGGGGGAGTTTTTAAGTAATGCAGATTTTGTGGTGAGGGACTTCAGGGCTCCTGAACAAAGAAATAAACACAAACAGTAATTTGTAGCAGCAGTACATTTGGACATGAACAACACCTTTTGTTGTCCCTAATACACGACCAAAGATGCAGAGCTGCTTCTAAAGAGAACTTCTGGTCCTATAGTTTTAACAACCCTTTCATTGTAGGGATTTGGAAATGTCTCCCAAGGGTGTGCCTTGAGAAATTGGCCACAATAATCCCAGTAAAATTGTTAATAAAATAAACAAAATGAATATCCTGCACAATAGTCCAACTTGTTGATGTAAAGTTGTCATAACATTAGGCATGACAACAACAAGTACAGCTAGAGCAGAATTGCCACGGCCCCAATGGTGGAGGAGACCAAAAAGGAGCACAGCATCATTTGGCTTGGGCATCAGATGCTACAACTTCAGATGTTTTATGGATAGCCCAAGACTTTCAAGAGAATTTAGCAAAAGGGTGATCTCAGTTAGTCGTTCTTCTGGCAATGTCCATCCCTGTTCTAAAAAAAACCTGAATATTTGAAAAACTGGTACCAAGGAATGTTTTTTGCTCAAAATGTGACTAAAATTATTAAATGTTTATAATCATTGCGAAATAATGTTCTGTTGGTATACAGTATGGGCTAGTTGTTTCAGATCTTAAACAATATAGGCCTACCAAAATCCTCATGTGTTGCAAGGTTGATATTTATAAGATCTCAAGATATAAGTGATGCAGGAATAATCGTAAAACTCAGAAGGTTAGCATCTTACTACTTCCGGTTCCCTTGGCTTAAAGTCAATGGTTTTGTTTGACTTGTTTGGGGTTATGTACCTATAATAAGGTATTTGGTTAACACAAGCTGAAGATATTTTCTCGTTTGGTTCTACGACATGTTATACATCACTAAATACCCTAATTGTGAATGTCCGAAGCTTCTTTGTGGCACAAAAACAATTATCTAAATAAACGACTAAACGTCATCAAGCCGACGTTTGTGGTGTAAGTGGTGTTAATATGTGGAGATTGCCTGCTGAACAAAACACATTAAGAAGCATACACTTGTGTTGGCCACAGAGCTTATACTTTGCAATATACCAAAATCCAATGGGGAATTCCAAAATTAACTTCCATATTGGCCTACACAATACACGACATCACTACACCACTCTATTGTGGTGTTGGCTTGGATTGATACCTAGAGGTCCCCCCTCATGGATACACTTTGTAATCTTTCCATGCTGTTTTAAAAGAAGGCAAGTATACAAACAGTCATTAGTCCACAACATGAATTGTAAAGAAGATAAGCAATCAAATAACCACTATTTTTACAAGACCTCCCTCACTGGCTTCCCACCAATACCAATACCTGTCCCACTTTTGTTAATAAACTGCAATACAGATACTGTTTCTCTAAGGTAATAAGGGATTGAGAATAAGAAACATTTTTCCTGGTCTAAAATATGACACCAGGTCACAAAGTTACCAAATTGGCAAGGCGTGAAACGAGTCTGCTTGTGGCCGATAAAATTAGCTCATGACCAGTGCGAGGTCGGAGCATCTGATGTGGGCCAGCACCACATTAGGAACCCAGCAGGCTGTCTGCTGCTCTCTCCCTCCTCCCCTCCTTTTATCTCTCTGCCTCCTTCACTTCCTCTTGATATCTCAATCTCCCTCCCTCCATCCAGCGCTTACCTCTGTGTCACATAGCCTTAAGCACGTCGGAGACATATGGCAGCACTTGAGAGTATCGCTGGATATCCACAGGGGGACATGAGTCATTTAATGAATTCAGACCAAGGGTAAAGATGTTGAGACAAGAGAGGGAGCCGCTGGTTATCTAACCAATAACTGCTGTGTGTGTGTGTTGGTGTTCAAGTTTGTATTCTGTCCCAATTTTTTATTATGCAAAACATTTCATGGATATAGTTTATCAATGTCACTCTGTTACAGCGGTAATCCAAAGGATGCTGCTTTCTGCTATTACTTTGATGCTAATTGAAGGAAAGATTTGGGGTCTTTGAAATCTAATGGCTCTGATGATTCATGATGCCAACCCAGTTTATTAAAGCCAGGGGTCATCGTCACTTCAACCACTTAGTTGTGCCTTCTGTCCCCTGGAAACAAAGCAATGAATGAGTGGTTTCAAATAATCTAGTTTGATGGTTATCATTATTATTTCATCTGAAATATCAAGAGACACATCATATTATGTGAAAGTAAAAGGTAATCACTCTGCAATACTTTCTCTTTGTATGATGTTCCTTTCGGTGAAAAACTGTAATTTTCCCAGTTCCTATGATATGTTTGCACTGCATCATTGTCGAGTTGCAAAGATGTGTTTATTTGTCCACCTTTAAATTAATGGCCAGCTACTTTGATTATCGTCTCTCTGGTTTGTACTGTGTCATTCTTTTAGAAAAAAAGTACATTTCGGATTACAGCCTTGGAAATGTAAAGTCAATATACTTGTATTTTTACGACTTTATGACATTAAACTGAATATCTATGGGTTATGGACAAAACATGCAATGAAAGGACGTCATATTGGCTTTCTGTAACATCGATTGACATTCTTCATCATTTCCTAAAACTTTATAGACCAAGGAACTACTCTACTATGAATTGGAAAAAATAATCAAGTTTTATGCTTTGGTTTAAAGATAACCAATTCTGCTTTTTTTGGTTTCCCATCCCGGAAGTGTGTTATATAGATTTATGTATGTAAATGGTTTGCAAAAGCAAATACCCTCCAGAAGGAGTGTCTCTCCCACACACTGCCCCAGTTTTTGGCCACATTTTTCTTAATTCGTTAGTATTGTATTTACGATATCCTGCTGACAACAGTGCATGGAACTTATCAGAACAATAGCATAACGATAGAACATTATAATAGTATTAATACATTTCATATGGTTGTATACAAAATAATAAGTAACTTATTTCAGTCAACACTTGTGTGAACATTTTATCATCACATTAAACCATCACCATCTTTTAGACAGGGATCGTCAAAGTGTCACTGTAATTCAAAGAAGAGTGCTGCATCTGATTTAAGATGTTCCCTGACTGAAGAGCCTGTGAAATGACAAACTCGCCTTTTTCACAACTCCTGTCTGCCGCACTGATAAAAACCTCCATTTCCATCACAGGGAAATAAAGAGAGATGACAACACTACACAACCAAGCAGAAAGACTGCCTGTCTATTTCTTTAACTGAAAACCCACTGGCAAGCAATTTCCACATCATGTCAAGGTACAGCATTACTGCCGAAGTACTACCAACACATAAGCTGCCCGACGCGCGGAGGAAACATACTGGACCATGTTTATTCCCCTTTTCGACATGGATATAAGGCTCAAACTCATCCTCCCTTCGGCAAATCAGACCACATCTCACTGCTGCTGCTGCTGCCTGTTTACAAGCAGAAACTCTAAAGGGACAGACCGGGAACAAGGACAGTACAGCGATGGAGTGAGGAGTCAGATTCAGCACTGCAGGATTGCTTTGCTTCTACGGATTGGAGTGTGTTTGAGGACAATAACATCAACACGCACACGGATACGGTCAGCTGCTACAATGGGAAATGCATCGATGACGTGGCACCGAAGGTTTCTGTACGAACATTCCCAAATCAAAAGCCCTGGATAAACGGCGAGGTGCGTGGCAAACTGAAAGCGCGCACTATCGCGCAGA
The DNA here is from genome assembly GCA_943591055.1 of Gobionotothen gibberifrons. Classification (NCBI taxonomy): domain Eukaryota; kingdom Metazoa; phylum Chordata; class Actinopteri; order Perciformes; family Nototheniidae; genus Gobionotothen; species Gobionotothen gibberifrons. The sequence goes on from CALSBZ010046932.1 coordinate 7,250,535, forward strand.
GAGCTGGAGATTTGGAGGAGTTCAGGAATTCTAGGTATGAACTCCGGAGAGCAATTAGCAGTGCAAAGAGACAGTACAAAGAGAAGGTGGAGTCTGACTTCAAAGGCTGTAACACCCGGAACATGTGGGCGGGACTAAGAACAATGACAGACGACGAAGGAGCAGTGGGGGGCGCTGCGGGAGTGTCTGCGTGCGCATCTGCGTGCGCATCTCTCCCAGATGAGCTGAACAGTTTTTTTGCATGATTTGAGAGCAGCCAGGCTGGGGGTGCAGAGAAGGACCAGGAGCCCTGCCCTTTTGTTTTAAACACGGCAGATGTGTGTAAATCGTTTAAAAGGGTTAACCCACACAAGGCTCCTGGACCTGATGGCCTCCCTGGCCGTGTTCTCAGGGTGTGTGCAGTTCAGTTGGCAGAGGTGTTCACAGACATCTTCAACAGGTCCCTGCTGCAGTCTGTAGTCCCCACATGCTTCAAACACTCCACCATCGTTCCTGTCCCCAAAAAAGACAAAAATCACCAGCCTCAACGACTACCGCCCAGTAGCACTCACCTCCATCATCTTTGAGCGGTTAGTCAGAACATTCATCACCTCCTCCCTCCCTGACTCTCTGGACCCCCTGCAGTTTGCCTACAGAGCAAACAGGTCCATAGACGACACCATCCACACTGCCCTCTCACACCTGGACCAGAGGAACACATATGTGAGAATGCTGTTCACTAATTACAGTTCAGCATTCAATACCATTGTGCCCTCCAAGCTGGTCATCAAGCTCAGAGACCTCGGGCTCAACAGCACCCTCTGTGACTGGATCCTGAACTTCCTGACGGGCAGACCACAGGCAGTGCGGGTGGGAAACATCACATCCTCCACCCTGATCCTCAACACCGGAGCCCCTCAAGGCTGCGTACTCAGCCCTCTCCTCTACTCCCTGTTCACTCACGACTGCATGGCCACACACAGCTCCAACACCATCGTGAAATTTGCTGACGACACGACCGTCATCGGCCAGATCACAGACGGCGACGAGACGGAGTACAGAGAGGAGGTCGAAAAACTGACATCTTGGTGCCAGGATAACAACCTCCATCTCAACGTCAGCAAAACAAAGGAGCTGATTGTGGATTACAGGAAGCAGCAGAGAGAGGGACACGCCCCCATAACCATCAATGGGACTACGGTGGAGAGAATCAGCAACTTCAGGTTCCTTGGGGTCCACAGCACTGACGACCTGACGTGGACTCTTCACACCACCACCATCACCAAGAAAGCTCGACAGCGGCTCTTCTTCCTCCGCAGGCTGAGGAGGTTCAACATGGACTCCAGGATACTCTACAACTTCTACAGGTGCCCCATAGAGAGGATCCTGACTGGCTGCATCACGGCCTGGTACGGCAGCTGCACCGCCCTCAATCGTAAGGCTTTACAGAGGGTGGTGAAAACTGCACAGAACATCACCAGGACGGAGCTGCCATCCATGGAGGACCTTTACTCCCAGCGGCTCAGGAAGAAATCCCCCCGGATTATAAAAGACCCCATCACCCCAGCCACAAACTGTTCTGTCTGCTGCCGTCTGGCAGGCGTTACCGCAGCATCCTGACAAGAACCACCAGATTCAGGGACAGTTTCATCCCACAGGCCACAAGACTGTTAAACACCTGGGGCCTCATTTATAAAGGGATATACGCTCAAAAAATGGCGTACGGCAGTTTCTACGCAATGTTTGCGATTTATAAAATACTAACTTGACGGGAAAACGTGCGGTCCTCCACGCAAACTCTAACCCATGCGTACGCACTAAGCACAAACACGGGAGAGACGAGAAACTGCGACACCGTTGGCAGAAGGAAGAATGGAGAGAAATATGTGGAAATAATACCATAAATAAAATGTTACGTCTCATTTATCATATATGAAGAATTCATTTTCACAAATGGATTAAAGCCAATCTTAAAATGATCTAACAAACGCCTGTTTGAGAGTCCTCAATGCACACAAAAACATAACTTGGAGAAATAAATAAATATGGATATGCTATTTAAAACCACCTCGAATATGTTGTGTTAATGTTATAAAATGTTTTCTCATAAATGATGCGGTAAGCAGGAGGACAGAATTACATCTAAACTGACGCCGTTTTGCATTTCTATTGGTTGTAGGTACGAGCATGGTTATATGTTTAATACATGTTTAATCGTGTTTTATGCCGTTTGCCAAGACTTGATAAGTCGCTCGTAAAACACAGGAGGTATGGAAACTAAGAACACCATATGTGGTAAATTGTACAGCTAATATAACACAACACATTAGTTGTATTTCCTTTAACTGGTGGATATAGAGTTGCTGCGGAGGGATGGGGGGGGGGTGGGGTTGAGATGCACAGGCTGCAGTGGAGACGCTGCGCACAGCTGATCGACAGCTGGGACACAAACCCCCAAATACAAAAACATAATTCAGATCCAGTCGTCATGACTCCACTCCGGAGGGATTCCCCGATCATTTCTTACAGTTTCTCATCAAGGGGGGTCTCCTGTCCCCGGTACAAACACACTGCCTGAGGAAGGTTAGGCTATGTGGATTTTTTTTGTCATTAACTTTTTCGGACCACTTATTTATTTATTTTGGTGACGATCCGACCTCCATGCTGCTACTCTGGTTCAAACTGCATCCACCAAACAATATGATTTATCTCGACCTCCCCAAAATAACTAAAATCTGACACGGTGTAAGATGTATTTTTTAGCTGTTCTGTCGTCATTTCCTGCGATTTTCTTCATGCAGTCAGTCAAAATGAATGAATGAATGGGCGTTTCTTTGACTATTTATAGGCAAATATGGGCGTTACGTGAAGCCCGCAAAAGCTGCACCGCATTTCGAGTCGGTTGTGATTTATAAATGGAAACAGGCGTAGGAAGTGCCATACGCACTTTCCTCGCCGGTACGCAATGTTTGGTGAATCGGAAAGTGGCTATTTTTCGGATTTCTACTACGTAAGCAACCTTCCCACGTCAATCCTACGCACGGCGTTATACATGAGGCCCCTGAACTGTTGTAACAACATCCATAACATTCATCTGCTACTTAGTAATTATTTATCTATTTATCTAATATATCATTCCAATAGCTTGCATATACTGGAGACTCTTATTTCACAATTTCACGTTTTTTAAACTATTTTTCTTTTTATATTTACTTTTTAATATTTACTTGCCCTATATTTTTCTGTTTATCTGTATTATTGTGTTGCACTGTTGGAGAAGCCTGTGACCTAAGATTTTCATCGAGATAACTACTCTGTAGCTATCGTACGACAAATAAAGAACCTTGAACCTTGAACCTTGAACCTTGAACCTTGAACCTTGAACC
>CALSBZ010046932.1:7253909-7267535 GCA_943591055.1 Gobionotothen gibberifrons
GAACCTTGAACCTTGAACCTTGAACCTTGAACCTTGAACCTTGAACCTTAAAACATAGACAACCAATAATCTGTCCGCTTGCCAATCATAACATGTATAATCTAAGTATCACTTCCCACCAAACTAACAGAGCTTTAGGATATGAGGAAAATAGACAATAACATTTAATAAAAGCAACATTACATGAGATAATTAAACTTAATACACAGCTTAGCTGAATACTTGATTCTCTTTGGTCAATTCCGTCATTTTAGAGGTTGATAATGTTCACTCACAGAGAATATGTGCAGTCATATCAATCCGTAGATAAAAGTGTGTTCAATTTAACATCAGCTGTGGTTTGCCATCACAAAACAAATACCTTTTGATAATCCATTTTTGACTGGGAAATTGAACCACTGACATATACTTACTTACTATACTCTCAGCTTGGTAAAAAAATCTGTTGTGTGTCCGCAACTGTGTTAAATGTTTTATGTTAGTTTAGTTATTTATGTTCCACTTCCTGTTTTATTTTGTATTCACCTTTTCTCGTTCCAGGTCCCTTCCTGCCTTGGTTGTTTTCCCGCCATCGTCAGTGTCTGACCCGCCCCTGATTGTTTCCACCTGTGCCCACTGCCCACTTATCTTGTCTTTTGCCAGATTGTCTTGTGTCTTATGCCGAGCTCTCCAGTGTTTACAGATCGTATCAAAGTTACCGTTATAGTCTTTGTCCACATATAGTAAGATAAGATCAGGTAAACTAGATATTTTTCTAGTTTATTGATTAGTGTAGATTATTTATTGTATGTGTTTTTCTGGATCTGCTGATCCTGTGATTCTGGTATTCATATTTTTGTACTGGATCTACATTTCAAGTAAAGACTCTTTTCTACTTGAATCCTGTGTCTGCCTCCGTGCGTTTGGGTCCACACCTCGCGCCCAATCTCTGTATGCATTATCGGAATCACATCTTTCGAGATATGTTCATTGTGTATTTGCAGATCCTTTTCATAATTTGCAAAATAGCTTTGTGAGTTTTCAAATCCTTTTGCTGCATTTGAGGAAGGTGTTTTACATTTACAGATTACACACATACACACTTAATGATCTGTTCAAACAAAGGACATTGAGACAAACCACCCCCATAAAAAACGATATATTCTGCAGCCCTATATAATAAACATCCTACCCGCTCTCTGTGTACTCACTCACCTCTGAAAATGGGTACAGAGTTAGTGAATTGTACAGTGAACTCAAATCGACTCGAACCAATCTCTACTCTCAGTGATTCCCTTGTGGACTGCTTCCATCGAGCCGCTCAGTGTTCGATATGGGAGTTCAACTCTTCTGCGGTCGAGTTGTTCTGCTACTACTGTGTCCCAGCTGTTGATGCGTAACACAATGTGACAGGAGAACTATAGCCTTTACTTTACATTGCATTGTCAGTGGGATAGGAACAACCCTGAAGAGCAGAGCGGGTTATTAAAACTAGCAAAGACAAAGAAACGCACATGTAGTCCTGCACTGAGGACGGATAAAGGACAAGAGACAAGGGACAATGAAGCTGAAGGCCACATCTAAGGGATGAATAAGAGTTTGGAAGAAGGGAAAAATACAGATGTGCAAAGGCCGACAAACACAAAGAGAGAACATAATTAAATATGTTCCCTTGCCTCTCATTCAATTCTAAAGATGTGCTTTTTTCCTATGAGGAATAATTGGATGTGAGCAGGGACAAAAAAAAAGGCAAGCAGGCTCACTCACACACACACACACACACACACACACACACACACACACTTGTTTAACTGATAAAACACGATACACCCACATTCTAAGTGAGTTGTAAACCTTGCGACTATGAAAAATATAGCGTTTGATCTGTTGCCCAGTGACGGTCAGATGATCTCACAATGAATTGTGGGACACCTTTCTCCTTTCCTTTAAAGGTAAAGGATGGTCTTTTGTACCCTATGCTAAATATACTAGATAGGATAAGAAAGGAATAATTGAATAAGCTTTCCTTTGGAGGACTCCACCAGCACTTGGATGGCAGATTGACACTTTGAGGTCATTTCACTCAGTCAGCACAAATACATATTGGAGGGCAGCCAAGAACTTCCTATACTTCCTTTCAGCAAAGAGAAGATTAGTGTAACATTGCTGTTGATCTGAAATATAAGGCAATTTTTAAATGTTTAATGCAGTGCAAATACCAATGATTCAGGGTTATAAAGGTGTAAATCGATAAACGGCTGAAATTGGATCACATTTACCCATAATAAGAGGTACATAAACATTAGCAACAGGCGTGAAGAATAATAATAATATTTTAGTTATTAGTATAATAGTTTGGCAATATTTCATGAACTGCAATTTTGTTGCAAACGGACAGGGGCAACATCCTCATGAAAACGTTATTTTCTCTTACACTTTCCATTACATGTTCAACTACATCACTCCTGTGTATGTGCATTTCTCTGCCTGAACATTTGGTGGCCAGTTAGGTGACCCTAACCCTAACTGTAACCCTAACCACCTTTCCGGAGCTTTAATAAATAGGTGTAACTTCCTAAGTGCAACCCTAACCCTAACCCTAATTTGGTCACAATAAAAGTAAAATCTGATATCCTGAGAGCCCATTTGAGAGAATGTATTTTTATAAATATAATCGGGCTCTGGCTCTTCTCATTTTGAATTCAGAACCAGTGTATACAACCCATCAATCCAGTCATTTAGATTAATGTCTGAACCAAATAGTATGTGCAGTTTGACTCATCAAAATATAACTCCACTGAGAAAGAACCAGACTGATGATCATTTTAGTGCCATAAAACCAACGGTTTATGATTCATAACCGTCATAAGCTTTGCAATAAAACAGCCATTTGACATGCAGCTGCAGGTTTTCAGTTTTAGGAGAAAAGTAGTTTGTTATTCCGCTGAACTCTGAAGTTGTTCAGTTCAGAGTGGGCGCTATTCATTTTTATATTTAGCTCTGCAAATGATGTTAAATCTGGGAGCTGTAAGTCACCAAACAGGCATTGGTGGATCACTATTAAAGCTGAGGAGAATAATCAATTTACCATTATCACATGATATTTAAGTGTTAGAATGTAATCTCGATGCGTACTTGAGCACAACTGTTGAACTTGATTTTTTTATACAATTATTTTTGGATTCAATAAAAACATTTCACAACCCATGGAACACATTTTGCACTCCATGCAGACAAATTAGTTTAGGTGTATGAAACTCCTCTCCTATTAAAAACAAGAGCGCTGTCTTCAATGACATTTAGATTGCAAGAGTCTATTGTTTTAGTTTCTATTTATTTCAGTTATTTAATTTAACGCCATTTCTAGAAGTTTGAATTTAGTTATACTTTCACTATTGCTGCCTCTGATCTTAAATTGATAGGTCTTGGGCTGCATTTAATATCGTTGCAGAGAGTCAGATACTCTGAATCTTCTGAAATCAGCTGGCAAGTAATGATACCATCTCATGATATCATTTTATTTAAGCATTATTGTTATAAAGAACTTTTTCTCTGGTGATGGAACTTCTTAAACCTTTTTGTAAGGCAGCAGAAACAGACAACCCAACATTTTAATGTTTATATGGTGAAGCAGTGAGATTACCATGGCCGATTTACACCTCCACGAGACGTGGAGAAACATTAGCATTCATTTGGATTAAATCTCTAATCACCTGATGAAAATCGGATATCTACTCTTCATTTAAGTCTATGTTGGACGGTTCCAACGCATTTTAGAAAAACCTGCTCCTTTATCTTCTTGAGCTAGTTGCCAACTCTTTCTGACGGTGCTCTATAGGTGATATAGAGAGAGGGCTTTTTCTTTTAAAATAGATGTCTGCTGCTGTTGGTACGAGGTTCATGACAGCAAAAAATCTAAAATGACTGACACTGGATGTAAAACCAGAACAATACGCCAAAATACACATAGAATTGAAGGAACTGTAGAGTTTGGTAATGACTCTCTGTGGGTAAAAGTGTACTACAATGTAATTTTTACCTAAAAAAATTACTTGGTGGTGGTGTTATTACCATGAACAATAATTATGTTGAACTCGGTCGCACTGTGTGGGTGGGAGTAGTTCCATTTTGTGGCAAATTGCAAAGCACTTTGGACTCTATAAACACAGCCATTTATTTAATATTAACCTTTTTGTTTGGCCTTTGCTGAGTTTCTAGCAAAAGGGGAGAATATCTGTAATGAGCCTGTAAATGAAATGAATGTATACACATGTTCAGCTTACAATGCCAGAATTAATGTGAGCTATTCTCCAGCATGTACTCATCATTTTGTCTACTAAAGCATATGGGCCAGCCATAGATTACATTAAACACACCACAAGGGGTTGAAAAAGCCCCCAGGCTCATTTATGCATATACTGCAGTTTTAGTATCCATACCTGTCTGATGGCGCACAGCAGCTTCCCGTAGCAGAACACGATCACCATGAAGGGTGCGATGAGGCAGAACAGAAACAGGCAGATGATGTAAGATATGCTATTGGCCGTCTTGGCTGTCCAGTCCACAGAGCAGGAGGTCCCGGGACCCTCGGGGCCATATTTGCTCCAGCCAAAGAGTGGCGGCAGAGTCCAGGCGAGGGAGTAGAGCCAGGACAGGAGGATGCCCTGGGAGATCTTCCGGTAGTTGGAGGCGTCCGCCTCAGTGGGCGCCACCATGGTGCTGTAGCGCTCATAGGAGAGGACCGCCAGGGTGATCAGGGACACAATGCCTGGGGGGGGGGGGCACAAGCATAGGTAAACCACATTGGGTATAGATGCAGTCGCATAGCGTGTAGAAAGATATGGCCTCAACAGAAGGAGTTTGATACAAGAAACAAGCTAATAGAGCTGCACCAATCCACTTTGTTCCGTTCCTTTACCTGAGTTGTGACATCGGCCAACACTAAAACCAGAGCTCTTTTTGTGTCAAATGTGCATGAGAAACGTGTTCAGAAGTATTTACACTATCCAAAAACCCTGTCAAAAAGTTTAAAATGAATCTGCTTTTTCATAAATTGCTGTGTAAAATATGTATTTGAAGTACTGGGAGTAAGCCTCCATTTTAAGAGCCGGAAGACCATAAATGTGATTTAACAACAGGCCTGCCATGTGTACCTGGTAGACGGCTGCAGGACTGTTGCGTGCAATGTGTTGCTCAGTAGACCTAGAGAGAAAAGACAGTTTTCGATCCGCAACTCCATTAATACATATTTATATGTATAGGCAGGGTGGGGATGGTTACTTTAAAAATGTAATCCATTACAGTTACTGATTCCTGTTAACAGATTTAACCAGTAACCTAATATGAGTATCACAATAAAAGAAGCAATCCAAATAAATACAAGCGAATATAAATATCAATAAGATGTTTTTTACTTAAATGTCTTGAGACAAAAGAACAATGTGAACTCAGAAAAGAAGAAACCAAGATATTTAGGATAAAAAAGTGTCCTTTCAAATTTAGGCTAGACCTACAGAATAGTAGAGTTTACAAAAAGTGTTTAAGGTTAATATACGAATTAAAAGCAAACAGTATTATTGTTTTAATAAATCAGGTGTCTACCTACTGCATTAAAAAGAAAAGAATGAAAGTAGCCTCAATGAAAACCCAAAAGAAAATGCAGGCAGAAGGTCTACCTATAATATATTGGTCTTTATTGATACATTGTAATCCTGAAAGTAATCCCCTTTTTAAATAAGGGGAATCTGATTACATATTTTCTTAATGTAACTATAAGGGAATACAGTTACTTATTTTGGTATCCCGATTACTTCATCCCGTTACATCTAATCTGTACTCCCCAAGCCTGTGTATGGGTTACAATTATATCCGATACCGATATTGGAAGGAATCAGTGTCATCTCTTCAAGCTAACAGAACACTGTAGACATCATGTGCAGGTGTGTTCTTCTTTTATATACCCTGATTACTGTACTTCACATTGAATGGGGCCAGAAGAATATGCACTGCCGGTACAAATGTCTACTGTAATGAGGGAAACACTGCGATATAAATGTATTTCTCAGATCAAAAGAGCACCTACAAGCAGAAGCTCATTTGCTACCTCAGAGTAAAGCTGCATTCATATAATACGCGCTAAATTGGCCCGCCTACGTGGACGAGCTACCCTCGACATAGCACACCGCTCGAAATTGTGGCAGAGCGATGCACTAAAAGTCAAAGTTGAATTATTTCAACGTTTACCTAGTAAGCACTGACCTTTTGACGTGCAATCAATCAGATGACAGCTGTATGTAGTGACGCAAGCTAGCAGGGGATGTAACCATAGAACCCAAACAGTTTTCAACACATGGCAGATCGCGTATCACCACAATAGCAAACGTGGTTGTGCAATCATTAAATGTCTCAGTTCGTACTCCTGCAGCAGATACACAGTGCTGTGAATCAGAACCCGCGGCATTACCTGCAGTGTCTCTGCTGGACAGAAGCAATGCGGGGTAACACAACATTATGAGAAAGCTCTTATCTCTCTCTTTCTCTCTGTGCCCTTTCTTTATTTCATTGCAGTGGCACAGCAGCAGGAGCCTGCAGCTCAGTGTTCCCGCTGACCCCTCAGCCCTCTTATCCTGTTGACTCTTTGTTTCAAAGCCCTTACAGTATGATCCATGGGGCTGTCCTTCATGCCCATTGATTTTCAGCTGCAATGGAGCAAAACTAAATTGGACGTTTTTTAAAGAAGGCGGCCCAGACCTTTCAGTGAATTGCCAACGCAACGTCTTTTCTGAGTGATAAATAAATGAATGAAGGGAAAAGTAATAAGGGAAGGTAGGAGGGGAGTTAGAGCCAGTAAAACAAGACGGAAACAACATTAGTTCTGTGATTTACGGTGACTGTTCTTCAGAATTAGTTTGTGGCTGTGTGGAAATGAGTTGAACACACAGCATGCACCCCTGGCTGCAGTTTGTTTGGCTCAGCGTGTTGATGCCCACAGTTATTCGGCTCATGTTGCTTTTCCTGCAATGACTGCTTAGCTCCATTTTTTTAATAGCTTTGTCAGTGAAATTCTACAAAGTTTTTACAACATCACACTAGTGTTTTTGTTTCATCTTAGCTGGCATAGACATTGACAATTGCAATCAGATATTTAGCAGATAAGTTGCTTTCAGCCGTGCTTATTGCGGCCTTCTTTCATCAGCTCTGTCCTTTTCATCGGTTTTCTGTCTTTTAGCTTTCAAATCAGTACAGACGAACTGGCCTCTCACAACAGGTGGGCTGTTTGATCTTGTTTCAGGCCTACATCTTTGTTCTAGTGTTCATAACAACACGTGTTACCTTGAACCACAATCTGTTTGTTTACTCCAGTGTGTGGAAGACAGAATTTCATTCTGATCTTTTACTAGTTCTTCTTAGTTAATGAATATAATCAGATACTGGGGCCACATACATCTTTATTCTGATTAGCTAGAATCCTCAGTAAAAACAGACACCTCCAATATAGAACCAGTCAACGATGCTTTCTAGTTGTAAAGTATATTAAGATGCAGGAGTCCACAGTTCTAAAGCTGCTTCATGCTAACATGCAAGCAACATTTGCATATTAAGATATATAAGACTTTCCTCACAATGGAAAAACAACTTTGTAAGTCGACAAAATAGTCTGCACTCAAGGTACTTTATCTCTCGCTCTGAAGCTTTGACCATATCACATAATCTTCCTCTGCAAGAAGTTGGTTAAGGGAAAACTCAATGCTGGCAAAAGCCAACATGTGCTCGGAATAATCTTAAGTTTCAACATCAACAGTTTTCCTGCATTTTGTTCTCCCAAACGTTGCCAAACGTAGGCATAGTTATATGAAACTTATTTTCTTGTAATAGTCACATGACGTTTAGGGTTAAAGTTTTCTCGAAGTTATATACATATATATATATATATACAATGGCCAACCTAATCCACTGATACATGCCATGAGAATCAATTTGATCCCTTTAATTACCTACATTTTCAAATCTAAATACCTCAATACGTTGGTATAAACATACTGTATACATGTACATGTTTTTACACTGGAAATTTCAATTTGAATATGACATCAACAGCAATCTGTATTTAGTGTGGATTGATCACCTCCTGTGTATTGGATCAGTTCACCCCTGGATAACAAACTCCTAAATGTTCTTATATTAAAAATAGGATAACTGAAAACAACTGAAAGGCAAAGAGGGCTAAGACGAATGAAATTGATTCAAGTAAGTTCTGCGAGCATGTGGTGTAGCACATATTTGAGATGACAGACTGATAACGTAATCAGAGGCAAATCAAATCACACCGTCTCAAAACTGCTAAAGTTAATTAGCAGCTCTGCTCCAAGGAGAGGCATCCAAATGTAATACCATAGAAAACATTATGTCACTTCAACAATTGACAGCAATATGATGTATAACTTTTGATATGGACATTTGATCAACACATCACATGTCCCTTGATGCGAATGGCTCTTTTTTCTCATTACACGGTGTACGGCGTAGGCGTCAAGGGCAGCTTTGTCGAGGGCAATGTCGTGTGAAGACAAGCGTACAAATGTGGATTTAACAGATATCAGACATCTTATGATCTGATAAGACAGGGAATCAAATGAGCTTATTCCAGATTTGATGTTCCCTCATTCTTTCTGTTTTATTTGTCTTCATGAAAGCATCTAGTTTGTCTTTTGCTACAAATCCAGGAGTAGGCAGTTTTAATAAAATACAAAGGATTAAATAAAGATTAGTTTGCTCTATGTCCACATAGCGTCTTGAGTTCGAGTCAACAGCTGACAAGTTGTCAAGATATCATTTTAAAATGGTAAATAGTAACCTCATGGAAACAATGATATGTTTCTTTTGATGACACGCTGGTGGGATGCTCTGCCCTACCACCGCCTTTCTGCCAGAACAAAAGGCGCTACACGCCACTCCAAAAAAGAAGTCACCAACTGGATTAAACTAAGCCAATCTGTAAGAGCCTTCCATTGGATATTTACTGCAGTGATGAATATGTTTCAGCTGGCAACAAGTTATTTAACCCTAGCTGATGAGGTGTTTAAATTCCCATTTCCTAAACAACCATGTCGGAAGAAATATCCTGTGGTCATGGAGAGGATGTTAATCAGTTTCAGAAGGGTCAAATGATCGGCCTGCATCAAGCAAAGAAAACAACTGAGGAGATTGCTGAAACTACTCAAATTGGGTTAAGAACTGTCCAACGCATTATAATAATAATAATAATAATAATAATAAATGGAATTTATAAAGCGCCTTTCACTGGACCCAAGGTCGCTGTACATGGTGGACAGACAAAACAAAACAGACAATGAGGAGCGAACAAAACAATAAAAAATAAAAATAAGGGAAGCCAGGGGACCAGGAAAGGACTAGGGTCCTTAGGCCATGGTGAACAGGTGCGTTTTTAGTGAGGATTTGAAGCTGTCCAGTGAGGCAGCGTTCCGGATCTCAGGAGGAAGTGCATTCCAGAGGGTGGGGGCCGCAGACTCCGAGAGGGGGTGTAAGGATGTAGGAGGTCTGTTAAGTACTGGGGGGCGAGGGTATGGAGGGACTTGTACGTGAGGAGGAGTGTTTTGTAGTGAATCCGGGACTTGACCGGCAGCCAGTGGAGGTGGATGAGGGTGGGGGTGATATGTTGCCATGGCTTAGTGCGGGGGAGAAGCCTGGCGGCAGAGTTCTGGACATATTGGAGCCTGGCCAGGGTTTTGCTGGGAACCCCGGACAGGACTCCATTGTAGTAGTCCAGACGGGATGTGATGAAGGCGTGTATGAGTGTTTCAGTCGGAGAGTGAGGGGCGGAGTCTGGTAATGTTTTTGAGATGGTAGAAGGCGGATTTGGTCATGGATTTGATATGCGCCTGGAAAGAGAGGGTGGAGTCCAGGATGACTTATGAAAACCAAATCAATGACTCTTGTTCTAGAGTGATCCATCCATCCAGTCCATCTTGCCTAGGGCCTACCGTACAAGCCTGTGGGGGCAGTGTTATGATCTGGGGTTGCTGCAGTTGGTCATGTCTAGGTTCAGCAACATTATGCTCCCAGAGAATGAGGTCAGCTGACCTGAATACCTGAATATACTGAATGACCAGGTCTTTCCATCAATGGAGCTTTTCTTCCCTGATGGCACGGACATATTCCAAGATGACAATGCCAGGATTCATCGGTCTCACATTGTTAATGAGTGGGTCAGGGAGCATGAGACATCTTTTTCACACATGGATTGGCCCCACAGATTCCAGATCTCAGCCCCATGAGAATCTGTGGGATGTGCTGGTGAAGACTTTGCACAGCGGTGCGACTCTCCCATCATCATCATCAATACAATATCTTGGCGCAATTAATGCAACTGGACAGAAATACATGTTGTGAAATTGCAGCAGCTTATCGACATGATGCCATGACCAATGGGTGCCGTACACAAAGCTAAAGGCGGTCCAATTACATATTAGAGTGCAACTTTTTTTACCTAGGACCTACATCTTCCCAGATCGATGTGAAACAGAACTACTGTCACTCACACTAACTAGATAGACTAGGTAACTAGAAATCAGAATATAAATGTTGGCTTATTATAGTTGACGGATTTAAGTAATGCACAACGCGTGCAAAGACCATCATTCACATTAATGCCTGACTCCAACCCACTTCATATCGTTGTCCCTGCTGCAGGAGCTTCTACACTATTAATTACATGGGCTCATTATCCGGCTCCCTCTCTCTGACCTTTACCGCGGAGCAGCATTGTTCGGCTTTCTCGCTCCCTCGCTGAGATTTCTTCTTGCGTCGCAACAAATTAACATCACGAGCCAGGTGTTGCTTGTGCCTGCGTGATGCACATGTATATCTGACCTACTTAATCAAAACCAGTCACGTGCTGTGTGCAGTTCCAAGGAAACGCACACAAAACACACACCGCCTAATGCCAGCCATGAAGTTGCTCGCTGGGTTGTTGCAGTGGTGGAAAGTAAAAGTGAAAAGTATTGTACTGAGGTACATTTTGTAGGTACTTCACATTTGCTGCACATTATTGCAGCAAATATTTTACTTTTTACTCCACTACATACAGTTGACAACTTTACTGGCTCCTCTTTTAATTTAATTTGTTTTAATTAAATCAACTAAAACCAAGAGACAGTGTAACATATGTTAATGTTAGCTCTCCCTTTACCAGCTACACGCTTTAAATGATAGGCACACTAAAGCATCACTAATCAGTCAGTTTGTACTGACCTCAGTGAGCTTAGGCACCTGTAACCTTGGCTGCTGTGCTCTCAGTGTTGTGTCTCCCTGTTCCTGCCTGTTGGCGTCAGCTGATAGAGGTGGTATTGTGCTTTGCCTGTTTTATCTTATGCAGCATGTTGATTATTCTCTCAGAACCAGCTACACACATGGGTCTGGGGTAGAGATCTTCAGAATTGGTTTGGCATCCCTCCCTGTGTTGAACTCGAGGCACAGCGCATGTCTTGTGAATTCTCCGGCCTAAGCTCCAAATAAACCGTCAGTGTTTGCCATCAAAGATCCTGCTCTCCCCGCGTCTCTCTGAGTCCTGTCTCCATTGCTTCAGAAGTTTCCATCACAAATACCTTTAGATTTGGAACTTGAGTATATTTTGCTGCATTTTCACCTTTACTTAAAGGAGGGGTAGGTAAGTTTGAGAAACCGGCTCGAGATACACTTTTTGTTATATTCCATGGAATGCTCTTAATATCCTGATAGTGATAAGTGCTTTGAAAAAAAATCCATAAAAAAATGTCATCTGTGGAAGCCGTAATACTGTAAAAACTACGACCAATTATTTTAGCCGGGCCGGCTAAAATAACTGGTTGGCCAACCTGTCTGTCAGCCTTCAATCTCGTGCACACACACACACACACACACTCGCGCAGTGCGCGTGGCGTCATTGGGCGTGTTTCCCGTCAGCTGTTGCTCAGTCCCGAGCAGCAGCAGCCGCTGCAGGAGGACACGTTCACCATGGCAGAGTTTGCATAAACATCGTCTACCAGTCGCAAAAGAAAAACTGTAATGGAGAAAATTATGAAGAAAAAGAAAGTGGAAACTAGGAGAAGTCAAACCAGAGTCAATATCGGAGTTGCTTTTCAACTATGGCAACTATTTACGGAGCACACCGAGCTGATATGTAACGTTACCGGCGCAGCCTGGTCTCGTCAGCCAGACGTAACATTTGTAATATATTTTCACAAAACAAACATGCTAGCTTCAAAAATATAAGCACTGACAATAACTGTGTTATACATTTGTTTTACATTCATTATCATGATCTTGTGCGCGTTCATGTGTGTTGGAGGAGGTGTTCTGTATGAAGTCTGAAGGAAGGGGCGGATTCTTTTCGGCTGTGTACTTAGGAATTTTTGTGCACTCGAGCCGGTTTCTCAAACTTACCTACTGCTCCTTTAAGTCATATTTTGAATGCAGGACGTCTACTTGTATTTCTACACTGTATTATTACCTTAACTTATGTGTACGATCTGAGTACTTCTTTATAGTGGCCGACAAAAATATTTCCATAAGGAGAAACGCGCTGCAGTGTCAAAAACCATGCAAATATAAAAATACAGATGTGCCAAAACACATGCATCTTCATCAACTTCACGAAACATGCAGTGTTTAATTAAAAGCACTGCATAAACTAAACGCTTCAAAGGCAAAGGCTGCAAGAAGCTCAAAACACAAAGGAAACCAGGCAAGACTAGCTATAGCTTACAGTAGATCTGCAATAATGTTGAAAGGAATCAGGAAACATTTTTTAAATAAGACATTAAAACTTACATTTAGGTTAGTTTTCAGCAAGAGTGACCTTTGGCCAACTTTACAATCCCCAAATGTCAACCTTTGCAGTTTCTTTATTTGTAGCGCTTCCAGTAAGCGGCGCACATATTTCGTCAAGTTGGTTGAAAAGTGCTCTACAAATAAAGATTATTATTATTATTATTATTTGCATGTGTCAAATGTGTCTTTTTTATATATGCATTTTATTTTAAACCGCAGCACGTTTATCCTTATGGAATTGTTTTGGCCGTTGTAGCGTGTTTGCACCTTTCACCACCGTATTTCTTCTCCCTCTGGAAAGTCTAAAAGCTGTATTTAACGACTGAACACTGCCATAAGAGTTTCATATTAAAAAAGCCAAGACCTGGAACCTCGCACTGACCCTAGCAGGAATTGTGTATGGAGCCAGTCCCACATGCAGTTGCTCCCCTACATGCACATCGGCATCTTCCTGCCGGCATCTTCATCTTCCTGGATGAGCGTGCATGCAGGAGGGGAATCTAACGTCAGAATGCATCTAGCAGCCCTGGCAAGGTTAGTGCAGTGGCTGTGTGCAGAGTCCACTGGAGGCCGGATGAGGCGGCTAACAGTATGCAGGCTCACGCAGACCTGGTGACAAATACAGACCCTCTCCTGCCCCCCCCCCCCCACTGTATTAAAGTTCAGCGACATGGAGAGGAAAATGCAAAGAGGCAGGTAGAAGAGGTGAAGCGGCTAAATGCTTCCACTGCCAAGAGAAGAAAGAGCAGGGTGTGAGTTGTGTTAGCACATGCACACACACACACACACACACACACACACACACACACACACACACAC
>CALSBZ010046932.1:7287813-7300240 GCA_943591055.1 Gobionotothen gibberifrons
CCCTCTCGAGTCTCTTCTCGAGTCCCCTCTCGAGTCCCCTCTCAAGTTCCCTTTCGAGTCTCTTCTCGAGTCCCCTCTCAAGTCCTCTCTCAAGTCCATTGTCAAGTCTCCTCTCGAGTTCCCTCTCAAGTCCCCTCTCGGGTTCCCTCTCGAGTCACTTTTCGGGTCCCTTCTCATGCCCCTTCTCTAATCCCAGCTCCATGTCCTGTGTCGTTGGGGGTTCCGCTGAGGGTCCTGCCAACTCCATGTCCTGTTTCGTTGGGGGTTCCACCGGATTTCCTGCCAACACCATATCCTGTCCTGTTGGGGGTCACGCCGAAACCTGCTCTGCCGGATTTCCTGCCAACACCATGTCCTGTCATATTGGAGGTCCCATCGACACCAGCCCTTGCTCCGTCCGGGGTCCCACTGACACCAGCCCATGTCCCGTCCAGGGTTCCTGTCCAGACAACACTGGTTCCTATTCCGCCAGTGGTCCAGTCGGCCACGAACCCGGTCCGTCCTTGTGCCCGGCTCCCTGACTATGCCCGCCGCGGCCTTAGCCGCTTCTCTGCCTTTCCCCCGGGCCGTCCGCCCAAGACCACCTCCATGAACTCTGCAATTGCATAAACATTTTCTTGGACCACAAAGTGTTGGAAATAAATCCACATATCAGTGCAGCTCTAAACGTAAACATGATCTATTTTGCAAAGGTTAGTTAGTGCAGCTTCAAGTGTGATGTATAGTTAATTTGTTTTTAAGAAAACTCTTTGCGTCTCTCCTATTTTGATCATTTCAAAGGCTATTAAAACCCTTCCTATCATCACAACCTCACATGGCTCTCGGCAGTGTATCACTTTGGACACACAAGGACATGAAGCGTATCAGTTTCCACTCTATTGGATTTCTTTGTTGGTTCATTTATTTTTCAACAGGGTTAGTCAACCCACTCCACAGAGAGCTGAAAGAGATAATCCCGAGTGTGTGACATATCGAGAAATAAAAGTTAAACATGATGTTGACCCTGTCCTCTCACCATTAAAGTGCTTCTCGCTCCCTGGAGTGAGAAGTGTCTAGACATGCCGGTCACACCTGCCAGTGATAAACCCCAGAGGTGCAGCCTGCAGGCACAGGAGGAGCAAAAACATCCCAATTTTGTAAATCAACACTCACTTCAAAAGCCGGTATGATTCCTCGAGATATGGCCAGTGAGCTTCAGTCAGATATTGACCTCAAATGCTCCCAATGATGAGGCCAGAGCCTTGCTGTGTGAGTGGGAGAAAAGAAACACAGTCTAAACTTGAGCTAATTCAGTCAGACACTGTTGTTAATGAATTGAAAAGTTATTGCAAATGGTTACACAGTTCAATTGGGTGCTCTGCTTTCACAGAATCTGATCAGCTTGGAGGATTCTGCCAGGGAGACATAAAACAACCTCTGCATATAACTGAATAGAAGATGGCTTTAAATATTCATGAACATTAGCAATTGGCAAGTGAAGATACCATTATATTACTGATTTTACATTGCTGATACAGTAGTGTTTACTGCCCTAATATTTTTTAATATAAACATTTAAACTTAAACCGAAATCATTTCTAATATCCAGCAGGGGACGACTCTTCAGGTTGCCAAACAGATCTGATTGTATAGAAGTCTATGAGAAAATGACCCTACTTGACACTTAATTTATAAACTCAATACAAATATTTCTAATAATTTTAATCACGAATCGCTCGCTACTATGGTGTTAATTACGGAGAAATATGTGTTTATTTTTCTACACTTAACGGTTTCACAGTTCGTTTTAAGCTCATTAAAGTTTATTGTAACATATTGGTCTCCTATAAGAAAACATGTGTCCTCTCACTTCTGGTTCCAAAAAAGAGACGCCAACTGCCCAAATGCCAAACTAAAGACTTCCAAACCTCAGTGTTCAAACCAACAGGCGAATTAACTGGGAATACATTTTTGTACTGTTTTGATGTTACGGCACAGGGTAACTTTTACTGAGTCTGCCTTGACTCTATGATGGATGAATCCTTTGGGCGAGTTCATCACAGGAATGGTGTCATGTTTTAATGACCCGGTGCAGCTGCTGCCTTAGCTTTAGGGACTATTTTCTATGTTTTGCTGTTGTTGTGCTGTCATGGTGCTGTTCCTTTTTTTTAAACCTGGCAGGCAAAACCAAAGTATCTATTTGATTTATTTGAACTGTCTTTTCCACTCATTGTGAATCGGTTCCTTTCATTCTTAGAGATTTTCATCCTATCATAATCAGACTAACTGATAGCTTTTGTGCATTGACTCTTTGAACGATGATTGCAAGTTGTTATTTCTGGAAAATCAGCAAGCACTGTATCATAAAGAAAAAACACTCCAGAGTTATTGGTGTTACATTACATGTTACTTGTTAGACGCTTTTATCCAAAGCGACTTACATACTCAATACTGTGGACAATCCCCACAGGAGCAATTTGGGGTCAAGTGTCTTGCCCAGGGACATGCTGACTGCAGTGGGGTTTGAACCTGTGACCCCCTGATCCCAACACCAAGGCTCTATCCACTACGCCACACGCCTCCCGTGTTAAGTTCCTATTTACTCAATAACCTGATCTGATTATGCCATTAATTCTTTACTTGTTTATACCTTCTTATTCTTAGTCTAGAAAATACCCTGAATATGCCCACATTTATATTTATGATAACATCGTTGTGACGTGACCACAGAGCCATCCTGGTGACCTCATGTCAATGTAATAATGTATACCATTAATCCTTACATTCCTAAGTTAATTTCCCAACAATTCAATTACACTTTATTACATTTAGAAAAATGAAAGGTCTTATTTGCCGTGGTTGTAAGACTGTAGCAAGCGTAAAAGGCTCTTAGCAAAGCAAACCATACTATAGGGCAGGCAGTTCCTTATTAACCAGCTCTTAAAATGTTAGATACGCCTAGCTAAAGGGTAGAGTGCTTTATGTAACACATGGTTATTAAAACCTTCACAAAAACCTCTTCAGTATTCAAAAACAGTCACTTTGATAATTATTTCTACAAATGTAAGGACACAAACACCAAGGAGGGAACTGTGGGATTGTATCCTTTGCAGCCCATTCACATGCAAAACAAACTATATACCACACTACAGGAAAGGGAAATAATAGGGCCTCTTTAAAGATAAAAATAAATCTTATTCAGAATTAAAAAAGGACCTGAAGATTGAAGGTATACTGATATGGGGTGTACTCAAGAGCTCTAGTTTATAAATAACATTCATGGCTATTGATTGACCTTTTGTGTTTGCCTGTCCCATCATAGAGGTCAGAGGTCAGAGTGTGTAGAAGCCTTAAAGGTGGTCTGGAGAGATTGTCTCGCTGTGATTTATTTCAGTATCACTGCTGTAATATGTCATGTTATGGTTGGAGGTCTTTCAGGGACATGCACCTCAGGCACTGTTTAGACAGGCTCGAGTGACTATGTGAGTGAAAAATAAGTCAAATGACTTTAAGGAAATGTTTTTGGCGAAAGGAAATCCATTATTATTCTAAACTACCTCTGAAGCACTAGGACAACACCACTTTCAATCCACTCCCATGCATTATGTGAAAGTGGGCTTGAGCTTTCAAACAGCACACATTATGCTTTTAAGCAATCAGAGCAAGTTTGATGATACAAAACGTAAAAGTGCACCCTTTTTGCTTCTTTCACTTCCAGATATCTGTGTTTTCAGGTGTCGTAGTTATAGTCCTCTCACCATTTACCACACCTTTTATCTTTTCTGTTATTAAAAGCTTTTAAGAGATAACCCTTATAAGCGTCGGATACATCTTTGTCAGCTGAACCGCTCTTTCAGGTCAGCAACAATAAATAAATAAGTCTTCTTGTTTGACAGTCTGAGATGCTCAAAGCACTGCACTGAGATCTGCCTCATGGAGTTGTAATTGTAGGTTAACCTCTTTGCATGCTACATCACAAAAAGTTTTTTCAGTCCGTTTCTAAGAGCTGCCATCATGTAACAATATGGCACCATGTCAAACCAAAAAGTTCTTTAAGTATTAAGGGCATATTTAAACTTCTGCTGGACCTTTTTTATAACAGCACTATTAATATGTTGGCATCAAACGTAGAACACTAAACATACACTATGATGTTTATGGAATGATTGTAGCCATTAGAAAACAATGACAGAACATTTACATTTACACTGCAGAAAAAAGGCAGGGACACACTCTTCCCTTCTCATACCATAATTAGCAGCCATAAAAACACAAATATGAACCTGAAAATGAGCACAATATGTCCTCTTTAAGACAGAGTTCCTAACTTTATGTTGTTTCAAGTGTGAGCAAATAAACAGCTTTTCAGTATCTACAACAATTTAGTTCTAATCCTTTCAAAGAAATGGGTGAGTTGTTTAAATCCATTTAATGGCACATTTTCACAACAAGTTTTAGTTTATAAAGATTATTGCTCTGTTCATTTCCTTAATGAAAACTATGATTACAAATGTTGATATTTGTATTTATCTTTCTATTTCGAGGTCATGACGAGACGATAACGAGACGGCACCAATGTAAATGAACCCTGACCCTAACTTAATATTAATGAAGACTACAATTGAATAAAAAGAAAATATATGTTTTGTTTTTTCTTGAACCAAAACAAAAAAGGAAGAAATATGAACAGTTTTTTGTTGGTGAAGGAATGCATCATTTGTTATACTACACTGTCAGAACACAATGACTTAGGGTGACTGCGAGTAACTTACTGAAGTTAAAGGTAACAGGCTCTGGAGAAAGTAACATATATTTTGCCTTTACTGAAATATTCAATATATTCTGATATCTTAAGAAAGACAACATTTCCACCTAAAATGTTGTAATCCTATACTAAAATAAACCTGGACTAAAATAGTTACTGTGAAGTTGTATTTGACTAAGATAAGATACAAATGCCCAGACTTTAAGTCAACCAAAACTGGACTAAACTGCTACCTTATGGAAGGCAACAAATATTCTTCCGGGTCGACACATTCACTCACGTGTTGCTCAGCTCTGGGACCTTGAATTAATGCTCACTGCAGCTCCAATTCAGTCATGGTATAATGTTTTATGCTAAATAACAGTTAAGCATTTAATCTAAATCCATAGTTGTTATGGGTTTCCAAAGTAAGGATGCTCCCTCGATGATTTGAATCATCAATCAGGAAAGCCCTGAGTCGGATCTCATTTTGTCGTCTAAATTCAATTTCAGCTGCGTCATTGTACATAGATTACCAGGGATAACAGCAGCCAATGCTTTCAGTTTTGGGGATAAAAGTAAAAGCCCTTAATATTTTATTCAAATTCAACTTGTCATTTGTAAGAGGAAGAATGTGTAACTTCTTCTCACAGAATTTACATAGGCCCGCCTTACAATCCTTATAGTTTCTTGGCTAAAACACAAGGCTATTGTGTGTAATTCTCCTATTTACATATATTAATAAAACCAAGGGAAAGAAAAAGAGAGAACATTTGCTTCTGTATGCAAATGAAAACAGGGTCCAGAATTATTTCTGTGTTTGTCTATTCAGTGTTTAATGAGCATCGTTGCATTCTTTGCAGTCTCATCGGTCCAACTTGTAAAAGTCTCTGCTTTTCACTTTTTAGAAAGAGTGGATATTCTCTCTGGGTAAAATAACAAGTCCAGTGTCAGCCTTGATGGTGTCAATGACTCCACACTGGGGGTCCTGCATCTCTCTCTGCAGCAGTAGTACATCTACATGCTGACCTTGCTAACACCAGAGCTAGCTATAACCATATTAGCCATTCCCCCATCTTATCACATTTTAGTCACGTGTGTTATTTTACACAAGGTTATATCTTATATATATATTATATATATATTATGTGATCATTTCTTACGCCAACTGTCGGATTGAAATTGTTCACTGACTTAAATAAGGAAGGAGTTTGAGAATGAATTATTGTTGTGCGTCATCCTCATAAAATGAGCTATTTTACAGGAAGACAATTCATGTTGACTGAATGTTTTTAAGGCCTTTCTTTAAAGAATAATATTCAAAAATCATACTCTTAAAGAATATTTGTTGTTCATGCTGTTAGCACTTTCTTAGAGAAAGGAGTATTAGTGAAAGGAATAAAGAGTCAAAATTAGAAGAGGAAGATGTTTTGTTTGGCATACCCCAAAGAGCACCTTTAAGATAGAAATCTCTGCAAAAGGCCACAAAAGAAAAATGTTTCAGTTTACAGTCAATTTTCAAATAAACCCTCAGCTGACACAGCCGAGTTAAAACTGGAGTAATATGATCACATAAAAATCGTTTATAAATAGTGCTATATAAATAAAACTTGATTTGATTTGATTTGATTTGATATTCTTTTACTCCCCGTAAATAACCTGGCAGCAGGAGGGGGTGCACGCCTCTGCTAAGTCGGCACTACATGAACCACAATTGCACGAGACAATCACATTTTCCATTTAAATGAAATGTTACCCTTATGGAACCAGTGAATCGATGAAAATGCTGCACAGCTCTCAATTTCTCATCAGGGACTTGCACGTGGCGACACATGTTTCAGTTCAATTCTCACGGGAGCGACGCCCCGACTGAAGCATCATCTTTTCATTTGACAGTCATTAATCTGTTACAGTTCGTATCTGCAAAACATCAAAGATCAACAGCAGTTATTAAAGCGACAAGCTTCCCAAGCACAAATCTGCGAGGCGTCAAAGTGATGGAATTATTCATCATTTTACCTGAGGGAGCCGTTCTGCCTTTTAATGAACACAAGAGGGTTATTGGGGAGTGTGAAATTAAAGAGAGTGCTGTTATGTTATTTGGTGTTGAAAGAAATGCAGTGATTTGTCAGGGGAGATTTGAAGCCAGCTGGGTGCTGAGATCAATAGTCTTACGATAAGATAACGTGGTATGAAACGCTTTGTTGTTAAAGGCCACATCTGTCAAAGGGGCCTTTGTAATGAACCAAAGCGCAGCGAGCATCAATGAAAATACAGATAAACCTCGAAAACAAGTCGTCATTAAATATGGAATACGCATGTCTTTTTCACACTTGAACAGTTGCATTTAACAGGATTTTTTCTTTGAATGGTTTTCATTTTTCTGCAGCCTGATGCACTAGCTAAAGGTACAGTAAGTTATCTCTGAAGTGAGGGTGCCAATTCCACACTTAAATGGGCCCTATTTTTCTAATTTTCATGTTTGTATTATCTTCCTCCACTCTGACATGTCTCCATGCTTTAATGTTCAAAAAGCTCTTTATTTTTCTCATACTGCCTGTGCTGCAGCACCTCTTTTCACCCTCTGTCTGAAACCAGAGCCCAGTCTGCTCTGATTGGTTAGCTGGCCGGCTCTGTTGTGATTGGTCAACCACTTAGAGATGTCCCGCCCCTTATCAAATCAAATATAATGTGTTGGAGCGAACAGGGAAATTGACATTTTTACTTGACTGTTCTTAAACACTTTAGCAAAAAAAGCTAACGGCTAAAATAGCTAATGTCAATCACCAAACAACAACAATAAGGTGCCTATAATAAGAAATTAAGATAAGGTGATGTTGATAACTATACAACTTTATAGTGAATATTGCAGGGTGAAACTGTGAACTATACAGTGGTGACTCGTCATTAGGGGCATCCCCACCTATTGTCAGCAGAAAGTAATTCAAATAATAATTCAAAAAATATGAAAAAAATATATACCTTAAAATATATTTTAAGATCATGTTTAGTCATCTGATTCGTCTCTACATTGCTGTTTTAGTCTGCGTTCTTGTAATTAGTGTCTGTGCCTATTGAGCGATGTGGGGCAAACCCCGATCTAGCCCCTCTCTCTGCTGTCAAAATGAATGGGTGCTGTAAAAACTACACTGCGTAGTGTATTCAATGTGTGCGTCAAAAAAATAATCACCAGTGGGGCAAAGTGCTGGCAACCCCACCAAAACGTCATCTCATAATTCAGAGCTGATTGTCTGTAAGTACGTGTGCCGCGAATAGTGTAGTTGTGAAGAGGAGACGAGAGAGAGCAGTTTATAGCGATTTAAATCAGTAAAACGGAAAGAAAATGAATGAAGTTGACCATCTACTTCAACTTTGGTAAGTTCATTTTATGTCATATATTTTGTTGATCTTCTGTGTTTTGCCTATAGGCTATTGCTCTGCTGGATCGATTGATATTGTGACACGGTATTGTTAACATGGCCCACCAGTGCAGAAATACCCGGATGTTGACAAGCAAGCCTCTCTCTCGACTTTTCGTTCACTATAACAAACATTTTTGTGGAGAATACGAAGATTTTTTGAGTTCTTGGCAAGCAAATGTATATGTACTATGTATGTTACTAGAGAGGTTTTAGATTGGCCAGTGTCCATGTGAAGTTATCGGCATCTCTCGGCGTGAAAACAGTATTTCCCGTGTCGGCTTCTTCATAGTAACGTGGTTGCTAGGGATGCAGCTCTCGCTGCCGGAAATGAGTATTCTCGTCACTGTCCAACACATTCTCACTCCCAACTCGTCCTATATGTCAGGATCCCTTGGCGTCACTATCAACGCAGTGGGGGGCCCTTTAGCGTCGATGTTCAACTATTAGGAAGTCCCATTGACTTGCATTGACACCCCCCCCCCTCCTCTATCCTATCAGAACCATGGATAGCCAGCTATTTGTTTACTTGTTTAAAAAAGCCCCAGAAGCTTATATATAAACATCTAAGTTTTTCGTGCCCCACCACTTGTACATATAAAAACGCCACTGGAACTATAGTACAAAGTAATACACAGTACCTCGCAGATGAAATTGTTACGTAATCATGATAGAATAAACTGGCAAACTATTATAAATAAAGCTGTTACTTATTACGTTTTTCTAACCCTACTTATTCGTTGTTTCATCTTTATGCTCTTTAATTTGCATGTTAACAGAGCACTATAATATAGTATTAATAAAAGGGCAGGACACACTTGTAAAGAACGAATTTCTGTCTCTCTTTTCATTTAGCTAATCTGTTGCCAGCGGGGTCATTATCTGTATCTCCGTTTGTGAAATACAGCCTGTATATTTGAACAATATGAACAATGAACAATCACAATCCATCACACCTTGAACTTTATGTATGTCATGATGTATGTCTTTGCCCTGTGCTGTGTGTTGTACTTTTTATTGTCTGTTTATTGTATGTTGAATTGTATGGAACAAGCTGTAATAATCTGCACTGAACACAAATTCAACCAGCCTGGCTGTGTGGTCATTAAAGATTCTAATCTAATCTAATCTAATATTTCCATAAATTCAATAACTTTCAAACTAAGGGAAGACAGAAAGAAGACTGACAACCAGAAGTGTTTTGCATGTGTCTTACAGTAGATCACCTGATTGGATATCAAATTGACAATTCCCTAAACCCCTCCCCTGAATAGCAATTGTCTAATCTTTGCAACTGTAATCAGTATGTGTGCTGAAACAATTTAAATTAAAGTGCTATTATAATATCTAGCATTAAACGTATTTGCTGTAACATAATTCCATTCAGACCTTCAGACCTACATTAAAAACCCTATCAGCATCACTGTATACCTGTAAATACACCACTTAAAAAAACAGTATGGGGATATGCAGCAAGAAAGCTATCAATTAGCTAATACTGACAGTGTTTATATGTGTATACACTAAAAAGTACAAGGTTATTAAATGTAAGTGAACATAACACAGTATATGACACTAAATATGACTTACAGGCAAAGGTTTCCAAGGCACAAACAGGAAAGAGAGGAAAGGGTAGCTGGAGATGCAGGTAACCACGCAACCAAAAGGCTTTCAAGCCATTTTAATATAGTTTCCAAATTGTAGTTTACAACTTCCTGGTACATCATGTACCCGTAGACTTACAGTATATTGGGAAAGGGACATATGAAGATTGGCTGATATTTCCTTCAGGTAAAACCTTTAATTACCAGTACAACAACTTTATTGAAACTGTTGTTGAGTTAAAAGTTGTAAAATATACTAATAGCCAAATCGGGTATTGTTAACCTGCCACTTTTCATGTGTAAAAGCCAAAAAGTCAGGGTTAATTTGGGTTGTATTCTAAAATACATGCATGCACACAACAACTTAAAGGGCCCATGTCATGCTTTTCTGGTTATTACCCGTCCCCTTGTGTGTTATGAAGGTTTTTATGCATGTAAACGACATACGATACGTCATTGTCCATTGTTTACTTCCTGAGTACTGTGTCGTAGGAATACCCAGTAGCCACGCCCAGAACTATGACACGATACGGTCATGCGGTACCCGGAACCAAATGAGCCAATCCGTGGAGCCGTTACGTTACGTCCGCGGAGCCGTTACGTAAAGCCCCCGCTGATTGGTCCAAATTGACCAATCCACGGACTTCCTCACACACACACTCAGTGTAGGCAGCTCTGCTGATTTCTCCTCCCTGGCTGCAGGGCAGGCTGATAACAGACAGTTGGGATCGCGGCGAAATTCTCTCTGCAGATCCATTCTCACAGCGTTTATCAACCTATAAACCTTTTTCTTACTCAATATCAAGCCACACTTATTGTTTTTACTTCGGCTGTGACTTTGTGTGTGCTCAGGATGAGTTTGGCTGTGTTTGGCTGTGTATCGCTAAACAAGGAAATCACACCTCCACGGAGCTCAGCGCGATTCACAACGTCCCGACCAATCGGAGCACACTGGGCTCACAGGGAGGGGGGGGGGCAAGAGCAACGAGCCGTTTAGTGGAGAGAGTGAATACTGCTGAATACACATACTTTACAGAGATGCTGTATGCGAAACCAATGTGAGTTTGGAAAATTGCACAGTATAAATCTATTTCAGTATACCTCAACAATGGAATTATGATCAGTGGAAATGGCCATGACATGGGACCTTTAAGCCTTTCCTGATTGCCATCTCTGAACTATGACCTGGCTATGTCACATGACTAAATCAACCAATGAAATCAAAAGTAGGAAATAAACAAGAAAATAATCAATGACTCCCAAATGACCACTAGGGGAAGAAAGTACTAAAAACAGAACATGACTGTTATTTTTGTAAAATGCAAATGTGCCATGAACAAAAGGATTGAGAGGTGTAGTTTCAAACAATTTAATGAAATGTATAACTCCACTGTACACTGTTTGACTACACACATACATATCCAGTCTCTCACATTAACAATTTCACACTGTCTGTCGGCTATGCATTTTACCACCAATCCTTCTTCCATCCTTCACCACCACCACCACCATAATAAAGGAGGGAGATTTTGACATATTTGTTGACTGACATTTTTCCAGCAATAAAAGCAGCTGTTTAGCATCTTTTAATGAATCACGCGCTGTCTGCATCTGCTCCCTGCTTTGTAACTTTTGGTAACACTTTATATTAAGGTACACAAATTAACCATCAACTAGTTGTTAATTAACATGCATATTAGCAGTATATTGGCTCTTTATTAGTCATTATAAAACACTTATTAATGCCTTATTCTACATGACCATATCCTACAAGTAATAAGCCATTAGTTGAGAGTTTTTCCTCAATAACCCTCTAATTGGTGCTTATTTAAGTAAGGAAGTTGTTGTACATTAGTTTGGGTCTTAATATGCTCTGCTCAATATGGGCCTAATAAGGTAGTAGTAGCACAAGAATAGTAATTCTCCCATAATAACACTTAACAATTCTAATGTAACAAGACATGAAACTATAAGTGTTAATTGTGTCTAAATAACTCAAAATTAGGTATTTATATCTAAGAATACGTTTTGGGGTATTGACAGTTCAGCTACCAATAGCAAGGTGATATTGAACTGTATGTTTCATATTTGCACATTTATATTTTGTAAAATGTGTAGGCTACTGAAGGTTAGACAGGAAACCGGGTACAGGAAGTAGAAGAAAGTGAACTGAATAGCATGGCAGTGCACTGCTTCTAATTTTCCTATTCAACCTGAAGAGTAAATGGGTCAAGTCCGTCAGAAAGCAATGACTGTAAGTGTAAGTGTAAGCCTTACACTTACACTGTAAGGATTAGTAACACGTATTGTGTTTATGTGATGACATTTGGAGATGTTTAAACTCAATGAGGAAATGCGTTGGCATTCGCGCTAGCATTTGCGTTAGCATTCGCGCTAGCGTTAGCATACACGCTAGCCTTGGAGAAACTTGACATGTTTTGGTATGTGTCTGAACCTCTCTTTAGTGGTTCATTAATAAAACAGATATTTCAACGTGAGCCTACTTTGTTCATGTGCTGTTGAGGTTAATTTCAGTAGTTGTGTGCTATAATGTATTTACAAAGTGTGAAGAGGAGGCCACTTTAGAATAGGGAACCTGTTCAGGTCAATTAGAGTCAAACTAATAGCTTATTGGTTATGAACAAGACTTCACTTTAGAATAGGGAACATGTTCTTAGATA
>CALSBZ010046932.1:7300250-7312819 GCA_943591055.1 Gobionotothen gibberifrons
AAATACCTAATTTTGAGTTATTTAGACACAATTAACACTTATAGTTTCATGTCTTGTTACATAAGAATAGATCATATTTGTTAAGTGTTATTATGGGAGAATTACTATTCTTGTGCTACTACTGCCTTATTAGGCCCATATTGAGCAGCGCATATTAAGACCCAAACTCATGTACAACAACTTCCTTACTTGCAACAAATAAGCACTAATTAGAGGGTTATTGAGGAAAAACTCTCAACTAATGGCTTATTACTTGTAGAATATGGTCATGTAGAATAAGGCATTAATAAGTGTTTTATAATGACTAATAAAGAGCCAATATACTGCTAATATGCATGTTAATTAACAACTAGTTGATGGTTAATTTGTGTACCTTAATATAAAGTGTTACCCAACTTTTAAATATGTGGCATATGCTTCCAATGGAGAAACTCCTGGACGGTAGAGTTGAAAGGATAAATCGCACAAAAACTGTATGTTTGTCTCTTTGCTTAACATGAGGCTATGGTTAAAGCTAGACATGTACATAGTTACTTACAAGAGTGAGCGGTTTCGTTAAAGAAGGAAAATATCCACAGAAAGGTCCTACAACCCAGGAAAAGTTATTTTGTTTTGTTCGCAATGTTCTTATACAATAAGTTACCAAATAATGGAAAATGTAAAGTTTAGCTTATACCCACTTGAGCTCACGTTCCAGTTACCACGGTTCGAATCCGGCCTGGGACCATTTGCCACGTGTTGTCCCCTCTGTTTCCCCCGCAGTTCAATAAAGGCCGGAAAAAAACTTAAAAAACTTAATAAAATAGTTATAGTTAAGCTTTACATTAGGTCTGAATGCAACCAAGCATGTAGTGCTGTCAATCGATACAAATGTAATTGCGTTAATCACAATAATTAAGCACAAGTTTGAAATACTAGTATTTACTTGTATTTTGGTAGGATTTAAAACCAAAACACATGTGATGTTAATGATACGTGACAACATAATTTCTGGATTATTGGCCAACAATGTTTCCAACACCAAGCTAAAGCATAGACACAGCTGCTGTCAGGAAGACTGTGATGACATAGAGCAGTATGCTCGAATACTAGAATTATTGGTGCCACTATCTTGTTGCGTGCACTATAGGTGGTGACCCTGTCCACCATCTCTACCTGAAAGTGGAGCAAGTTTCGACAAGATTCCTTTCCGTCATTATCACCACACCTTAAGCGCGAATGCAGTTGCCATCTGTCATGGATTAGATGTGCAGTAACAGAGAGGTTACAGCAAATGGTGTTCAGTGGTCTCCAGTCAGCACAACACATGTAGCTTTAGCCAGTTACTCCGTTTTCTTTGCCTTTTCACCGTGGGGTGAAATTGGGAGAGGAAGAGAGATTTGTCTTAATTTAAAGCTCTATGGAAGAATTAATCGCGAGCGTTAACGCGTCCACATATTATGACTGACATGAAAATATAAAGTAACCGAAGTTGCACTAATGACAATAAAAACTGTAAATGGCAAATAGGCAGTGGTATTGCACAACTCTTTTTTAAAATTAAAAACAGGGTTTTCGCGCTTCAGTGATATTACAGTCTTTTTTTGTATGGTGGTCTACCAGGGGCCAGATTGGTTTAACAGTCTGAGAAGAAAAGACTTGCAACCTAAGCACTTTCAATCCACTTAACATGTGTTCTTCTTGGTCTCATTATTTTCTTCTTCTGCAATGTTCCTCTTTTGCTTATGTTCAAGCTTCCACCTCATTCTCCATTCTCTTATTTCTCCCTCTTATTTTGGTCTCCCCCCCCTGTCTCCCTCCAACTCCCATCTCCTTTTTCGTTCTTCCATTTCCCCTCTCCTCAAGTCTGCCCCCCTTCTTGGCTGTGCACCTCGTTCCGCCCTTCACTCTCATGTCCCTTCTTCTTTTGCTCTCGCTTCTCATCTATCTCCTTCCCCATTATTTTTCTTTGTTCATCTTGTCTTTACCATAGGGGCAGCCAGTGAGTCCTGCGCCAAATCACTTACTATAGACATACCAGCGGCAACATGAGCTATTTCCCACCGGGACCGCAGACATTCTAATCACATCCTCAGGGACTCCTCAGGGCAGCGAAAGGAATAACAGACAGGTGGTGAAAAAGAGGTAGAAGAAGCCAATTAGGTAAATAGGTAGGGACAAAGAAAACCCTGATGTAGCTTTATTTGGCCAAGAAGGAAGTGGGACATCCGCAGTTGACGTTTGGTTGGTTGAAAGAGTTTCTTCAGATATTCCTCTTCGCCAATTTTAGCACTGGCACACAAATTATACAGTTGCTCGATATTTAACATGTGTATTCAAATTGGATTGTATTTAAAAATGAAAAACTAGGACACGTGTTGGAAGAAATCTCGGTCTTGGCCAGTTAAAGAGTCCGGACCACCTCCCCAACACTTTAAAGTTCGTAATCTTTCTTGGAGCCGTGTAATTCATGTTCAGAAGAAGTCGCTGGATGCAAAATAACTTTATTTCGTCAATGATAAAAAAAACAAAGTCTGAGCAGACCCCGGAATCGGAATTTGCCTTTTTATAGTACAAGAATCATTTTTTCTCATTGTTTGACCTTGGCAAAAGACAATGTTCCAAATCCAATTACAATTAATTTATAAAAACATGTTTTCTTCCACACTCGCCAAAACTTCCGTATCAATAAACACACCTTCCACAAACTTTCCTCTGTCATTCCTATCTTTATTCTGAATGTGTTTTTCATTTAAAATCCAAAGCCTAATTTAATTTAGTCAGATAACGCATGGTATTTTCCTTTTATGGCTGTTGACAGTAACAGTATTTTCTGATGTATGGAGTGATAATAAGAGATATCCATCAGTCCCTCTGCAAAAACATTTGACACTTACGTTTCACAAAATGAAACAAGAATTGTGAACTTGGCTTTATTAAGCGTTCAGATTTCTGCTCCTCCTCCTGTGTCCTCGTACTCATGCAAATTAACATACAGCATATATAAGCGGTCCTGAAGGGGGTTGGGTGGGGGGTACTGAAAATGGATGTCCACCAAGCAGAGGGTCGGTGGTTTGATCCCAGGCCCTGGCTTGTAGTCACATCGAAGATGGCAAGATATTTGACGCCATATTGCTCCCATAGGTATTTCTACGATATTGTAGTGTTTCTAAGTTGCTTTAATAAATGCCTAATTTAAATGTAATGTGAGTTGAATTATATTGTACGTGGTTTAATTTCCCTTGATGGAAGGCAAAGGTGATCAGTCAGCGCTGGAGGAGAAAATACTTATGTCCCCTTTTTTCCCCCACAGGTACTTGCCTGATTTTGGCTTCATGAATACATGGACTGAGAGCTAACAGAGGGCCCCTTGTTCAAAATGATTCTGGATTTAGCTGTGACAGCTCTGATGACTGATAGGAGGAGACTATTAAGAGGTGAGGAGCTGTGTAAATACTCGGCTCATTATAAAGCGCTTAGCTGCAGACCTGCCGTGTTTTGACCATACACAACAGATACTGAGGCATGCAAATAATCTAAAACTACCACATGTGCGAGTAAAGTCTAATTCCAAAACAGTGTTATTCAATTGAAAGTGTTGCGTGTCCCTAAAAATGTTTGTATGTTTTAGCCAATTAACTGCAAACTGCATAAACTCTTTAATTTTCCTGACCATTTTTCAAGGCACACTATTAATGCCGTTTTACATTTTCTACATTCAATCACTGTACCTCGCCCGGTCTTAATTGAAAATATCAACAACATGGTTAAAACATTCACACCTCACTGAACATTGGCCTGCATGTGTACCCAGGTCGACAAAAACATGCCTGCTTTCATGGTTCCGTAATGCTGGAACAATATCAGGGCAGCAGAAAGTCTACAAACCTTCTGTCACAGAATAAAAAAACAAACAAAAAAAGCTGTAGTACTGTAGATGATATATTCCTAGTGAAACGAATGCAGACCAATGGCTTATTTAAAGCACATGTACCTGCAGGTTTCCTTCTGTTTTCCTCAGGTAAAAAAACAACTGCTACTGCTCCTTCAAGCGGCTGTGTGGAAGAAATACTCGTGCTTTGGTCACTGCTATGGCTCCAGTTGGGTGTCATGTGACTTTGAGGTATTTTCGATATGGCACGGGACCATTACAAGGATATCTTTCCTCCTAATATTCCTCCAAGCACAGCGTTAAATCAGGTTAGAAAAAGCTGCTTGTGCTATATACTGTAAATGCTGATTAAGTGGTTCTGTTTAGTGAGTGCAGTAAGCCAGAGGTATTTGTACAGTATGCCATCAGCTCAGCTAGCCTTTTTCTAATATTAGTTGTGAATTAAGTTGTTTTAATGGCTGACCTCATTGTCTTTCGGTGGTTGTTAAGCGTGTTATGATCTTGTACATTTTTGTAGTGGCAATCCATAGTATTGCACTTGCTTATTGGGGTTCTGCTGAGGGTAATATTATTGGCTTCAGGGATATAAACATGACTCTTCTTTTGAACACAGCCTATTCGCATACCTTTAGATATTTCCCTACAATATTGACATTGTTGGTAACTTAACAGGGCTTCTGTCACACACACAGGATATGAAAAAAAGTCTAATTTATATAAACTGTTAGCCAGGGCTGCCCCTCCCTACACACAGATCACGCAGACTGCGTGGGGCCTCACCTCGCGGGGGAGCTTCATCTGAAGCCCAAATGCGCTGCACCTTTATGCGCTTATTCCGCCGCTGCGAGGCTCCACTAGCAGAAATGTGGGGATTTTAGACTTTGCAGACCATTTACATGCACAAAAACCTATATAACACACTTCAAGATAGGGAAAAATCACAAAAAGCCTAGAGCCCCTTTTGATATCAGAGGTATAAACAATTCTGAGCTATTTTATGGGTAATTCCACACTCTAAAAACAAATGCCTTGGCTCAACAAAGAAAATCAACGCAACAGTTTGCATCGATGTTTATTGAGTTATGACAACTTCTAATGAAATTGTCTTAAAGCAACAAAGTTATTTGAGTTAGGGGAGAAGGCTTTTCCTCTACAATCAGAGGTGTTTTTAATTACCACTTACTTAATAATTGGTAGCATAAACACAAGTTTTGAAGTTGATTACTCCAAAGATTAAGTTGTTCCGACTAGTTTTACCACATTTTTTTAAGGAATTTTAAGTTGTATGCACTTAATTACCCTGATTCGGGATACAAGTTTTTAAGTTGATTACTCCAAAAATTAAGTTGTTCCAACTTGTTTTACCACATGATTTAAAAGGAATTTTAAGTTGTATGTACTTAATTACCATCATTGTGAACACACGTTTTTAAGTTGACAACCATTTATAAATGAAGTTGCTCCAAATATATTGTATTCAATAGCTTTGTCATGTTTTTGCCTTTAAAGAAAGAAATTAATTGATTCCACAACAAAAATATTAGGCAATTCACTTTTTATTTTGAACTGCAGTTGTTGATTTCAACACATGATGTTTCAATCAGGAGAGACTTCATTTAGTTTGAACATTTATTGACACATGCCATATGATAAGGTGCATGAACACCTGAAATCACAGCTGACTGCAGGAGAGAGGAGAGCCATTTTAAAGTTTGGCTGGTGATTGGCTGCTGGAGAATGAGGTGAAATGTAATAGGTTAAAGAGAACGCCTGTGATGAGCTGATTATATGCAGCTGCGGAGTGAATGTATACCAGTCTTCCTGAAAGAACTTGCGCTGAGCTTCATTTAAATCTTGAAAAAAAAGATAAATAACACATTTAAATTGCCCCACAAATAATAAATAAACACATTAGCCATATTACCATGGGAAATGGGGACACAGCAAACACATGCTGCCATCACAACGTAGTTAGAGGCCTTTGCATATTTAAAACCAGTGCCAAATATGTAAAATCTGTAAAGTTTTTGTAAAACTACAGTAACAAACTCTCAATGGCCACCAATCTGCAGATCACACACATCAATTTTACAAAATATGTAACAAAGATGTTTACACTGCCGACAGTCATTATTTCAAACAGTATGAACACATTTAACGCAGAATGCTTGCTCATTCATTTGTTTCCCTCGACCACGATGGTTGCCATCGTATGGTCAGATCAGAGCAGTGCTTTTGTCCTGTGTCCATGGATTTTATTTTATTTCAAGATTTTTTATTACGTCGCTAAACTCCTTGAAAAGGTCCTCTTCCTTTTCTCCAAGGTACACGACAAGGCAGCGGATGGCTATAGTTCTCTGCGTACTTCAATTGTATTGTGCTATTTTTGAAAAAGGAAAAAAAGAGAAATGACCTAAATGAATATATTCTGAATGGGTGATTGCCAACAACTTGCATTTCAATGACAACTCTAAATAACGATCCTACCTCAAGAAGCATGTCCTTGATCTGCTTCACCGAGACTCATTTTTAATAAAAAGTGATATCACAATAGTAACCAAAGTATTTTTACTCTCACAGTAGCCTCTACTACTTTGTACCCTCTCACAGAACTATTCACAGTTCAAAGGCTGATCATTTTGGTCAAACAGCAATTTGCCTATACAGTGCAACTATAAGGCTATCTACTGTATTTGAATGACAAAAGATGACACTCACCTTAAAATGTCCTTTGTATATTTCTATTTGTCTTAACTGTCGGAACTTGTCCAGGCATGTTAAGTGGGAGTGGACTTGAAATCCTTAACTCAAGGTGTAGAACAATTAAGTTATCAAGCCAATTGCATTACTTACTACAACTTGAATTTTGTTTTAAGTCAATTAACGCAGAAATCAGAGTTCAAATTACACACAATATTAAGTTGATGTAATTACCAACATTATTACGTCAACACAACTTATAAATTAATGTTTGCAACTTAAAATGTTTATCTAAATCAATTAACTCACATTTTTAACTTGCAACCATGCATTTAATTAAGTGGAGTCAAAAGGTCCCCTGAATTCGTTTTTAGAGTGCACTGTACCTGTTGCGAAACTAAGCTCATAGTTATAAAACCATGGTTACTTATAATGAACAGGAAATGTTCTTCTTCAAACTGTGAATCTGTCATTAAAAATGCACATGTCATTCATTTTCTTCTGCAAGAGTGATGTGTTATAGCCTGCAGCTGCATAGCAGGTGGATTGCCGAGTTTAGATTCATTCATGAAATGTCATTAGTTTATTCCACTCAGCTGCCTATCAGGGGAAAGGTCAGACAGCGGCTTGTCCCAGACATAATGGACATAAGGATTAAACATGACTTCATTGCACAAAGACAGACAAGTTTGCTACTTGTAATTTCTAAAGGCTTTAGATGCAAGATGGGATAAAACTCCAGGAATGCCGTGTGCGCTTCATCATAGGTAGATACAATGGTTTTAATCACACTCGCACATTACGGACAGGCTTAGCAGATATGTCAACACAATGTGAAACGTGTGTTTCTATCGGCTAGTGCTAACCAATCAGAGCAGACTGGACTCTGGTTTCAGACAGAGAGTGAAAAGAGGTGCTGCAGCACAGGCAGTATGAGAA
Organism: Gobionotothen gibberifrons; assembly: GCA_943591055.1. NCBI lineage: Eukaryota > Metazoa > Chordata > Actinopteri > Perciformes > Nototheniidae > Gobionotothen > Gobionotothen gibberifrons. The sequence continues at coordinate 7,307,761 of CALSBZ010046932.1, forward strand.
AAATACAGACCTTTTTGAACATTAAAGCATGTAAACATGTCACAGTAGAGGCACTAAGTACAAATATGAACCTGAAAAAGGGCTAATGTTATTTAGCCTTTATTGATACGTGTTTGCTTGAGTGAAAAATACATACCAAAATGTGAATTAAGATTACGCTTCCCAATCAGATTTGCATACAATACATGCTCTACAACAAATCAGTAGTATAAGCGCATATTCCGTTTTTTGAAGGTTGGTACTCAAACTTGTGATTACCAAATCACATGAGATCATACCAATGAGCACCTCTGCAGGTCTTGGAGGTTGCCATAGTGACTGACTGCCTTGTTCACCTTCTCAGGAGTGCTACTGGTGGATGATTACTGCAGATGAGATGAAAGTCTATTATGTAAAAAAGGGACAAGACTCTTTATGAGACAATGATCCTTGGGTCGAATTACAATAGAAACAAAACTTTCCACCCATGGCCCTATCGTCCCCATATACAGTCGGCTAGCTGAATCCCCTCCCGCAGCTGTGTGTCTGTGTATTCAACAGGATGTCTAAGAGAGGGACTTACAGATGAAGCACTTAATTTCGGACTCCAGCTTACCTGTTCCTGCCTACGACCAGTTTCGAGGAAGGTCAAGCCCTCCCACTATTTTCCAAGAGGGCGTTGCCAGATTTTCAATTTCAGGTGTTCAATGATCCATTGCAGCTGGCTTCATTATAATTACATGTATTTATAACGGGGGCGGTCTCAAGTCAAGCTGGAGGCTTTCCCTTGAGCGAGGGCAGACCACTTACCAATCACTGCCCTTGCGTTTCAAACTGTCCGAAATTAAGTGCTTCACCTGTATATATAATACAATGCACTGTTCTAGTGGTAAACACTGAATAAAGAACATGTCAAGCTATGTGCTGTATCAGAAACAATGCGTGACGTATTTTGGAAGTTATATGGTCTGTGTTTACATTAGCAAGCATCACTAACACTCAGCTAACTCTGTACTGGAGAGAATATGTGTGAAAAAGCCGGATATAAAAGGTACTGTCCTTGTGGTAAACCCGAGAGAGAGAAAGTGTTTGTACGGAGCCCCCTAGGGGACATGGAGAAGAAGAAAAAAATGTATTTGAACAAAAAAAAAAGATATCGAGATATTCCAAAACCTTTGCGAGATCTCGCAATACTTTTGCAAGAATCATTGTAATAGTCAGCCTGGCCAAACTAAGACCAATATGTCTATAACCTTTTTGAATCAAGATCAAGCTGCAGATTGTGACCAATTCTTGATGTTTAGCTCAGATGACGGCGCGTATCGAACTGTTCTGATAAAAACGACTCTGTCTTGCGAGATTTCGCAAAACTTTTTTTCTTTATTTTGTCCCTTATGGGGCTCCGTACATTTGAGCTCCATAATGTTTCAGAAATAATGCTTGATGTGGTTTGGAACTTAATTGTTTTCTAGACATAAGTAAGAGTACATTGATCCACAAATATGAAAATGAAACAAAGTGAGGTTACTAATGGCGCATTTCCACCATGGCGCGGAGCGTGGTTTAAGCGTGCCGTGTCGCGCCGGGCCCGTTTTTGGTTGCGTTTCCACTATGCCTAGTACCGGCCCAGGGCTACTTTTTCACCTTTTTTCTGGCCCGACTAAATCGTGGTTCTATCTAGGCCAACAAGCGGGGCCAACAACCGGGCGGAATATGCTAAACTAGTGACGACTGCTGATTGGTCAGAGAGAATCGTTGGCAAGGGGGGCTACAACTACAACAAGATGAACATATTTAATTTGACCGTAATTTAATTGTAATACACGTTTCAAAATGATGCCGAAGTAACAACATACTGATACCGGTTAGTAAAAATCATGAATTAATGCTTTGACAAGTCTGCAGACAGACGGCAGGCGAAAAACCTTTTAAAATGCGTGATGCATCTTCTTATTACAGACACATGCATTTCCAAACATTCCGTCTACCTACGCTGTAAAATGTATTATCTCTTCGATTTACACACGGCATCTATTGCACGTCTGTCCGTCCTGGGAGAGGGATCCCTCCTCTGTTGCTCTCCCTGAGGTTTCTCCCATTTTTCCCTTAAACTTAGGGTTTTTCTCCGGAAGTTTTTCCTTGTACGATGTGAGGGTCTAAGGACAGAGGGTGTCGTATTGTCATACTGATATTCCGCACAAACTGTGCTGTTGTATTTGCTGTAAAGTGTCTTTACTGTAGGCTATTTTTATTATATGTACAGCACTTTCTTTGGCTCGACCAAAAATCGTTTAAAAATGTGCTATATAAATAAAACGTGATTTGATTTGTTGTCTAAATGGAGATCGGCTAAGCTAACGCAATATATGCTCCGACCGTCCACACTCACAACAACGGCCTATACAGACATAAATAAACCAGCGACTGTATTCGCCATGACACAGACAGTCTGTGGTTTGTACTTGTTTAACTTTTGTCTAGTTTCTGAACAGATATGAGGAGCTGTGAGCTTGAGTGCTATCAGCTAACGGCTGATGTTGTTTTTCTGGGGTGCTCATTGAAGATGACGTCACGGCTCCGCCTACACTGCGTTACTATAGTTACTGCCCCAGCTCCTAAACTGTAATATAAGTGCAGCATTAAAGTGAGCCGGGCCTAACAAGGCCTAACAAGGCCTAACCAAACCGTACTAAGCCGAGCGAGGCCTGCGGTGGAAATGCGCCATAAGAGTCGACTTGGGAACTCAAAAGGTCACCAACATCAAATAATCACTATTAAAGGCAACAAGGTTCATAGCAGGTTGTCTTTGATCTGCAGACTGTTGAGTTGTTTGACCTGCGTTTGAATGTGACCTGCTAATAGTGGATGGCCTTTACCCAGCTTGCAACACGATTTTTTTTTGGAGTATAGACTACCAGAATGGCAGGACAATTGCAGAGAATGTCAACTATTTGAAAGGCTGCAAACATGTAAACGTTCTCTCTTGTTGTCACTCACCAAGTCATTTGTAATTTTAATCCAATAATTCACCTCATGTGACATACCAACAATGTGTCAGGGAAGTAACTTAATTTAGACTCATTACTGCACCACTCTAAAGTTATCAATGCCAGAATGCTTTAATGTGTGACGCAGGAAACCTTTGGTTGACAGTAGCTTAACTGATCTTATCCTTAACAGTACTAACAGGAATGCAGCCGTGACATTAAACCAAGGAGATTAATCTGCAAGCTACAGAAGTATTGAGCATTTTTCACAAGACTTTGAAATAGTACTGTCACTGTAGTTGATTACTTTTTGATAAGTGGCAGCTTTATTGGATGTGTTAAGGAAGGTGACAATAAAGAGCTGACCATTATTTGGTGGAAAAATTGAATAGGTTTCTACAGTGGCGAGCCGTGACTTTTATACCAAGGCCCTCTGGCCCCCATACTCTATTCTGTACAAACTGTGAAGTCCACTGAGACAAATGTAACATTTGTGATATTGGGCTATATAAATAAACATTGATTGATTGATATACACATGCATAAACTTCACAGCGGGCGGAACTTGTCATAAAGTCCGCGAAAATAAAGCCCACCCATTTAGAGGGAAGATATATTGGTCAATTGTACTGTCACTTGACATTACTCTCTCGTTGAGTTACTATAGCGGGCCCTCAGTGAATTTACAGCAGGACCACCAATCACTTCCTATCTTCACAGTAACTCGCAAACAACGAGCTTCTTTCATTTAACCCTTCACATTCCAACAGAAACTGAACAGGCAGATTCGAAGGGTTTATCTCTTTGGAAATGTTATTTTAAATACAATTAAATCAAGTTATTTTGGTAAAAAAAAAGTTGACGGCTCGCCACTGGGTTTCTAAACTCAACATCTTCCACTACATTTTATGCTTGGTTTCTTGCAATTCTTCTCTTTCAGAAAAATGATATCACTGTCTTTTAGAGTGGTGGTCTAACATTTTCAACATAATTGGGAGAAGTTTCACAACATCGGTATCAACAGCGGCTCTGCAATCATAAATCCTATCAATAGATTTGAATCAGATATTAAAATCCTCGTTCACAGATAGCTCTTGTGTAATAGTACAAATAGTTAGAAATGATAGATAATGGCGATTCAGGCAAATTGGTCTGTTCCTCTTCTTCTCACGCTGGAACAAGACACTTGGGCTCTTCTCCCACAGAGAGAATAAGGCCAGACGTGTCAGATAATTGCTCTGTTCTGAATATATTACAATGAAGGTGGTGTAGAAAACACCCTAGTTCTTAAAATAAGTGTGTGGCCATTTATCAACTTGCTCTCTTTTAACATATCATGCAAAGTCACCTGGAGAGAGGCAATGTGGGAAAGACCTAATTGGAGCATGAGAGGAAGGAGGGACATGTCTGGCTTTTAAGGCTTTTTAGTTTGATCAAAGGGCAGTTTGATGACGGGAAGGATAACGATTGGTAGAAAGCTATCTTTCATCATGCCTAATACAAATGGCTAAGAGGTGAGGTTTAAGCTATTACCCTCTATTCACGCTTCATCCTACTCCTAATCTTCCCTTTCTTTATGCTTTGTTTTGGGAAACAATACCAAATGTCTTCATGTTTCTCCGATTTGTGCTTTTCCTTCTTCTCTTTTATCCGTGCCGCTCAAAAGCTAAAAGGTGTGAAATTGGCAAACAGGATGAATAGCATAATGAGCACAGAGTAAGGACTTTACAAAATGTCGGACAACTGAGCGCAGATGCTGAGAATGAAAAACATAAAGAGAGGCTAATGGCACTTTCATTTCCTGTCTCCTTTTTTATCTTGAGTTGTTTTGTCTTAGAAGACATTCTTTAAAAAATATAAATTGTATTAGATTGATATCATGCTTAAAATCATGGTCCAATGCTTTAATATGAAAACACAGACTATATAGAATGTATAGGTGGGAATGAATCCATATTCAATAGAGCTATAAGGACTCGTAGAGTAGATTGGAAATGCTTCAAGCCTCGTTTCACTCCGTCTGACTTTCCTCCAGGTGTTGGGAGTGAACTTACAGTATGGTCCACTTGGTCATGATGTGATGTGCCAAAAGG
>CALSBZ010046932.1:7337819-7349881 GCA_943591055.1 Gobionotothen gibberifrons
CTTACAGTCATGGGTTTGTTTTTCACACGTAGTTCTCTTTGCTGTCATGTAATCTCAAGAACGTCAATAAGTCAATGAGATGGAGAAAATGTCCCTGACTTCAGCGTGACCTTTGATTTGTGGGCTCGGCTCAGGCAAGGATTGTTATTGGAGAATGGGATTGTTGCTTGAGCAATTATCTGGTGATAGAATCTTTATTTGTGATCAATTGTTGTTCACAATTAGGTGTACAAGTTCCGAATTGTCTGCAATAAAGGTTTGATTAGGTACAGTGAGATGGTGGAGAGAACCACCCTATATTTTTTATTTTTCATGAATGTTTCTTATTTTACATGGAGAACAAATGCTGTACAATAATTCAACTAAATAAAAAATTGAGGAAAAAAATGTCAAATCTAAATTGCGTCGGTATTCTCTTTTGTCACGCAACACTGCGAGGACAATGTAGAAATTGAAGTTCAATGTATTTCTTCCATAAACAAAATAATAGTTCCCAGTGTCTTTTATATGCTGTATAGTTTATTTGTATTATGCTATACACTTTATTTTATTGATAAGCTATTTAAATATAGGTACAATTACGGTTACAACAGGTTATTTTAAGTCCATACATCTTAGTCCTGTCTATATTGAGAGCTGTGGAGACAGTCCCTCAGTCTTAGTCCCTTTAAGGTTTGACAAGGTTTATGTGCTGCGCTTACTGTAAAGATCAAATGATTTATACTTTGACCTTTCATTGCACAAGCAATCAGATATCAGCTGGGTGTAGCGGCGTATTATAGCAGAGGAAGTAACCATCGAAATAAAACCTTACTGGCTGTTTTCACTGAAGGCTCTGCGCCCAACATCACGCTGAGCAAAGAGAAAAACGTGTATCATGTGACTGTAGCTTTACGCTTCAAACCCTGTGCAGCCTGTGTTTCTCTAAAAGGACGCCATCCATTGCTATTGATGTAGAAGAGGCACAATTACTATAGCTAGGGCACTAAACGGGCTAGCTATGGCTTTCGTTTCCCTATTCCTTTATCCTAGCTTGTTTGCTAAGAAAGCTCTGGCTCCGCATATATAACCGTAGAAAGACTATTTTTTTGAAAGCGTGGAGCTAGTGTCTGATATTTGAGAAGAGTAGACATACAATGCAAAGCTAGCAGTTGGTTTGCTGCAGCCAGGCCTGTACATTTGCGTCTGATTTAAACTTGAGTCAAGGTCATTGTTGAGCGGGGGACACCAGTGAGTCCTAGGATTTAATATTACTTACAGAAGTAATCAATGTGCACTGCTCACATGCTAACACACACACAGGTATTGTTTGTTCACAGCTACGGTGGTCTCAATAGACACACACATTACATAGGTCTCATCCTCATTCTCTCATTCCATTCCCTGGATAAGCCATGCTTTGTAATATCCACCCCAAGCGTTTTCCTTATTTCCTCTATGGTCATGTATCATCTGAGACATGCAAGTAAATAAATAATAGCACAGGCCTCTCTTCTTTTGCCAGCGTAATAGGGGGAGGGGGCTGTTTGTTCTGAGGGGTGACAACCGCTGTGCCGTGAACCTCCCTACATACAAGCAATTACACCACACACATAGGCAAGTGCTGCTGGCAAGCAAAAAGTAATTTATCATGGTGTCAGTGGGAATCTTGTGGGGAGGACTTTGGTGGTAAAAAAACACATTCAAATTCAATTCTATTTCACATGTTGACCTGGCTCTCGCTTTTCTGTGAGGTCTGGCACTGTTGGGTAAAGGCTGTGTGTGTGTGTGTGTGTGTGTGTGTGTGTGTGTGTGTGTGTGTGTTAGTGGATATGTGTGTGTGTGAGATGAGGAGTCCCATCATGATATGAGAGGCAATAGGTGTTGATGAACAAAAGTATTCAAATTCACAATTTCAGTTTTCATAATCGTATGTTCTGCCTCTACTGTTTCATCTTTACAAAAAGTTATGTATTGTTCTCCTTCTCTTTTCGCCCTCTGTCTGAAACCAGAGCCCGGTCTGCCCTGATTGGTTAGCTCGCAGGTTCTGTTGTGATTTGTAAACTGCTTAGAGATGTCCCGCCCCTTAGCCTATCACGTACAATGGGCCTTTCTCATTTCAGCTAACCCCCCTCCTCGACTCCTATCCTCGATACTTAGTCCCGCCCACAGGAGATGCGAGCGGAGGAGCCGAGGAGGGGAACCGAGGAGAGAGGAGGGGAAGCAGCAGGCGGTTAGAGAAATGAGAACTCCTCTCCTCTGAGCGGTCATTTTAAAGAGACGTCCATTAATGATGACAGGAGGCACAGCAGCCCTCTGTCTGATGGACAGATGTGTTCATGACGACTTATATATTTACTTTTAATTCATTCACAGTGCGGTATAATGATTTGTTCCGCTCAGCTCCTCCGTTTCCACTTCCTCATTCTTCTCCGTCTCAAACATTCCTGACATTCCAGAATGCACGCTTTTATATATATATATATATATATATATCAGTGGCGGCCGGTCCATAGGGGCGATAGGGGCGCCGCCCCACCTCTTCCCACATAAAATAAAATAAAAAAATAAAAATAAAAAAATATATATTTAAAAAAATATATTTTATTTTTATTTTTATTTTTAATAAAAAAGGTAAATATTATATAATTTGTATCAGTAAAATGTATAATCTACAATAAAATCTTGTTTAAAATTGTGTTACGATGTCTAAAGTTACTGATAAGTCACATGTTTCCTGCCTGGCCTTGCCCATGTCTTACCATCATTACCCTCTCTCGCCTGGGCGCTAAGAAATCAGCCTTCATCCAGTGCAGCAGCAGCCACTAGCAGCTGACTGTTGCGAAACATAATTTCAGCCAATCAGCGTCGTCAAATCTGATTATCACCGGGCGCCAATGTCAGCGCCGGTCCAATCAGTGAGTAGTTTGGACAGTGACTCGTATCCGGGTGACGCACTTGCCGCAGAGGGTGGCTTCGTTCGTGTGCAGGTGGAGTCTCCGGACTGTGAGTGTATCACATCATCAAACCTGTTAATGTACGCATTCAAACACTTTTTCTTTTACCAGCTGTATTCACCTTGCAGGTGTAGATGTGGCTTTTATCCTGGATAAAGTGTTTAAGTCATGAATGTTTAAAATGTAACTTCTTCATATTTGACTAATATTATACTTGACTTTTCATTTCAAGTAGTATGACGCTGCGGTTGAACTAGATTCGCAACTGCGCATGCGTGAGTGGCAATAACTCTCCTTACCAGCAGGCGGCGGTAGTGTTTATTCGTCATTCAAAACGGGCAACACCGGAAAACAGAAGAAGAACAGACTACGTGAGTCTGTTCTTCTCTGTTTTCCGGTTGTTTTCTATTTGTTTATATCTGTGTGTTAGCTTCACCTTAGCATGTGTTCTTTGCAGGTGTGTTGAGGTTTGATTATGACTGATTTTAGTAAGTAAGGAAGTAACACGTGTCGGGGCAATGTTAGTAACTGTAGTGTGGTTACTGAATTATAAAAGTAGCGCGAGTCATAATTTAAGGTGTCATTTCTCCAAAAAAAAATTTTTTACTCACTATGTCAACAGCCCCACCAAAAATATTTTCCACCAGCCGCCACTGATATATATATATATATATATAACAGGCTACAGATGCGGACACACACACACACACATATTGTATATATTTATATAAATATATACAATTTCAGAATCAAACAGAGCACTCTCATAATAACGTAACACTATCAGAGACATATATCCCCCCCCCCCTCTCTGGTCGCTACAATGAGGAAAATAAATTACGGGCCAAAAGTTGTATTTACAAGTATTAAAAGTAAGCAGAGACCTGTCTGTCCGCTGCATCTACGCACACACTGTACCACACCCACCTACAGCTCCTAAAGCATAATCAGGCTACAGCCGTTGTGTATTTTATTATGTGAAGCACTTTTTTTTTAGAAAAATATCGACTCTTTGCTTGTAGATATCTACTAAAAACTACAGCAAATAAAGAGAGTAGGCCTGTTACACTGAGTGATATATATTTAACACACTGCTCTGCTCTGCACGGACCTCACAGCTGTTCTCACTGTAAACATCGCGACGCATGCAGAGCTGTGATTGGCTGAGATAAGTCCGGCCGTGCGTCACGACTCTCTGTTCCCGAAAATGCATCCACGAAGGAGCCATGGAGGACTGTGGGAGTTTATCCTTTGCAGACCATATGCATGCACACAAACCTATATAACACACTATAGGAAAGGGAAAATCTAGGGCCATTTTTGTTATTTATTTTAAAATGGCTCATCTGAAGGAATTGTAAAAAGCTAATGTATAAGTTAGGGGAAAATCACTTTTAGAAGAAAGGGCTAATAGATTACAGTTTTTCACACAACACACTAAAATGCTACATAAAGCACAATTATTTTAACTGACACTCAAAGAGCAAAACATCGGCTCAAAACACGTTTTCAGCTTTTCACACAATTTGCAAATCAGCATGGCACTTTTTGCAAACCACTGCACACATTTCTCCACGTAAGACACAGGAATCTGACATACAGTCACGTGTTAGCTGGTTTAAAACACTGATATTCAAAATGCCTCACACATGGACCAATGATCAAGAAACACATTCCACCTGACCAAACACCTTGTTTGTTTGTAACCTTTATTTATTGAGATAAGTCCCATTGAGATCATAGATCTCTTTTTCAAGGGAGACCTGCAGTAATTAAGTTCCACATGAAACATAAAACAACATAAAACAATAGAGGATATCATACAACATATTTACAAGCTACATTTACATACTTATCAACATTTACAAATACCCATAGTTTCAAAGAGCATTTCACTTAGCCTTGCTTTAAAAACATTCAGAGGAATAAAATTGCTCAGTTTCAATTTTAGCTGTAGACTGTTCCAAGCAGGTGGCGCTGCGCACATAAAAGCTGTCTTACCTAAGACAGTCCTTGCTCTTGGCACATCTAACAACACTACGTCATGTGATCTCAGACAATAGCTGCTTGGAACATGGCTTTATAAATAAACGTGTACCAATGACTGAGCCTCCGTACAGTAAGTGATGGCAAACATGCCTTGGTATACAGGGTACAGTGATGTGTAAGTGCTTTACAATTTGTGACACATCTCAGTGCACTGTGATAGGCGGCATCTAACTTGTTCAGGCAATGGGCAGGTGCATTCATATACAACAAATCACCATAGTCCAGCACAGGTAAAAAGGTCACAATGACTAGCCTTTTTCTGGCTTCAAAAGAGAAACAGGACTTGTTTCTGAAAAAGAAACCTAGTCTAACCCTCAGCTTTTTAAGCAGGTTATTGACATGAAGTTTAAAAGTGAGACAATCATCAAGCCAGATACCAAGGTATTTGTAACAGGCAACCACTTCAAGTATTATTCCTTGCACAGTTACAATATCCAAAACAGGCTCTGGTGTCTTTTTAGCTTTAGAAAAGAGCATTACCTTGGTTTTATTAACATTTAAAAGAAGCTTTAGTTCAGAGAGCTGAGACTGAATAATGTTAAAAACAGTCTGTAATTTAACAATAGCCTCCTTAATGGAGGGACCTGCACAGTACATCACGGTATCATCCGCATAAAAATGTAAGGTAGCTTCATCGACATTTTCACCTAAACTGTTGATGTAGATAGAGAATAAAAGTGGACCTAAAACAGAACCTTGTGGAACACCATTAGTGATGTTTAACCACTCAGAAGACAGCCCATCAAAGTGAACACATTGGGACCTTTCAGAGAGGTAGTTCACAAACCACCCCACTGCATGGCTGGACATGCCTATACATGCCTATACTGGCTAGCCTGATAGCGACTGTGGCTGCGAGGGAGTGCGGCCGTCTTTCAACCAGAAGGTTGTGGGTTTGATCCCAGCCCATGCAGTCAACATGTTGTTCTATCCTTGGGCAAGATACTTAACCCTGAGTTGCTCCCGATGGCATGGCCAACGGTGTGAATGTTAGGTCCTAGAGTAACATACACTGCTCTGTATGAATGGGTGTGAATGGGTGAATGACATGTAAAGCGCTTTGAGGGGTCTTAAAGACTGGATAAAGCGCTATATAAGTACAGTCCATTTACTGGACCAGTTTGTGAAAATAGCATCATTGCTGGCTCATCAATCAGGATGTTAGCACTATAAAAAGACCACTGTTTTGCAAGAGGAAGAGGAAGAGCTGGGGTGAGAGTTAGAGGAGGAGGAAGAGGTGGGTGAGAGTGAGAGGAGCAAGAATGAGAGGTAGAGGTAGAGCTGGAGGGAGAGGATGTGGACAAAGAAGAATACTCTCTAATGAAATGAAATGTTATCAACCATGGTTTGACGATGAGAGAGGCTGGACAGAGGGTTCAGCCTAATCTAAGCCGATTTACTGTTGCCTCTGTAATCCGGACACTTAGACTTGAAAACAGGTTAGTTACCTGTTTGTAGCTCTGCATAATTCATGATATATCAATGCTTATATCTGTTGTGTGAAATGCATTTACTTCATTACTTTAATTGAATTGTTGGCATGTTGCATACTATAACTGTACAAACATCCTGCACAATGTACTGTGGTAGACTTACTTTGATGCAACACACACACTGACCAACCACTATATCTTTGTTGTTTATCTGAAGGACTGAGAAACAAAGAGGTGCAGGTGGAAGGCTCAGGATGTTCAATGAGGCACAGGAAGCAGCAGTTACAAACTGGGTTTTGGCAAACAGTGCATCACACTTAGAGAGATCCGAAGCATAGTAACTATGTGCTGAGATGCATGTTGCACAATGTTATTTTTGAATAAAATGTGATTTTTTTCAACAACTCATTTGTATTTCTTCACTTAATGTATTTCTGTATAAGCAAGCAATCTTTCTCTGCAGAAACCTCTATGTACAGAGCATAGCCCATAAAATATGAAAGTGCTTTAGATGATGCTCAGCAGTGTGTAGTTGGGTGCTTCACTTAGCAGGAGAAATGAGGTGTTTTGCACTTTGGGTATGTGGTTTTGTGAATTGTGTTTAGTGTTCTGAGAAACTGAGCAATTTAAAAAAAAATGTGTGTTAGCAATCGAGAAAAAATGTAAGTGGAATTATTTTTTGTTTAATTATGGATATCATCTAATTAATCTAATTAATTGAACTTTATTGTTGACGACAGTCATTAAGGCCTTTGATTGACTCTATTGTTTTCTGTTTTTTGTAATTGAACTCTTTTGTTAAAGGGCTATTTTTTGTGCAATCGAACAGGTACAAAAAGTGTCACGCTTCAAAAAGGGAGTTTGCCTTAAAACATTGTAATGAATCTGGGTGTTCACAGAGGTGTCACACTATAACGGTTTTAGTGTTATTACAGCGGTTGCTATTAGTCCTCTGTGTTTGTTATGTTGGAGTTTGTATGGTGCACCCTATACTGTATATTGACAAGTTGATCTCCTCTCGTGTCCTTGCATCAAAAAGCACATATAGACCATGGGAACCTGTACCCAAGAGAATACTCCTGCAATTGCCAGGGGGTATTTTTGAAAGATTGTGAGATAGTTTTTGCTCTATGTGTGCAGGCACCCAATGCACATGCTACTGAGCTGAATAATAAATAAAACAATACATGTATTAATATGGCTCCTTTTTCTAAATATATGCTACAAAGGGTTTAAAAAAATCAGATACAACAGATACTTTAAAAAAATGGTGAAACAAAGTGATAAAAACAAGTTTATATACATGTATTGTTTATTTATTGTATTTACTCTTTACATACACACACAAAGTGCATAAACACATACTATGTTCACATAGGGTGACCAGGTGCCAACAAGCCACATGTGGGACAAATAGGACGTTTTTGCGGGACAATGCGGGATATGTTACTGCGTTGCTTAGAGCTATATTATATGTTTATATACTGTAATGTCTATCCAGTGGCGGCTCCAGAGTATTTTTGTTGGGTAATCTATGGTAGGGCTAACCCATACAGTGGTGGGGCTCAAGTCAGTATTTGCAATGTAATTGCATACACGCTATATCGCGTCCCTTGACAGTGAAACGCCACGCGTGAGGTTTAGATTATTTCCCTGTCTCAATCCAAATTGAACTGTATGAAATAAAAAGGCACATTTGTCTTGTAGTAAATAAAAAGGGCGATCTGGAGCCAATCCTGCAATTTCCCACAAGTGAGAGAGTTGACATGCTGAAAACCCAACCCCTGCAGGGGGGTCTGGGGGGATTCTCCCCCAGGAGATTTTTTGAAATACTAACATAAAATACACATTCTGGTACTCTCTTGAGAAGAAAAATAAATACATCTATTACTACACAACATATTTTAAAAAATGAATGCCATTTTAGTTTTTTGTTACTTTGTTCTGAAAGCTGAACCTGCTGCTCCTCACAGAGAGAAGAGGGAAGAGGCTGTGTGAATTACTTTACATTGTGGATAAGGGTGGATAGCCCCCATTGTTCTGTGTGTCAAAATAAAAGACAGCCCACACACCTGTCAATCATCAGATCATGGGGTCTTATTTCATTACGTTTCATTTGACACCATATTCACTGAAAAAATGGAACTGCGTTTTTTAGATGTTAATAATCACCATTGTGCAAGTAAGGTAGTAGGCGAATAAAGGCTTGACATACTGCTGATATTTCCTAAAGGAATATATTACTTGGAAAACTTGTTTCACATGGAAACAGCGTGCATTGTGGATATGTACAGTATCCTATAGAACCATATTTTTCTTCACTGGTTATAGTAGTCACCACAGACAGTTCAGCCTCTGACTTTCTGTCCTTACGCAAAAAAACCTCATTATTGACCAGATTTGTGTCAAAGGCGTCTGTACGCTTCCCTTCTCCTTTGATGGAAAAGGTGAGCTGTGTGTGCTGAATGTTGAACTACCTAATGGAAAATGTATAATCTATCTCTTTCAAATTGTTGATCTTTCATGGGTGAAATGAAAGTCTTTCATGTAGTAAGGACGCAAAAGGCCAGAGAGTCAGAAGAAACCTGTCTGACAACAATTTCAGTCACACTTATTTAATTATTTGCTTTTCCGGTCTTTTCTTTTTATTTCAAACTTGAAAGTCAGCAAGCAGTGAAAATAACATTTGAAGTGATATCAGCAACAACAAAAAAAAGGTTAATGTTCAAAGGTGATTTCGTGATTATACATCAAATAAGCATCAAATAAGCACATGCAAATACATGCATTATTCACAAACGGTAATTTGATTGCAAAATGATTTCTTCCAATGGAATAGCATTTGTGAGTTCGTTTATAAATCTGCGCACATCTTTTAGGTGAACTTCAACCTTGGTGAACTGTTGTTGACAAATAGCAGAAAACTAGCTTGGTGGTGGGGAATTAAGGGCTCTAGAGTCCAAATGTGGGAAGGTTATTGTATCTTAATGGCCTCACCCAGGGGTTAAATTGGGATTTGTTATGATAGGGGCCAGTGTTTACCACAGAATAGGATGACCACCTCACTCCCCGTCATTAGGAGACTGGCTGAATGCTAATTTAGCCAGCTACCGAGCTAAAAAGCTTGTTAGCTGAAAAAGTAGGTGAGAATATGCTTGTTAGCACGCTTGTTAGCTTGGAGAGCTTTTCCTCTCCAGTAACTCCTCATTGAACAAAATGAAGTCAACTCACACAAATGCCACATGTTTGGCCAAGGAAATAAGAAAATAAGATATAAATAAATCAAAGCTTTGGAAGCTGTTGTGAGCCTCTGGAGTATGCTAGTATGTTAATGGTTAGCTTGCTATCTACTTACAGCACAGCGGCATAGCTAGTTTTTTTCAACTCTATAATATTATTATTGTTCTCCGGCCGTAGACTTGTGAATAAACTATCAGTGTTTGACATCAAAGCTCCAACTCTCCTCGTGTCTCTCTGAGTCCTGACTCTCCATTGCTGCAGAAGTTTCCCTTACAATTATGAGTGAATCACGGGATTGAGACATTGCAGGAGTCAGGACCTTCTGTCTTTTAGTGCTAACTGGCTTTTTTTAAAGCTCAAAGGAATGGTTGATGATTTAGCATTTTGACTAACATCTTTTTAATGAACTGATGATTGGATTTGTACTTGTGTTTTCATCACCTACACTTCATATGTATCTATGTTTTATCAGTTGTTTTTCATTCATGTTTTTGGATATACCAGAAGGCATTTTAAATCATAGCTGAGAGGGTGTCATAGCACAGTTTCAGTAAAAAACGTAAGGATATGGCTGCAGATGTAGCCTACATTTGAGGCTGTCCTGCTGACTGTCCAACCCAGTCTCACGGCATTTCGTGTTATAGTCACGACATTTAATCTATTGATTAGTGTTCACAAACACGATTTTCACCTTTTTTTCCTGTCATTGTTAAAAGCAATGTATTTCTATTGGTAGTGTGTTTCGTGCCTGCAACACATATTTTTGTCCGGTCGGGTCTTGGAAGACCGGAAGCTGTGTGGTTAATAAAAACATGTTCTTTATATATACAGTCTATGGTTCTTACTCAATATCAAGCCACGATTATTATTTTTAGAAATGGGGCTCAGAGCCTCAGGATACTGAAATCTGTATTTTTTGTAATCTTTTTTTCCTTCTAATTTGTTATTCTTTTCTAAATAACACACTGTTATTTACTCAACAATAACACACAATTATCCTTGTTTTTATTTATTTGTTTAATTCCATAATCTCTGGCTGTCAGGAACTGAATTTCAAAATAAAATAACCGGAAACAGATACACACCCACTGAACTGATTACCCAAGATCCTCAGCTATGGTTTAAGCTCAGTGATTGGATTGTTTAGCCGCAATGCACGTTGGGATATGGTGTTTATTCAATATGAAATACGAAAAACTTTTTTTTTTAAAGAAAATAATGCTTCATTCCGTGTGTACTTGCTTTTCTCTTTGAAAGTCATCACATACATGCATTGTAATACACGGTTCGGCTGCATTAAATATTACACATCTGCCATAGTTCTTTATTTATAGAGCCCTGATTAGAAGACTTCTAGACAAACTGCAGCAGAAACTGAATACGTGACGTGGATCATAAATATATCAGCAATTAAACAACATCTTCAATTTCTCTTCACACAATATGTCTCCTTGCAGTATCAATACTAATTCGGCTGACTTTTATATTTGATCCAATTCGTAGATATGTTATATTTACACCATAACGGTGCACAGCTGATATAAAAGGACTTGTAGTTTTTAAAGATATTACTGATTTTATTTGAATATAAGAATGTAAATACTGAGTCTAAAGAATAGTCAGGGGTGTTAGGGTGATGGGAGACACATCTATGGATTCAGAATGTCAATAGCTGACCATTAAATGACGGATATACCTTTCTGTCTGTTTTAAAAATCAGATATTAATGTGTAGAAGTAAAACATGTGAAATAATATAGCAATATGCTGTAAAGTTATGTGAAAACATGAATAAAGCTACACAGCTTCAGATGTTATACATACATAACTGTCCTACACCAATAATAAAAAGTTATTATGGCTGTGTGTACCTTGTGTGCACCACCTAGTGGTTAAAGCACGTTATTGAATTAATGTTTTAATGTGTTATATTCGATGAAAAAAATATTAAGCGTACATACTTTCATAGGGGGAAAGTAGAAGGTCAATGATAGAAATATAGAATATAAAAAATCAAGAAGATACTGTAAGTGATCTCTACAATAAAACAGTTTACTGCAGGATGTACAAAGATATTAATAGGAGGATGTGCAAAACAGAAAAACGAATGAACCTTTATTCAAACATTAAATAATACTTTAGATTAAGGTCTTCTTTTAAAAAAGAAAAAAGCTTTGGGGGTATATACAGATAAATATGAAGCCTGACAAAGTACTTAACGTCTAATATATTGCTTTCCTGCTATGTTAACTATGTTAAAGCACTTATTTTAACTGATATTATACATATTCATTATACTCTTATGAATGTAGATAGTATAAGAAATGTGCAGAAGATGACAGTTTAATGGTGGAGGTATACACACATATTGATAGATGTCTTGTAATGCACTGTTGAGGAACCGG
>CALSBZ010046932.1:7352950-7386845 GCA_943591055.1 Gobionotothen gibberifrons
GAGCACAGGTGGGGTGAGGCCCGCCACAGGTGGTTTTGCTCCAACAAATGCGAGCGTGGCTTTACCGAAGAAGGGTAATTTAGGAGCGGCATTTCAAAACAGTGCACAAACGCTACGAGACAGAATTCCCTCCTAATTCTGCCCTACGGTCCCAAAAGGTGAGGGACCTGAAAGGACAGCTAAATGCACAGCAGTCCATTTTCACCAGGCCCAACAACAAGAGCAAGGCTGCTACCATAGCATCTTATCGTGTCAGTCATGTTCTTGCGAAACACATGAAGTTTTCAAAGATGGCGAAGTTGTAAAAGAAGCATTCCTGGAGGCTGCCGACGCGCTTTTTGGGGACAGTAAAAATAACAGTAGCATTTCAACAGGTTTTTGATATAATAAAAACCCAAGTTAGATACCGTTATTAATCAGCTGTAAGTTTTAGTTTGTTTGAACTTATTCATTATAATTATTGTACAAAATTGTATAAGAATGCAAACTTAAATTGATTATAGTCTATTATCAATTCAGTTTAAGAAACTAGTGTTGCTTGCATCCTATTTTAAAAGGCATTTCTTTTTATACTCTACTAAAATGCAACAAAAAAAGGGTTTGATTCTATGAATTTTGTCTTTTTTATTGCACTTTGGCAGCAGATTCCTGTGTAGCTTCAGATCTGAGTTGTCTTATTAGTAAGCCTAGTTTATACTTTTGTAGCAACACTATTTTTATATAATGTAATTATCCTTACTTGGTCAATCCCACTTCTGTCACCATTTGTGAGAAAGACCGTTGAGCGGCCCGGACCAAGCAAGGAGGCAGAGGCAGAACGTCCAAAAATATAACCCGACGTGGGCATTTATTTAAATCACACACATATGACACAGCCTCAATCAGCTGTCCACGTGAGCCAACCTGCAGCCACCAGCATCTCACACACACTCAACACGACAAACACAGCACTTAAATACACAGACTTATTAGACACAGGTGAGGGGGAGCAATTAAACACAGGTGAGGGGGGAGGAGACAACCCAGGGCCCCAGGTGCACACAATCATTAGCCACATCACCCGGCCCAAAGCCGTCAGTCCATATTGACGAAGTTCCCTTCGTCACAGAGGTTATCATGAGGTTGTTAACATCGCAGTTTATCAGTGGATGTTTGCTGGAACTACTTGTAAACAGCGTGTTTCCAGACGGACACACACAACGTGACTCCAGTCAGGTAGAGACCGGTCTCAAGTCAGCAGCGATGCAGACTCGCTGTTTGAGGGCTTGATAGCCCACTCCCCCTCCACACCGCGCCACACTCGTTGCTTTGGAACAGCCCTCAATATGGCGGACCCTCCGCGTGAACGCGCAAACGGAGGGGTAGGGTGTAGGGGTAGGGTGTAGGGGGCGGTTTGGGAATGGGCCTAAGTGTGCTAATTTAAAATGAGAAATTGAGAAAGTTGTACTGTGGCAAATGTGTTTTTAATTTAAAACATTTCAACTATTTTGCATCGAAACCCTTTGATTTTGTTGAAATATTAAAATCCTATAGAGTGGCGAAGTCACGCCCATCTACTTCCGTCCCATGGGACCTTATTTCTGAAAGATTATGCATTGAAGTCAATGGAGAGAGAAAGATTATCTTTCGATCCCGTTTAAATTGTGCCACGAATTACACATATGATGTTTGTCAATCTTAAATAATAATTTCCATGTCAAAAAAGTCACAGTTTGTCGTAAAACTGTTGAAATATAAGACTATGAAAAATACGCAACTAGAAAGACTACAAATCCCAGAATCCCGGTCCCGCATGCTGGCTCTTACGGAACCGACTAACTCCCCCTGTGTGTATGTACAGCTCTCAACATGCCCAGACTTGGAGTGATTTTCACCTCTTTTAATACTTTTCGCCTCATTCTGAAAGAAAGAAGTGAAATGTGCCAACGTGACGGCCGTCTTGGTGTGTGGTGCGAGACGGGAGATGTAGTTCATTGAGCGTTTCACACAAAAAAATGTGTTACTTTACAGTTTTACGACACTTTTTTATTTTTTTGACTTGCAAAATTATCTTTTAAATTGACAAACATCATATGTGTAATTCGTGGCACAATTCAAACGGGATCGAAAGATAATCTTTCTCTCTCCATCGACTTCAATACATATTTTTTCCGAAATAAGGTCCCATGAGCTCCCCCGGAAGGGGAGGGACGCCACTCTATAGAATAGAATTGGGAGCTATACAGTCTATGATTGGGAGGGATGAAACCCTCTTTAATGGTCACACATGCAGAGCACACAGCACACACAGTGACATTTGGCCTCTGCATTTAACCCATCCTAGTACTAGGAGTCTAGTACTAGGAGCAGTGGGCAGCTGGTGGGCAGCTGGTGGGCAGCTGGTGGGCAGCTGGTGGGCAGCTGGTGTACAGCGCCCGGGGCTGTCTGCCCGGCTATCTGCCTCACCTCAAAATATATGTCTTAATACATTTTAGTTGAGAAAGATCTTTGTTCTTTAAAATAACTACAAGCTGGAACAGTTATTATAAGATAAGATAAGATAAGATAAGATAAGATGAACCTTTATTAATCCCCGAGGGGAAATTCAGTTGTACAAAGCAGCAACAGGGTAAGCGTGAAAAAAACATTACAGCAAAGATTCACACAGATCAATAAAATCTAAAATAAATAATAAATAAAATAAAATCAAGAAAAATAAATAATAATGATAATAATAATAAAAGACTGAGAGTAAAATATCTGTCAGCATATATACATATTTGGTCATCATCTAAGTTATAAAGTGCGGAATAAGTTAAAGTGACAAGTGAAAAGTTAACATGGGTTGTGGAAACAGTGTATATTTATGACCAGTGATTTAATTTAATTTCTTTTTCATTATTAACCCCTTATTGTGCAGCTTGATGGCTACAGGCACAAAGGACTGTCCGGGGCGCTTGGTGCGTTGTTGTTATGACAGAAATTAGGACAATGAAGATGTCACTATAACGTTTTGAAAAGAAAAGCAATTTAGAGTGAGAGGAGGACAAAAGTTGGTTGGTTGAGTGATGTAAAAGCAGACCCACATTGACAAAACTTTTTCTTACCTGTCTAACTCACTACTCCAATTTAAAGAAGTCTGAGTGAGATGTCTGAGCAAAACTTGACAAAAAGGTGAAGTGTCCTATGGCAGAAAAAGTTGTACATTCAGAGCCAACATTTCCAAGAGAACAACCCTCTATGTCTACATATAGATGCAATGCTTTTTGTACAACAGTTGTTGTTTTTTACCTTTTATACCAAGGCACAACCTTACGAAGATACATTTTCCAACGCTGTACCATTTCACTTAAAATATTTATAAAATCAGTTTTTAAAAACATACACTGTTACAAAATCATGTGTGACCCATAATTCAGATGTTACTCTTTATATAACAAGATAAGAGATAAACAGACAGAGAAACAAAGTATTTACCTTAATACCTTAAGACCTTCCTTTTTGATAAAGCTTATAGTTAGGGCTGATTAGATTCAGCCCCTAGTTTTGCTGATATAGGCTTAGTTTGTCGGGGGACATCTTACTTCTTCCTTCTCTCTGTCTGTACCTGTGTACTCTCATGTTCCGATTAACCCAGCTTCCCCAAATGTCTTTCTTTTTGGTGTCTATATACGCCGGGATCCGGAGCCATGGATGATCCTGTTGCTGCAGTCCTGTGTCCTGGATCGCGAGCCCTGGATCGCGAGTCGTGCCTGTTGCTGTGGTCCTGGATCATAAGTCCTGGATGGATATCCTCGTGGATTCATCTTCCTATTATACACACATGCATTTCCAAACATTTGGACTACCTATGTTGCAAATGTATTATCTTTTCAATTTACGCACGGCATCTATTGCACGTCTGTCCGTCCTGGGAGAGGGATCCCTCCTCTGTTGCTCTCCCTGAGGTTTCTCCCATTTTTCCCTTTAAACTGTGGGTTTTCTCCAGAAGTTTTTCCTTGTACGATGTGAGGGTCTAATGACAGAGGGTGTCGTATTGTCATACTGATATTCTGTACAAACTGTGAAGACCACTGAGACAAATGTAACATTTGTGATATTGGGCTATATAAATAAACATTGATTGATTGATTGATTGATTGATTGATTGATTAATATGATCCTTTTAAAATAGCCAATTTTGTTTTAATTAAAGTGGACCTATCATGCTATATTTGAATAATATATCGTAGGGCCATACCTATATAAAACATGTCTGTGAATTATTTTTTTCAAAATACCAAACAGATCATACATTTTAGCCATGCCTCATTTCGCTCTATTTGCTGTGTTCCAGCCCTGTCTTCACAAGGGCTGATTCTGTGGCAAATGAGGTGCAGCTGACCACGCCCCCCTGCAAAGGAGGGGGGCGAGGCACGAGCGTCGTTACCATGCTGTTACCATGCTGGTACCATGCTGTTACCATGCTGTTACCATGCTGTTACCATGTCACAGCAACCTCTCATTCTCCTGATAGGTGGAGAGTTGCCCATATAGGCGGAGCACCCCGTTTCTGACGTCAGAGAACTTTCAAATCTGTATCAGTCTGTATCAGATCCGTTGCAGCCCCGTTTTTAGAGATTTGGGGTATGGAGGAAAAGAGAGAGGGTTGTGTTTTCTGACACTTGGTGAGTTCCCTGACACACCGGGGACACATATTCATGTATAAAAGACGGACAAAAGTGCATTTTGCATGATAGGTCCACTTTAAGTAGGAAGGGCTAATAATTGAAGCATTCTTAGATTGTTTGTGTTACTTACATAGGAATGGGTCAAACTAATGTGTGCCTGTCTCCCTTCTGTTGCTTTTAAAGTCATTTTTGATGGGAAGGCCAGCTCCTATAAGAACACGGTGTGAAATGGTAATCAAACAGAAACAGCCTACTGAGACAGCCCTTAACTACCGCAACCAGAAGAGCGATGTACAGTACTAAGGGACGGGTGCGTTTGTTTATCTAATCTAACGCTATATGCCAAATTAAGCCCAAAGTTGTTTAGATAAATAGATATAGATAAAAAAAGAGCCTTTTATCTATACTTGAAATAACAAGTTAGTTGAACTTCAAATGCATGAAAGAAAAATATCCATATTGATTTGTAGAATACAAATAATGTGGTGCCTTCTGACATTGTATATTGACTATTTACGAACGCACCCTAAATCGAATTTAATTAGCCGACACAAAGTTGATTAGTAATTGTTCATATTGAAAAACAAAAATCTTTACGTCATTTATTGTTTAATTTGTTTTTGAAATGTATTCATAATTGTTGATATGAGTTGAAGTGACCAAAATTCTGCGCTATATTATACATATGCACACTTTATTGCTTCACTACTTCCATGCGTCTATCTCTCATCACTCGGGTACATTTCTTCTGTTGCCCTCTGCTCCTGCTCGACTGTCAGCTCTGTTCAGGGTTTCACTCAGCTTCCCCAGGCCTCCCTGACGGCTTTTCAGCAGTAATGGGGCATAGCAACAGAGAGAAAGAGGAAGAAGAAGACAGAGATGTGTGGAAAGAGAGATTCATCTATATCATATCAGCAAGGCATCATGCTGGACCATCAGCATGTGACATCTGTCAGCTTTAGTTTTCCTGGAAGTGCTTTAATACATTCCTACAATCATCAAGGAAGTGTTCATCACGCATGCATTTAAACTTGTATTGATTCCAAGCTTGAGAATTCATATTTATGTTGTTTATTCTAAAATATCCGCAGGGGGTCAATATTTTTTGTGCACTGTATTTCCGCTGCAGGCAACCAAAGTGAAATACCACTGCAATAATATGATGGGAGCTGTGACAGGGCATGGCTGCATCAGTCCCTAAGGTCTCTTTCTATTTCTGCATTGTAAAAGTTACGCACAGTGTAATTGTTAGAAAAAGTTAGATTATATTTTCAGGAGACACAAGAATGGTGTGGAGAATAGAAATTGCAGATAAGAGTTTTACATAATGTCAAATTCTATCTGTGCGGTTCTGTTTGACTGAGTAGGATAGAGCCGATACGTTTGA
Organism: Gobionotothen gibberifrons; assembly: GCA_943591055.1. Taxonomy (NCBI): domain Eukaryota; kingdom Metazoa; phylum Chordata; class Actinopteri; order Perciformes; family Nototheniidae; genus Gobionotothen; species Gobionotothen gibberifrons. The sequence continues at coordinate 7,358,987 of CALSBZ010046932.1, forward strand.
GGGAGTTCATTATTTTTCTCAAAAAAATCTACTGGGCAATCTAATGTATCCCGAGAAGCAATATTAACAACTACCATCTGCTTCATTCTCCTCTCTCCACAATATCCAACAGAAACAAGTTAACACAACTCCTACAGTCTGCCGCGTCACATTGACAAAAACAGCAATTGTGTCTCTTGCACCATACTTCTTTTTTAAGGGTTAACTATTCTAGAGTACGATTCTCTGAGGTCAATGCTTATGTTACTGAAACACATTATATTTATGGAACTTGAATCCACTTGAATCGCTCTTTTTGTTGATACAATTATAATGACACATTATTCCCACTGCACTTATTGTCCTTTCATAATTATAACAAACTGAGGTACCCACGCTGAGACTGGTTGATTGGCATCATTTTCACACACTGCCAATGTCTGGGTGTATTGTTATTGCTGCTCTGATATATTCTGGGGGAAAATCAATATTGTGTTACAATGACTTTCTCTCTCCTCAGTGCCTGTCCTTCATGACCATAATGTGCACAGCAGACCATGTGCAGGGTCTTTTTTGTTGCAAGAGGTAAAATCTGCTTTATGTTTAGTTTTTGGAGGCAACTCTCAGTGCTTAAACATCAGAAACTTGGCTCAGGTCAGCCTGGTCTGCAAGGCTGCACATTTCTGCTTTGTTCTTTGCTCCTCTGGTCAGGACAGAAATAAATGGACAGATGGCAGAGGAGAAACAGGCCAGGGAGGATCAGACACAGCAGAGAGGCACGTTTGTATTAGCTTTGTTCTCACTTTGGGGGCTTCATCTCTCGGATGAAGCAGTTTAATGAATGTAATATTGGCCATTAAAGATCAAGTTTGAGGAAAACAAAAAGCTCATTTGGTGTCAGCTGCATTTATTCTTTGTTAAAGGCTCTAACAGTGTCATCATTGTGGATCAATGGGCTGTGAGCATGTGTGCCTGTGTCCTTTCGAAAGCACAATAATGAAGACATCTATTACATGGTTGGCATAGTGGAACGTGTTCATTTTGAAGCAGAGCAGATGGGGGTCACCTCCAGCTGATCAGATTCAATGTTCCAAACCGGCTTGAACAAAGGCGTTTTGAACATAAAACATCATGCTTTTTGTTGTCTTTCCATATAAAGAACTTTGAGTCTGAATTTAAAGGCATAATTGTTTCATTGGCCCAACATATCGTAAAAACTGAGCAGAACTTGAAGGGGCCCTGTTATGGTTTCTGGGTTTTCCTTTTCCTGTGGTGTGTTATAGGTTTATGTGCAGGTCTGCAAAGGCTTAAATACCATAGTTCCCTCCAGAGGGAGTTTCCCTCCCACACACCGCCCATGATGCATATCTAAATAATTAACATTTTCATAGTTATGACCTATTGGCTAATGCATCTTAAATGATATCTGTATATCTATTTTGCAGCCTATAATTGGGAGAAACTTATATTAATGAATGCAGGAACAAGTCTCTACAGTGCTGTTTTATTTTAGAAAATGTCAGTGCTGCTGTGTTGTTGATTGAAATCAAAGTAAGCACAGAGAGTTGTTATCTGTGGAGCATGAGGAGGACTGGGAACCAGACTGTGATTGAGTGTGTCATGATTCCTGTAGCAGAGTATAATTTAAAACATGTTGTATTGCCATAAACGTGGTTTGCAGTGACAATAAGGCTGGATTTGGTCACTCGTGATGATAAGTTGTTTTGGCAATCATCATAGGCAAATGCACACTTGAAAAATCTGTGCAAGGGCTGTGTAATGTGATTGAGCAATCATATTTAGCGGCCTTTCTGTATATCCACATGCTGATGCAGTATGCATGGGGTTGTACTATATTATTACAATGGGTATCTCAAGAGTTAGAAGAAACGTATTGAGAATGGATTAACAATATATTTTTCTGCTCTTCAGTTCCTGCTAACAAAAGCATGTCTGGTTAGTTAGCTTACTAGACACAGTTGTATCCTAACGTTATCCAAAGCCAATTACTTACTTCCCTTACTTCCTTAATATTTGGTGAGGATACACAAAATGTTAGAGTGCCCTTTTCACAACTGGATCATTCTTTGTTTTGGAGCCAAGGTGCCATATAAAAGTTTAGGCTAACGTTAGCAGATCTGTCTCACGCTATATTTTGGTTTTGAAATGTACGCGCAAGCAGTGGCGGTTCTAGCTGGTATGGTGCCCTGGGCGGTGCACCTTTCGTGTTTGCTAAATGAAGGTGACAAAATCAATAACGGTTATAGTGCTTGTTTATAACGTTTTTATTGCAGGGTTACACGTTATCGTTCTGAAGACGGTTTGAATTATTCCAATGTTAGTTGCTGAACTGACGACGAAACACAGGCAGCTAACAAGCAGCAATGGAGTTAAGGTTACTGGCATCATTTAATGACAAGCTTAATATAGCCCAACTAAATAAATGAGAGATGTTACAGGTGCATACATACCTTTATCTTTTGAGCGTTTCTCTTTTTGCCTTTTTTTCTCCATCACCGTAGGTATTAATGTTCGACCCGAGAATCAATGCATAGTGTACTCCTCCCCCAACACGGTCAACTGCAGGTCAAGACTATACCAATTTGCCGTAATCAGTTTTTAAATAATTCTTTAAGGTTTCACACAACCCAGGCCAGGAAAAATATATATCTGCTAAACTATTTATATTGTATGATTGAATTTGGTGGCATTTCGAGGCGTGAGATTAATTTGACTAATTGCGGTACTACTTTCTGAACATCAAAAGGGTTTATTTGATAGAGATAGTTTACCCGCCGCCCCCCTCTCTCTCCTCCATAGTGAGGCGACCTGAGATCCCCCCCGCCCTTCTTCGAGTGTGAGACCTTCCATCCCAGCTGAGCTGCCTGCTGTGTCATAAGGGCGGCCGCGCCCCCTTCGACCCACAACAATAATACACTATAAGAAATTTCGTGCAAATTGGCAAAACAAATGTATTGCGCTTGTGCCACCCCAAGTCAAAGTGCCGCAAGCAATTACAGCCAAATATGTTCCATGTTTTACACTTAACAAACACATAGGTTAGTCTTAATCCTCGTAAGATTTTCTCTTTGTCAATCAAGACAAGTCTGCATTATCTAGGAAGTTGTCCAGCCGAAGTTAAGGCCCATCAAAATACTTAAAGGAGGGGTAGGTAAGTTTGAGAAACCGGCTCGAGATACACTTTTTGTTATATTCCATGGAATGCTCTTAATATCCTGATAGCAATGAATATTCTAAGTGCTTTGAAAAAAAATCCATACAAATATTTCATCTGTGCAAGCCGTAATACTGTAAAAACTACGACCAATTATTTTAGCCGGCCGGCTAAAATAACTGGTTGGCCGACCTGTCTGTCAGCCTTCAATCTTGTGCACACACACACACACACACACACACACACACACACACACACACACACACACACTCGTGCAGTCATTGCGCGAGCCGTCATTGGGCGTGTTTCCCGGCAGCTGTTGCTCACTCGCACTGCAGCAGCAGCAGCTCGGGAGCAGCAGCTCGGGAGCAGCAGCTCGGGTCGCAAAAGAAAAACTGTAATGGAGCAAATTATGAAGAAAAATAAAGTGGAAACTAGGAGAAGTCAAACCAGAGTCAATATCGGAGTTGCTTTTCAACTATGGCGACTATTTACGGAGCACACCGAGCTGATATGTAACGTTACCGCAGCCTGCTCTCGTCAGCTAGACGTAACATTTGTAATACATTTTCACAAAACAAACATGCTAGCTTCAAAAATATAAGCACTGACAATAACTGTGTTATACATTTGTTTTACATTCATTATCATGATCTTGTGCGCGTTCATGTGTGTAGGAGGAGGTGCTCTGTAGGAAGTCTGAAGGAAGGGGTGGATTCTTTTCGGTTGTGTACTTTGGAATTTTTGTGCACTCGAGGCGGTTTCTCAAACTTACCTACTGCTCCTTTAAGTGTCAGGGAATACAGACCTTGGATTCTGCTTTTCGGGCCAGAAGGGGTCTTATTAAACAAACTGCCACCTATCTGTCCGAAACAACAATAAAGTATTGACTGACTTAAATGGTAGGTGTCACTCATGCAATTTAATTGATCAACAAGCAGGAGGCCATTTTCACAGCAACATTCACTGATCATTTTGCCAAGTACAGATATTGTAGAGATTGTTGGGCAGTTTGGTGTCACTAGACTGGATAGTGTGTGGCACTTACTTACTCTTTATTTATTTTAGCTTCGGTCTGCTCTGGCTGGCAGGTTAAACTGAATAGAAGCTGGCAGGAACAAGAGACAGGTTGTGTTTCCAATTGAGGCCTTCAGCATCTCTGTTTCTGTGGTGTTGGAGAAGCTGATGTTAGTAAATCGATGGCAGCTGTCGATGAAAGAGAATGGCAAATATGTCAGGAGCACACAAGTTGTTGTTTTCTTCCTGCAGGACAGGATGCCCACAGAGTTTGTTTGTGCAGGAATGCACACTCTACCTAGTTTGCAGTCTCCGAGCTCTTCTGTTTCCCCTGGGCTCCACATCGGTTTGGCTTGATTGATATTCTGATGGCACAATGTGAGTAATTGCCCGGTCAGAACAGCTTTAGGCGAGATGTACCGTTAAAATAGCAAAGAATATTAAATATTCTGTCCTCACAGGTAGGAAACTTTACCAGAGCCAACATATCTGCGAGAATTCTAATTGCATAGTTGGGTGTTTGGAGTCCACTCCTGTATGGTGTCCCTCTGATAAGAATATGTCCTCACTTCCTGCCTGGGGATGAGATGTTGATGCCAAACTACGAACTTAAATTGTCTGGGAGAACAAACTAGTTTGCAAGCTAAGGACTAAAGATAAATGTATTCATAGGGTGATCTTCATAATACTCAAAGACAATTTCCATAATTTAAACTTGTGATTAATGATTAGGAGGCCTATGATAAATATTAAGCTTTTGCTAGCAGTTTGATAGCTTAGCGTAAAGACTGGAAAACAATGGGAAAAGTCGAACATTTTAGAAAGAACAGCATATTGTACTATGTCGAAAATATGAAATAAGCGGCATATTAAGTATTAAAAAATGATGAGGAAAATCTGGCATAGTATAGTATGTAGACATTTCAGAACAACTATGTCAAAATCATGAGAACAAATATGAGATATCAGGGCTCTGACCTCCTCTCTGTAGCCGTTTCGTCGCCGTCGGGGATCAGAGTATAGTTTGTCAGAATGATGACAAAAAACAACATAGTATAGTTTGTTGAAAACATGAGAGAAAAAGACAGATGTCGACATTTTATAAAAAACATACAGTATAGTATGTTGTAATTTCAGAAAAAAATGAATCGTACAGTATATCGAAAATGGTATGACATATTTATGACAATTTTTGTGGCATGCTATACTCTTACTTGTTTTTTTTGGTAAATACAAGAAAAGTATACTTTCCCTTATGCATGATGCACCAAACTATAAAACTGTTAAGTGTACAGATTTACATAAGTAATGGTATAAATTATCCTATTTGAGAAAAAAAAAAATCATACTTATTTGTTTAAGGTCTAGGGGCAATACAGTATATGAATGGCAGCACACCATCTCTATTAGTAAAACGTGTTCTCAATATGACAAAGTAAGTCAGAGAAAATGTAACTGCATATAGTGGAGCCAATTTGGAATCATTATGAAGTACACACGTGATTAACATCAAGAAAAAAGTGGAATGAATATGAACTTCACAGCCTTCTTATATTAATGCACTTTTACACACATGAAACCAAGCTGCTTAATTTCCATGAACAGTTATTACTATCACACTCCTATCGCACATCTCACACGTGCAGCTGTTCTATTCAATATGCACATGTATTGGAAATTCCGAAAATCCAATTACAATATGAGCAGAGGTCAGGAGAGGGAACATGCACATAATGTTCCACTATAATGGGCATGAATATGCTCAATCACACCCGGGCTTTAAAAACATGTTTCACGTTCTTAGGTAAATTGCTCCAAAGAGACTCCGCGCATATGAGTACCTCATGTAATGTGGGAGTTTGATACACATACAACAGATATTGAGGGAGTATAGCTTTACTGAATAATCTATCCTTGTCTTTTGAGTTTTTCTGACTCTAAAGCGTCACCCTGTCTTTCTCCCATCCATCCCACATCAATGAGTTCTGCGTATAGGTTGAGATCTGAGCTTGAAGAAAAGCAAAGGGGATGATAGAATAAGACAGCCTTGGGAAAATATACTTTCTTAAAAAAAAGAGGGTGAGAAATCATATTCTATAGAACAAACAGACACGCATATATAAATATAAAAATGCTGGCGGATTTATTTTCGAGTTCTTATCTGCTCCTCTCCTCCTTATGCTTTATATCTCCTCCCTCTTTATTTATGCTGATCTTTTTTGTGAAATCCACAGTAATTTCTCTGGGGATTCCTGTGAGCCCTCTGCTCTAATGCCCATCTGGAACAACAGGCATTAATAACTTGCCCTGGGACTGAGTAATGGTACTGAACACACCACTAAGATGAATGGAGGGTCTTCTGGGTCTCTCATTAGTAAGCAGAGGTTTCCTGGGTACAACAGTAAAGTAGGAAGTGTGTGTAAAGAAAAGAAAGATATTGAATGTTTGGAGAGGAGGGGGGAAAGGTTCAGCAGTGTTTTGAATTTCTAACCGGCTGTTCTTCCCTTAGTAAAGTTCCAGTTTTATTGGGTAATAAAGTTGTATTGACCCGAAGACCCTTTTCAGCATAAGGACTCCAGCCGTATCATTATAAACAAATGAGTGTGTGATGTGTTCATTTAGGTCTTAACACGTCGGAATCAATGCTTGAACTATGAACCATAGTGTTGTTTTAATATGAATTAATGGATGTGTCTGCTGATCAATATGGTCAACACATGCAAGGTCTGAGCTCTTTCTCTCACGGGGCTCATGGCCTCGCAATGGTGGAACGTCGATGATCACAAACAGCATCATTGATTCACATTGATCCGTCACACGGGGAATGAGAGGACAACTACTTATAAAGTTACTCCCTGTTAAATGTTCACTGCACATGTACGCGTTTAGGGTTGCCCTTTACAATGTTGTCTATTACTTTTTAATCCGCCAATTATTCATTTGTCAAAAAGATTTGATCATATGTTCCTGCTTCCATTTAACAAATCCCAGGTTAGCAGGTTGGTCTATTTGGATCAGAGTCGGATATAAACCAGCTGTTGGGTGGATTGCATAGACTGTCAAAAACATTAACTCAACATCACATGACAAGCGGTAAAATGGAACTGTAATGTGTTTCAATGGAGAGAGCGCCGCTGCCCAAGGTGTTGCACAATGCTGGAAATTGTAACCAAGCGCTGGAACTTCAAATAATTTAAACTTTGACCAATCAATCAACCAATCAGAGGCCAGCAGTATGAAGCAACGCTAGCTAGCATGGGAGGTAACAAGAGAAACGTAATTTAACTAGCTTGTTCACCTTTAATTAAGAGAACATTTTCACAGCAAGGCTCCAGGCTTTACCTCGCGATTAGCAAAGAGCAAATACACTGTGAAGGAAACTTGAGTCTCCTTGACTTATGAAGCTAAACATGTGTGGCTCCAGCCGTTGCCATCTTGACACTCCCGGGCTTTGCTTTTCAATTCCAATGCCTACCACAAAACGCACAAAACTGTAAACATGTTTGTATCTGTTGTAAAGTCGTGAATTTAAACAAGGGGGTCTATGGGAAGCCAGTTGTATGGTCATTTCAGGAACATTTTGAAACTTTGGCTACATCTTTCTGTATTGGAGTTTGCAGCATGGTGGATGGTTTGAAATGTGGTACAGGCCTTGCTGTTCTTGACAGGGACGAGTGTAGTGGTGATCCTTAACCCCTCATTCAGCAATATCATACATTACAACTTCTCAATACCTGCCAAATAATTACACTACCATTAGTGTCAGCTGTTTGTTGTGTTTGGAGCCCATTAGAAAATCGCATTAAGCTAATGTGGCTCCCATGGTAAACATTTGAATGTACCCTATACAGTACATCAGCAATTTGATATAGTCATTGCATTAGCGGTTAGCTCAAAGCGACGCTAATTGTTGTTGATGACTCGTTTTCTTGAATGAATGATCTATAAAGTGTTCAGCATTATACATTTGTTGCCAACAACCGATGATAATCACACACAACTTAAAGTGGACCTATCATGCTATATTTGAATAATATAGTGTTGGACCATACCTATATAAGGCATATTTATACTTTTTATTTTTCAAAATACCAAACAGATCATGCATTTTAGCCATTCCTCATTTTGCTCAATTTAACACTGTCTTTTCATGTGCTGATTCTGTGAGAACAGCACCATCTACAGGCCTGGCATATGTACTACAGCGTCTCCAGCGCTTTCGAAGGGCAATGTCCGTGGCTGTCTCCTCCTGATTGGTGGAGTTGGCCCAATAGCCGTAGCACCACTTCTGTGACGTCATAGAAGTGTTCAAATCTGGATCAGTCTGTATCAGATCCGTTGCAGCCCCTTTTTAAGAGATTTGGGTATGGAGGAAAATAGACAGGGTTGTGTTTTCTGACACTTGGTGAGTTCCCTGGAACACCGGGGACACATATTCATGTATAAAAGACGTACAAAAGTGCATTTTGCATGATAGGTCACCTTTAAATAAAAGCTCTTAAGCATTTCAATTCATGGTAACAAAGATAATTAAGTCTGGAAAAAGTCAAAGAAACTGAAGAGAAGGAGTAAAAAATAATTCATTCTTTAATAAAAAATACATTTATAACTTCGGCAGCATGAACTTCTCTTGAACATTTCCATCAACCCAGGAAGACAGGAACAATGAAAACCAACTGTACAGTAGGCATTTTAAAAAATAAAACATATTCAGGGAAGCAAATACATACAAATGAGGAAGAAATGGCAGGTTGGATTGAAGGAAAAACAGCGACAATAAGAATGACTTTTTCTAACGTCAGAGTGTCAACACCACAACAGGAAATGTTGCTTTGGGTCGATCATAACACCACAAGGTTCTCTTCAGTCCTTCAGAACAACTACAGCAGCTGGGTACAAAACAAACAACATGGAGGGACTGTGGAGGCCTCATCAAGCCGTCCTCACACACTGGTTCACAAGCAGCTTCACCACATCAGAGGGGGGGATTGGCACAAATTGTGTCTTGATCAGACAAACTTATATATGGACGAAAACTGATACATTTACTACTGGAAAAGGTGTTTACTGTGCATTCATTCAATAGGGTTAGGGCAACCAGTGTAAACATGTTTGAGATCTGTATGAAATCAGAATTCAGAGAAAAAAGTCAGGATTTTGAGATTAAAGTCAGAATTCCGACTATCTTCAGATTTCTCTTTTACTTTGAGTCAGATCTATAAAAGACTCCATCTGGCGCTGATCCTCTTCTGTAATTCCCTACATTTGATTGGACAATGGGATCAATAAAGTCTTATCTTAAAATACATGGAGACAGAGATGAAAGTATTGATGGATGGACTGTAGAGCAGCCTTATTGCACACGGGAGAACACAGGAGGTTGTCATCCAAAATCAGTCCTGTGCATTCTTTAGAAATATACACACATTTTATTTTCCTAGTATTCCACACCGCCTGTTGTGGTTTCTTTATTGGAGTATCTGCCCAATCACAGCGGGCTCAGACCTGTTATACTGGGGTTGAAGGGGCTGTTTGTAGCAAAGCATCTTTCTGAATAGGTGTGCATAGAGGGTTCTTTTTTATAGCACCGAAGAATCATGTCTGTCAAAAATTAGTTTGAACATTTTATTTTTAGAAGTCACAGCAGTGCCTTTTTATTTCCCTTCCTTCTTAGAGTCCAACTGAATCTGGAGTGAAATGAAGCCGGTCATGCCTGACAGTTTTGTTATGTTCATCGCCGAGGGCAGTGCTGTGACAATACCCAGTGAGAAAATGTACGGTCACGTCCAGCAGCCAGCTGATACGTCCTCCCAGTTTTAAAATGATTACCCCCCCCCCCCAAAGCCGCTGTCCGAAATATCACAGTTGTGGTTTTGAAGTGATGATTATGAGACAGGATCTGTGCCTGGGGGTAGATTTTACTTGCGTGGCTGTTATTAGCTGCCAACGCAGTTTGCAGAGACCCAGCTGGATGGAGCTGTCAGCTGATGTGCAGGAGTTATGTTCGGTGCTTAGAGGGGAGGAGAGACTGTCTGAGGTGTAGTTCCCACTGCCTGCTCTTTTTATTTATTTACAGCCACATGTGGCAACAGTCATAGATCAGTGTTTAGCTCAAGGAGAGATTTAAATAATTCAGAAAATGACCTTCCCAGTTATGGGTCCTCTCTTGTCTCTGAGCATTGTGTTCGAAATATATTAAAATAAAATATCAATATTTTGTAAATTAACACAAATGTATCTTCATTAGGTTCGTACCCTTATATATATTAGACAGTTTTGTGTGAATGTAACCACTTCCCTTCTTTTCTATTTAGATGTATTCTTATGATCTACGTTGTAACTGGGATGGTTTTACTTTTGTCTCTTAGAGATGTCAATACTTCATGTATTCTTAAAAAAGTACTGAGGATATGATCTTTATTTTTAACGAAGTCTGAATGTTTCTTTTGCAGCAGCATTTTGTCTTTCAGTCGAATGTTCATATCCACAGCAGTTTTTATTACTGTAAACTATCGATAATATGTCCTGTAATACCTGTACAGCCCTTTGTCTTTTTCGTCCATTACTTGGCAGCGGCAATATCGGGATACACTATACAGTATTTGGGTTACATTCTGACACTGTTCCCTAAATGAGAAACCAGTTCTTGGCATATTTTGACAATAAAATGACCTTATGACAAAGTAAGGACCTTTTCTTAGAAGTGCCGCTGTGTATATTGTGCTCTTTAACTCGTCTTGGCCTTTTCAGAATTGCTTAAAACTGGCTATTAACGAAATAAAAAAATTAAAAAGTCTGCAGTCGGTCAGCAGGGAGAGGATCTGACACAGTAGCACCCAGCATCTGTGACTCTGTCATGATGGCACATTTCAGGCTGATCAAATGAAATCCAACTCACAAGTGTCTTTTTTTGTCTTTGATAGTCAAAGTCTTCTTTTTTTACCCCCAGGATAAATTCCTTTGTCCATGTTAGGTATGAACGGAGCCTTCATAAAGACTTTTCTCTGCTAGTTCAGTAAAAATGTGCTTGATCAAATAACAGTCTGCTGATTGGAGGTGGTCAGAAGCGTTAATGGGAAGGCTTCAGGAGCAGATTCACCTCCACTGATGATGTTTTTCTAAGGATGAAGTTCCAACCTGAGCTCAGCAGCTTGAGATTCCTGTCACCGTCTGCAAATATAAAGAAGATTTAGATAAGATTGAGGAAATCATGAGATGATATGATATATCCTCCTAATTTCACTTGAATGATATTTGCATTGTCTTACCGGGAGGCTTTGAATGTGAGATGCATATTCAATTATTCAAACGCTAACAAATATTTTCCCAATGTATATATCATTTCTATTGAAAAAGTTCAACAAAGCAGAGAAGTTTCTCAGTCTAGCTGCCAGATATGATTGTTAGCATCATAACAAGCATACCATCATTGCATCATACTGCAGCAAAACGTTTTCACTTAACTTGCAGTAGTTTAGATTTGGAAGATTCTCCAGCAAGGAAGCGGATTTTAAAATAAAAAGTCATAACTGATACAATGACATTTCCGGAAAGGACGTCTAAAACATGTGGTCAATGAGCATTCACTCCACAATGACACAGATTTCCTCTCTGGACGGAGTATTAAATGATGGTGATATGCGAAGTGACAACGCCAAAGAGTTTACAAAGCTGGATGGATGGACAGTAATGTGTGTCCGTTATTTAAGAGTTAAGCTAAGGCTGTACCGGATAGTTCAAAGCGTCATCCATAAGGACATTATTATAACATTCAGACTCTGCTCTGCTTTTTTATGCCTCCGAGCTGACCAGAGCAGTGGCTGGAGGCTTTATGATTTCCCGTCAAGTCCCATTGTCATGACCACAATATCTTAGGAACGCAGTGATGGAATTTCTTCAAACATTTTGTGAAATGGCAAAATAGTTTTTTTTCACGTTTTTGTGACATACTATACAATTGCTTCTCGAAGACTTTGGGGGGATTTTTTTTGTGTGGCAAAGAAGACTTTCTGTACAGCCCTAAGGACAGCCAATCAAAAGTAGAAATTGAAAGTCATGACCCCCAGTTAAGCTAACAAAGCTCCAGAATAACGTACCTTAGTCTTGTTGTGGATCCATAGTTATCTAACATGTGAGTGCTGGCCACCTCCAGGTTCCAGTCACACATCTCCAGCAGCTCACTACACTCGGACCTGTTCCTCAGACCCAAACAGAACAACTGCTCCACCTACAGAGACACGGAGAACAAACCAAGATGAACACCATTGTATGAAGAACCAGCAGTGGGGTGAAAGAGCTGTGCTGTTTTAGGAAACACTCCCGCAGTGGGATTACAGCACCAGTAAGCACATTTGGACATTATTTTAATCTTAGGTTAGCTAAACCTACTGTTCAAACACACACTTCTGTTACTTTACCGCCACTATTAAGGAGCACTCAAGTGTTCCCTTTTGCCCACTGCCATCCAAACACATCTTCCATCCGGCCACTGTGGCCCCAAACGCATCTGAGAGGAGGCTGAATGCTTCTGTAGACACATCAGTGACTCTTTATGTTGTATTTATAGCCGGCTCTTTGCAGCAGCAATGACATGATTTCCCCTTAAGGTTCAACACAGTTGCACTAATCTTAATTTAGATTAACCAAGAAAGCAAAAATGACATTAAGAAACTTTGAATGACTACAGAGAGGGACTCTCCTGGTCACCCCTGAGGACTTAGCTACTTTATCAGTAATTGCACTGCTGCAAAATAAGCATCCACTTTCATTTTGATGGACTGAAACTATGAGATGCTGAGGTACTTTCTTTGTATAAAGTGTTGTTTTGCCACCTCAGTTTGCCTTTCTTGTGCAGCGGCGTACTTTTGATATGCACTAATATTAGTTTTATTGCTCCTGACATTGCATCTAATCATTTATTTCATGCCTTGAATGTTAATTATTATAAGGTACTTCAATACCATGGACCAAAGAAAACTTAGTAAGTCAAAGATGATCAGATGTATCCTTTGAATCTCCAAATACTTGGTAAAATAGAGAGAAGCTGTCATTAACATTAAATAACAAACATCTACAAAATGTGAGGGATTAAAAATCAAAGGTCTTGTTATGTTGGTTCTTCCTAAAGAAATGCATCTGGAGATAGTGTTTCAAGACAGATATGAACTTTCCAATAATTTAAGCTAGCTAACTTCATTAGCGTTAGCTGGACAGCAAAACAGCTTTAGCTACTGTTACATTAGTTTACACAGTGATACTGCAGCAGATATAAGTGAACTTTAAATACCATTAGCTAGCTGACTTTTGTAGTTTTAGCTCAACAGCTTTAGCTACTATTACATTAGTTTAGAAAGTGATAATAAAGCAGATATAAGTGAACCTTCAAATACTGTTAGCTTTAGCTTCCTGTTTTCAGTTAAGCTAGCTATAGTATCAAAACTACAGAAGCCCAGTATGAACAGCAGATGTAGGAAGGATTTTAGTGACCTGCATAGTGCATTAAGAAAGTTCATACTCTGCTATTGAATGCCCTCACCTTGAGATAATGCACAGCTTTCTGGACATTCCAGTTGTGGTTCTGGAGGGCGGCTTGGCACTCCTCTATCGTGACACCGTGAACTGCATCCTGCACCTGAATCACACAACGTCAACAGTGTAAGCAACATCCAAATACACTCATACACTCTCCCCTCGCTCTGATTTATTTCTTCATCACTTGATGGAAATTGTAACATTCATGACCGGGTCTTATTGTTGAGATCCATTTATTTACAGTTACAAATCTGGCATAGGGACACATACATACATGGTCTTGCTTCAGTACATGGACGACTCCATAACATAAATATCCTTCTTTTGTATTTTTGTTTTCGTTACTCTTGCTGTTATCTTTATGTAAGATTGACAGGGTTCACCCTGGTCGTCAGTACTAAGGCCCAGAGGGAATATTATGGTTCCAATAATGTATTTTATTTCCCAGGGAGGCAGCTGTGATGATTTGAGTCCCGGAATGACCTTATTGTATCCCATAAACTGTAACCTCCCCTGTCGAGATATGACAGGCAGGAGGCAGAAAGTCCTCGAGCGGTTTAATAAGTTGAAACAGTTGGCCTTTCTAACCTTTGAGAATAATGCGATTTGTTGAAAGTTTTCTTTGTGCAAATGTTAAATGAATGCCCAGCAAGCACGTAGCTGGACTTCATCCATATTCAAGATCTCTGTCTCTTCAAATACATCCCAGAGGGCCTAAACACAATATTGTTTTTCTTAAAAATATGCTTTCTTGTTGCCTTCATTTGGAACTTATCCAAGCTCATTTGTTTACTTTAAGCTTCACCTGAAGGGATGATAAGATCCACTGGCAGATTGATGAGGCTTTTTCAACAATACCCCATTTGTTCATGATGTTCTCCTGATTATGTTTATGCAAATTATATTTAAACTTGATCTAATTTTGACAAGACAACACTTAGAACTCCCACTGTGTGATAACACTTTCGAGCAGCATAGTCACTTTTATGTATTTGTTATTCAAATGTAATTGAAAGCTATAATAAGACCACATCACTTTCTGCAACTTCCTCCACTATTATCTAAAGTGAATGCAGAGTTCATTTCTACTTCTGGCATTGAACTCCTCTGCAGTACGGAGGATATTGGACCCCACATCCACAGGGCATCTATCTCACTATCCACTACCAAGTGACAAGTGCTTGATCGATGCACAGCCGCCGGTGTTCGCAGTGATTCTGACTCCAGTTCAATTGGTGTCAGCATCAATTGGCTGGCAAAAAGAAACCGATCAAACTTGTTACTTGTTTTTTAATTAAATTCACAGCTAAGATTGATATTGCCTTTTTCCTCAAAGAACACCAGCATTATTTCAAATAAGTTATCAGAAGCTAAATATGTTGTGCCCTTTTCATTGTGATGGGAATTAAAGTTTTTTGTTGTTGTACTTTAATAAGTAAAAAGCTCTGAGCCCAGTCTGCTCTGATTGGTTAGCTGGCTGGCTCTGCTGTGATGGGTCAACCGCTTAGAGATGAGTCGCTCCTTAGCCGTCATCACGTACAATGTGTAGGAGCACTAGCTAATAGAGGCGCGAGTGTTACATAGTGATGCACAAAAACCTTTATAACACACTACAGGAAAGTGAAAACAAAAAGCATAATAGGGCCCCTTTAATATTGTAAATAGCTACATGTTTCAATCAAACAGAGAGAAAAGATTTATACATACAAAATCACTTCTAGAAATAGCCTCAGAGAATGATCAAATAAATATACTATGCACCAAAATGTTTATATTAAGGTTGAGATTCAAAATGTATATTGACTATGAGAATTCAAAATTAGGAACCAAGCAAGTGTTGTGTCAAAAAGGCACTGCACTCTATTACATTACAATTAAAGTCAATCCTACTGAATGACCCTGAACATTGCACTCATATTTTGTCTTGTAATAAGGGAGAATTACTCTCTCATACTAGTGATGGGAAACCAAGAATTGATGGCTATCTAGTTTAAGAGCTGTACTTTATATTATTATATATAATTTAAAAAGAGAAAGCAATCAAAGTGTCATTAAGGGGGATTTAAGGTCAACCTTTGAATGTGGCTAAACTATCTATCATGAGGGAGAAAGTGACTGAGCTGAGCACTTTAATTAGTGAAGCAATAAATAACCATTCATTATGCATTCCAAATGAGAGGTTTCAAAAGACATCCAAATATCTCTAATCTCACTTTTAGGTTTTTAAAAAACACATCCAAAGACACTTCTTAGGGGGAAATGTATAGCACTAACCATTACATAACATAAGACAACATTACAAGGGACAACATGAGCTTGAATAAAGAGTGTGATCATATGGAATTTGAAATATGTGTGTTTTTGGTTCTTGGGTGGTTGTCTACATATTTATTTTTAATTACCGAAGGGATCCAATCACCTATCATTTTTTTGAATATATATTTCTTTAGGTTTTTTCTGTTGAATCTGGTGTTGTCATTTCATCATGCTGTTGTGTCCTATATGTGTGTCCTTTGCCCTTACTAAATGAAAAACATTTATTTATGTCTGACCTTACCATTTTGACCCTGTCGGCTGAGTTCCCTCCTCCGTCTGTCCTGATACAGGAAGCCGTGGGGACCACCGCTGCAGTCGGCCCCTCTGTACACACGCGAGGGAGACTGACTGATGTCTTCATCCCTGACCGGGGGCCCCCCAGACTGCTGTTGTTGTTGGAGGAGAAATTAGTCTTCAGCTCGCCTGGCAGGACGAGCCCCTGTCCCTGGGTGTGTCCCTGCAGAGTCTGGCCGCTGACCACCATTGGTCTCACAGTGGCCGTGTTAGCCTGTCGTCCATGTCTCTCCTCCACGCCGCTGGCAGACAAGCTCTCCGCCTCCCTGAAGAAGCGGTCGTAGCGGTCGAGGTACGGGGGCCTCTCTGGTAGAAGGTAATAGTGGGTATTGCTGACTTTACGTCCGTCACGCACTATGGGGAGGATACAGGGGCCCTTGCTGGCGTCCTTCCCCTGCGCCTGGATCACTTTGGGTGCAGCATATTTAGGGTCCGAGGCGAAGCTGTGAGTGGTGGGCATGAGTTTACCTGGAGAGGAGGAGAGGTAGGAGCCGTATGTGTGTGCAGAGGAGGAGGATATGGGAGCTGGCATGGTGGTGGGGCTCGCAGAGTAGATTCTCTGCTGAGGGGAGCCCACCACCAGGCCCATGGGGCTGGGGGTCCTTGAGCCCGGCTGGGACAAAGGGTCCCTGGGAGGAATCTGAGGAGGGCGCTCCTGGGTCGAGCCTAAAACCTCCTCAGTGGTGTCAGCCGGCGTCGGTGACAGGGAGAGATCACGTGACCAGCGAGGAGAGGTGTAGTCGCCCCTCTTAATGGGGCGAGGGGGAATGGGGACACGCGGGGGGATCTGGGGTCTGTCCTCGTTGGAAGAAGGGATACTCTGCTGGTGTCCCTCCTGGGTCCACGACGGCAAGTTTGAGCGCGTAGTACTTCCTGTCGGGACGTTCAGCCTCCTCATGCACTCCTGCTGGAGCTCTTGGAAGATCTCTGCTGACTGCGAGAAGGAGGAGGACAGGACCTGGCTCTGCCCGCTGGGGAGGAAGAGGTTGTCCTCAAAGCCTGATCTGTCCGGACCCCTGGAGACAAGACCCTCACCATCCTCCTTCTGACTCTCATCTGGGTCACCGCTCTGCTCCTCCTCCTCCTGCTGCTGCTCCGAGCTGTTGATGGAGCTCACCTTTGGGGAGAAAGAATATTTAAAACTTTCTTTACAGATTAGAACCGGAGATAAACCATTTTTTGCATAATGTAAAATGTGCTGCGTCACCCCCTACCGTACCTCCATATCGTCTTCGTCTTGGGCTACATCGTCATATGCCGGGGGTGGAGGTAAGGGCCGGGCATCCCAGTCCACTACAGGTGTAGGGTGAAGGGGGCGAGGCAAGGACTTAGACGGACTCTGAGGCGGCGTTCGGTCCAGGAGGTTCTCTGCTCCCAAAAGCAGCTTCGCCAGTGAAGGAATCGGAATTTCAACCACAGGTGAGGGGGAGGGCGAGGGTGTGGGCGGGGTGAACTCTTCCCCAAAGTCAATGAGCGACACCTCGCTGTTGGGGGTGTGGCCTGAGCCTGAAGTCCGGCCGCCCCCCTGTTTGGAAGCGGAGACCCACGCAGCGGGTTTCAGTTTTAAGCCTTTGATGGAACCGGTTTTCCGAAGCGATAATCTCTTTAGTCCTGCTGAAGTCAGATCCTCTTCATCGTTTACTGCATCGTAGCAAGGCTCTGGAGACGGGAACACACAATACGTTAGTTTAGTTGCTGAGAAAATGTAGAAAGTGATGACTCATGCACTTTAAAATCCCGAAACGGCACCAAAACACAAGACACACTCCACTGTAAAAAAAGTTTCCAGGTTGAAAGTTAGTGCTATTGTGCACACTGCACACCTGTTAGAGGGGGAACAGAGGAGGGAAGATGATGGTAAGAAGGGAAATAAAAGTAGCTGATGGAAGAGCTGCAGAAACAGGCACACATAAATATGGGATGTACCTTTGAGGAGTGGAGCAAGGAGGGAACAGAGAGGGCAGGAGCAATGGGTGAGGAGCTGCTGAGAGAAACCAGACTTACTCTTGAGTATCACGGCTGGCTGGGGAGGGCGGGGGGGGGGGTCCTCTGGAAGAATAAAAGCGAATAGCGCCGCCGCCAAGGAGAAAGAAAAGAAAAAATAAGCAGCAATAGAAAGGTTAGAAAACAAAGCAAATGTCAGATTGTGAAAGTTTGCCAGCAAGTGTTAAGAAAGATGAAAAGCAAGCTGGGGCTATTTTCCAAAGAAAGAATCAACAATGTGGAGCCGCAAAGTTTGAATGAGGAATCTGATCATTGTATGAAAGGGGCAATGAGCAGCGACCTGGTCATTATAGAGAAAAGGGGATTGTCTAAATTGACCAATCAGAATTGAGTATCAACTGCGCAGTGTAATAATGATAAACAATATAGGTATTAGCACCAGACAACAATGACATGTATCTGAAATAATTGTGTCTTCATGCTGTTGAGGTTTGTTTTCATGAGTTACAGAATGAGTTTGAGGTGATGATGATCAGTGTTTGTATGTGTTTGGAGACATAAGGTAATGGTTTATCCTTGGTAAGATATATATTTCAAATGGTGATCATTATGGCGTGGTGTAAGTCTTTACTCAGAGCTCTTCTACTCACTTTTTGCTCGTCCTGGCAGATTTAAGGGCCGAGCATTGGGGTCCACACCGAGAACATCTGGAGGGTCCATGGGATTCCCGAGGTACAAACTGAAGGGAAGACAGACAGGTTTAATCACAGTAGTTGGATTTATAGTGATGCTAATCATCATCATTGTGCGATATAAATCTAGACACCTCGCACTATTGTCTTCCTTTTCTGGTTGCTCATGGCTGTTCCAAGGTTAGACTGATACTAGTGTCCCACACCAGGAGATCTGTGAAGGTAAGCTTCTGAAGGCTTCAATAGGATAAGATCTGAAATGAGTTTGTCGCGTAAACAGTGGCCGTTGAATCAGGCGCTTACTGAGACATGGCATGAGGCCATATATCTGTGGGTTATTCGTCCAGGATAGATTTAATACCGTGCGAATGAGGTTGGCATAGAGACGGCAATGATGGAGTCAAGTATTGAGGGCCCAGGTCTCGTACATGACAATGGGCTCGACGGTTGTTCTGAAAAGATCGAGTTTCATTGCGTTCGGCAGGTCAGATTGCCATGCTTGTCCAATGAATTGCATTGGAGGGAAAGATACTGATTCTACCTTGTTGGTGTCAAGTTGCAAAACGTTGGACATTTATAACATTGTGCTACTGCATCTATTGGTTAAAGTGTATCATTACAAATCATTAAAATCTAAATAGACTTTTACCACCAACTTTCAACATGGGTCAAAATGATGATGGATATTTAGAAAGTGATAAGAGACATTTAGACCATGTGAAACATTTAAGATAATAGTAAAAGTAAAAAAGCCGGATCGTACTCGTCTATCCTGTCGGGGAAGCCCCAGCAGTGGTGAGGGTTGCTGTCTCCGTGTCCCGTGTGGATGAAGCTGTTCTTGAGGGGCCGGCTGATGTCGTGCGCTGACAGACCCGCGACTGACGTCACCACGTTTCTGGGGAACGGTCCCAGCTTCAGGGTGCGCTTGTTTTGACCTCGCCACCAGTAGTTCTCTGCACTGAAAGACACAGAGGTGCTGAGGTTGAAACATACAGATATTCTACTGGACTATGCAGCTAACAATTATTTAGATAATAAAATAAGAAATAATGTCAGAAAATATAAAAAGATTGTCCATTCAAGTTTCTCTCAATTACAAGATTATGTCTTTGAATTTTTAGTTTGATCAGTCCAAAACCCAAATATATTACTTTTAATATGATAATATTAAATAGGATAATACAACTAATGATCTCAATATTCGAGAGGCTAAAAACAGCATTTCTGCCATTTTTGCATTTAAAACTACCGAGACTAATTTATAAAAAAGAATGTGGATTGACTTATCGTTGCATCACTAACGTATCGTACACACGGTTCCGTCACGTTGAAGCTTGCCGCTGGGCGTGTCTGGCTCGCGACCAACAACCAATCACATTAATCTCCCGCCCCGTACACACAAGCACGCGGTTTGATTGGCTAGCACTTGTACTGGCATATGATTTGATTGGCTGGCGCTTCCGTCGACGCTTGAAAAGTTGAACTTTTCTCAACTTTCAGCGCGAGCAACGGAGGCAAAGCGATGGAACCACAATGCAGTTCGGCAAAGCGTGACGTCACCCCATTCAGAGTGAATGGGAAGCATCTCCGTTGAAGCACGTGGCGGAACCGTGTGTAGGGTGCGTAATTAACAATTAAATACTGGTTTAATAGCCATTGAACAACTTTTTATAAGTCAGCACTAAATAAGATTTCTGTTATTATTTAGTGAAAAGAGATGCATTTGTTCCTTTTAACAGTATTTATCAGTATTGATGTTGGCAGGTCAGTATGTAAGGTTAAAGTACAAATGTGTAAGAACGTTCTTTTAAAAAAACTTTTACGAGAATTAACACCCACCTTCCCTCTATGATGGTGATGACATCATTTATCTGGATGTGGAGTTTGTCAGGCTCGTCAAAGTCCTGCAGAGCACTCATGTCTGTTGGCATGGTCTGAAAAACACATAAAACACATATGAGAAACATTAGACATTTTAACACAGCCCACATCTATGAGTGGGCCATAATGCAGCTGGTTTTCATAATCCTACCAGCTGAGGGTATGTTAGTATGAACTCTGCAGTGACTCCACTAGGTGGAGCTACAACTCCAGTCCTGCAAAGATGACTGCTGAGGGAAAAGTGGCCTCTGCACTGGAGGGTTATCCTCAAGTGTCCTTTGCTTAGTGGCTGAAAGTGGCTCTATATACTTCTTAAGGGACAAAGATGACAGCTGTCGTACCTGCAGCAGGAACTCGCACAGGGCCACAAAGGTGGGTCTGTCGTCTGGTTTCTGAGCCCAGCACTGCAGCACCACGTGATAGATGTCCTGCGGACAGTCTTCAGGCTGCGGGAGGCGTTCACCTTCTTTATCAATCTTGTGCAGGATCTGGGGTTGTTTTTTATTGACAATGCAGAAGAAAAACAAAAGAAGACATTGTAGATGTGAATACATGTTACCATTTGTTTGTGTCTGCTTATGTTACAATAGCCTTAAGATGTTTTTGTATAACTACTGTATCTTTGGGAAAAAGAATGATTGTGTGAATGTTCACCTGGCTTCCGTTGAGGCCCAGCCAGGGCTCCTGGCCGTGTGTGAACATCTCCCAGAGAGTGACTCCAAACATCCAGGTGTCTGTAGCGTGGGAGAACGTTCTGGACTTCAGACTCTCTGGGGCGCACCTGCAGCAGGACGGAATCTTTGTTTTAAACTTGAACCGTACATGTCTGAACATATTGTCACTTTAGACAGAGAATATGTTCCAGTTATTTAATGTAGCTACTTTCACATTTAACAAAATAAGCTCTGTATTTGGAAAATGTAGCCTTTGTGCCAAAGTAATCCTGCCATATTTATTTATACTTTTAAAAATACAACGTTTTAAAAAGGATAATATAAATCACAGTTTAAGTTGTTTTATTTTTTAGGTTTTTTGGGGCAACCAGTGCCTTATTGTAGAGACAGAGTTGGCCAAGGAGGCATAGGGGATGACATGCAACAAATAGTTCCAAGCCAGATTCTCCCGGGTCCTCCGCATGGGGTACCAAGCCCCGGTTTCATCTTTTTTTGGGTAGAAATGTACTCTCAGATTGTAGGATCCCTTTTTATTAACATCTTTCATAATGGAAGAAGAAAGTCACTCCTTCAAAACAAGTCATTTTAGCCTAAGGTAGGTATGAATAAAATAGAGAGGCAGAAACAGAGGCACACGCATTTCAACTAGTATTACTTGGAATCCTGGTATTATTTTTGCATCAAACATATAATAGAATACAATAGGTTACGTTTTAGCCCAAAAGGGAAAAGAGTTTGGGCCACTCTGATCTATATGAGTGAAGACAGCAACAACTGAGATTTCTTGATCAATGTAGAAGTTTGCAAAAGGAAACCTTTCAAATAATCAGAATGGCTGGAATGCAGCCGTGACCGACGTGGAAAATGTCTGCAATAAAATCGGACTCCCTCCCTAAACCCTCTCATATCCGTGCATGAAATGCATCCAAGTTCAGCTTTGGTTTTTGTGCTGCTCTCTCAGTC
The DNA here is from genome assembly GCA_943591055.1 of Gobionotothen gibberifrons. NCBI lineage: Eukaryota > Metazoa > Chordata > Actinopteri > Perciformes > Nototheniidae > Gobionotothen > Gobionotothen gibberifrons. Next base: position 7,381,453 of record CALSBZ010046932.1, read on the forward strand.
CACCCACCATGCGAAGGGAACCTTGCGATGCTCCTGCATGACGTAGTGCTCATCGTTGTTGGGCAGCGCCCTCATCAGGCCGAAGTCTCCGATCTTCACTCTGTGAGCCGAGGCCAGCAGGATGTTCCTGAAAGAGAGAGAGTCAAATGTTATAGCATAATATTGTAACTGCAATTTAAAATTACAATGATGTTGTATGTATGGTCGGCAAAGGCAACATTCTTAACACACAAACACATTTTGACTGAAAAACTGAACATTTAAATCCCATACTGGTAATGCTGAATGGTCACAGCCCCAGCAGGCAGAGACAAAAACAGATCATTTTGTTTACAGTCAATCCGATCCACATTCAGAATGTAATTCAGTCAAATTAAATGTAGTCCATGTGCCAGACAGTTACAGTACAGTTAACATGTTGTCCAAAGTGTGAGTAGTTTTCTGTTGTGAACATAGCCCTAAAAAAACAAGGACCTACTTCAGGTTATTTATGAAGGCAATAAATAACATTTATTAGGAATACAATTAACTGTGTTGTAGGTTATAACTTAACTTCAAAAAAGTCCTGTTTTTAAAACCAAAGCTTGAGAAATACACTTAGTGTTTTGCAAAATAGCTGTGGGCAGTCATTATCATTTTATCACAGCCCTAACTGTGAAAATGACTTATTTTTCCCCATCGTTATGATTATTCTCAAGCATCTATGTGGTGTCAACAGTTAGGTGAAAGTTACTCATTTGGGCAAGACCAAGAGCTTAAACCACACAGTCCAGCCCGCCAACCTCTGACTCATTATACTGGTGGGCCAAGTCTCCCTGTAATAGTCTGTACATCTCTGGGTGGGGAAGGAGAGGCAATATAAATAATTAAACATAGCAGTAAAAAATCCCTGAAAGAAACATCTGTTTCATAGAGAATGGGAAAAACACGCTGTTTAAAAATAAGTTTTTAACGTTCAGGGGCTCAAATATATAAAGGGGCTCGATTATGCTCATAATCAGGTTCATATTTGTATTTTGTGCCTCTACTTAAACCTGTTTCCATGCTTTAATGTTCAAAAAGCTCTTTATTTTTCTCATGCTGCACCTCTTTTCACCCTCTGTCTGAAACCAGAGCCCAGTCTGCTCTGATTGGTTAGCTGGCCGACTCTGTTGTGATTGGACAACCGCTCAGATATGTCCCGCCCCGTTAGCCTATCACGTACAATGTGTTGGAGCGCTAAACAATAGGAACGCAAGTCTTACATCGTGATGCTCGGCCGTTTTACCCCCTATCATGTGAATGCAGCTCTAATCTGCAAAGTAGTTCTGACTCGTGTTTTAAAAGTTCCGAACATTAAATGAAGACCTTATGTCCTCAGGAGGTAAACATTGAACGAACGTTAATTGAAAGTAAATCACAACATTCCGCCCGACCCACGACAGACTTGATGATTTGAAAACAGGCTTTATGCTACAGCACTGCCTTTAAATGACTAAAACACGATAACAAAATACCACACGCTTCGAGTTGCTCGTACCTTGCTGCCAGGTCCCTATGGATGAACCTCCTCTGCTCCAGGTAGGCCATTCCACAGGCCACCTGTACGGCATACTGACACAGAGTGTGGATCAACACCGGGCCCTGTGGACGGACGCACCGCAGGCGCTCCAGCAGAGAGCCCAGAGGAGCCAGCTCCGTCACCTGGGACACACAGAGGAGGAGAGGCATGTTGGGTGAAAAGAGCCACGTGGGAGTGAAATGCAAAAGTAATGAGGAATGGATGATGGTGACTAGAAATAGATAGAAGACTAAAGGAGGGAGTAAAAACATTAGCTATTAATAAGTTAAAAAACTATTGTAAGTGCTTTAACGTACAAAAGAGAAGAAACAAACATTGGCCAAGAAAAAGGAAAAAAAATAAAAGCAACAGGAAATGACTAAAAAAAGCCTTGAAATGTCAGCCCTTTATTTTGGTCCTCGGCCCACTTGCTCCCCACCCTTCCTGTCTCCCTTCTTCCCTCTATCACTTCTTCCGGGCATAACAAAGGCCTTAAGGATTTTGATCAGATTCTAGCAGGCAGAGGTGATGAAGCCAAGAGAGTCAAGCACGTTTGTGTTAAGTGTGTGGATCTAAGTTGGACTACAGGCTGACTGATGTGTGCTTATGGGTCCCTTTGGGTGTGTGTTTCTGTGTGTCCACTACCATCTTCATTGGGTGTGTGAGCACCACACCGTAGAGGCGGATGAGGTTCTGGTGGTCCAGGGAGTGCATGGCGTTGACCTCGCAGATGAAGTCCTCCAGAGCGTCGGGCTGGGTGAGCACGTCTGTCTTCAGACACTTCACAGCTACGTTCAGCTGGAGACAAGGACCAAGATTTAGTTGAAGTATATTCCAAATAATCAACCTTTTCCCCACATGTTTGTATCATGGCAAACCTAGGCCCTTCATGCCAATGATGTTATTGAATAATAATAATATTGGACATTACATGCAAATTAATATGTTTAAGTTTTTTACTTATAGCATGATATATAGACGTGAACTTGATTATTTTTTTACTGAAAAACCTTTTACATAAGAATATCACCAACATTGAATTTGCTGTTGCGTGGTTTTATTTTATGAGTATTTAAAATAATTAGGAAGTTAATAACTAATTGAAAGGGTGTATTTGCATTATATTTTCATTAGATCAGTGGCATAAAATGTCCCTTAATCTTAAAAATGTGTTTATTGTAATTATTCCTCGTCCAAACGTTTTTAAAAAAGTATTCATTTATAAGGCTTGGGCAGAAGCATTTATAAACAAAATTCACTCAAACATCAGGACGGTTTGAGTACACAGATTGATTTGCCTGCTTTTTTGTATTCTCACATTAGCACAAAATGCTAACTAGCATTATGTCAAATAACTATACCAGTGTACCATGGCCCAGATCCTTAATTAACCCCATCAACTTACAGGAGTTTCTTTATACTTAATGAGTGAACTATTTAAATCTCCTCACCACCTTCCCCGCAGGCGTCAGCCACTCTCCTCTCTTCACTACTCCAAAGGAGCCGTCGCCCAGCTTCTCGAACAGCGTCAGATCCTTCTCCGGGATGAGGCAGGTCAGAGTCTGCTGCTGCCCGTCCATAGGAGCACCACCACCAGGCTGTGTGGACAGGACTCCCTCCCCCAGGCCCAGTGGGGGGGTGGGAGACAGCTTACGGAAGGAGGAGGCCGGCTGGCCCTGCTGGGGGAAGTCTCCTCCGTCTGGACGCTTCCCGCTAAACACCTACAGGGGAACAGAAGAGAGAGCACACATGAAGCTGGGTCTGCAATGAAGGACGCAAAATAGACATATTGTGTGTGTGTGTGTGTGTGTGTGTGTGTGTGTGTGTGTGTGTGTTTAGGAGAAACAATGTGGTGAAATAGTGTCATATAATTATTAATAGTAATTAAAAGGCCAATAGAGTAGTGAAGGAATGAGTCCTAAAACCCATATATGATATTAGAACTTAGCATTATTAGCATTAGCATATTAGCACTTCGTTCCCCTCGTCTCAGAGTCAACATCTTTTTAAAATAGAATAGACTTTTTGGTTAGCCTGGAATAAGGTCTAAGGTAATAGAAGCATTTCAGATGTTCAGGTTTTGTCAGTAAACTTGTGAATGTGTAAAACGTTTACGTTTCTTAATGGCAGTTGCTAACATGTGACAAAGAAGGAGTGTTGGTGCTAAATCAATTATAAACTCTATGTAACACTCTTTTTTTCTTTGTCATCCTGAAGGAAAACTATTTATTTTTAATGTATTACTATATTTTATAATATATTTTTAGACCACAACCAAAGGGTGATCCCTGGGCTCTTATCTGTGACCTGAAGGGTGTAGCACTAATGCACATACACTCAAAACGACAGCGTCACTACAGGCACAAGCTCTTGAGTGAACACTAAGGTGTTATATCTGTACATACGTTGAATAATGTACTCATAAAACATATGGTACGCTATGTCAGCTAACTGTGTAACGAAATAAGCACATATACACACAACCACACACACACACACACACACACACACACACACACACCATTATTGGAGACATTTCCAGCCTCTTGGCTTAACATACTTAGCAGTTAGGAAGCACTCATTAAGAAGCACGATTAGATTAGATTGTGAGCTTCCCCTGAGTTTTAACCGATACAATGTGTGTTCTGTGCAGAGCCATTCATGAAAACCTTTGTGTTGAGGCCCTAAATAAGACAGTTGGCCAAAATAAGAATGTACATAAACCTGTAAAAACACTACATAAAACTGTTTCACGGAAAAAACAAGGGTTGCGTCAACATTGCTCCGTGGAAAATTGGCGTCCTAGGAGGGGATGTTGGCCGAGTGGACCCTAATGTTTGCTCAGATGGTTTACTCTGATGACGTCTGATGACTAAAATGATTTCCTCATGCTAAGAACAACGCAGCTCTAAATAGTTTACCGTAAAAATGCTGACGGTGATTTATGTGCATGTTCGTGTGTGTTGGAGGAGGGACTCTGTAACCCCACCTTTGAGTGTACACAACTGAACAGAATGTATTACTTATAGCAAAGGTGCAGTTGAAACAGGTGGGTTTTCAGTCTGAGAAAGAATATGTACTGTCCTGATATCAATTAGGAGCTCATTTCACAATGTTGGTGCCATGTACTAGATGTAGGAAGGACAAGATCCATAAACAGTACAGTAAGCCAGTACTAGTGTCTAGAAGCAAATTTGGGAAGGAACATAAAGCCAGGAAAAGAGATAAGAGCAGTGTATTGTGGGAGAATTTGTGTAGGTTAAAGACTAGTCAGGCTTCTGCACTCTCACAAAGCAAATTGATTCCAAAGCAATACATTAAAGTCAATGTTGTTGCATTTCCCCAGAAAGTTGAATGAGACCAACGTGAACTCATTATTGGCTGGCAAACAAAGGTCAGTATTTAGAAACAGCACCGTCAGTGAAAAAGAGGTGTCGATTAATGCCCGTTGGCCGACATGTTTGACTGGCCCCGATATAAACAGTAGCGAGCGGTGTGTGGTTTCACATTCACACCGGACCAGACATGACATAATGCTGCAGACCTTTTTAAAAACACCACAGCTCTCTCTCTCACAGTCGCTGTGTGGTAAGTGGGTTTCAAATAGGAGGCTCAACATTCAAAAGATTCTGAATATGGCAGCGCGTGAACACACACACACACATGCACAAACACACACACGTAGGGGGCTGAGGAAGCAGATTGCTCTAGCAGAGGATGGTGCCAGAGGCGGAAACAGACAGGTGTAATTATAGAAGGCAAGCACCGTCCTCTGGGCACTGAGACTTCAACTGAGAACAGCAAAAACACACACACACACACACACACACACACACACACACACACACACACA
>CALSBZ010046932.1:7386855-7396970 GCA_943591055.1 Gobionotothen gibberifrons
TCAAAGGGAGTTTCTCTCCCACACCCCCCCTTCCTGAAACGCCTCCATTGGACTCCTTTGTTAAGTTCCGCAACATAGTGACATCACTACGTAACACTCATGTTTCTATTGGCTAGCGCTCCACCACATTAAACATGATAGTCTAAGGGGCAGGACATCTCTAAGTGGTAACTAAGCATAAAAAATGTTTTATTCTTGTGATATTTCAAGATTTTAGATTTGTCTTAATTGTCTGTGTTTCCACTCAGGTTTTTAATGCACAAGTTGAAATCAGAAAGAGATGGATGGGAATGCACCTTCACACTACTGTACTGTCTCTTTAAGGGATGAACTTGATCAGATCATATCATCAGTACAAGGGGAAAGTTTGTGCCATATTGTTCATGAGTGTGTCTACGCTAGGACGGAAATACAGACCATGGCCACCATGGCGACACAACGTTAAGCATACCATGTACCATAATATATAAGTAATGTGTGTGTGTGTGTGTGTGTGTGTGTGTGTTTCCTGTCTATGTCTGTCACCTTGCTCATCCAGGACTTGCGCTTGCACATGGCTTTTCTCCTTTTCACAGCCTCCCACAGTCGTCTCTGTCCTTTAGGAAAATACAAAAAAAGAACAAGAAAAGTTCAGTGAAGGTCAGCAGATGATCAAAAGGACAAAGACAACAGCTTATCTCCCTGGGTTTAAGCATCAGTAAGTATCTTATGATCAGTTAAGCGTTTACCTTATAGAAGGAATATTTAAAATTCAACGTACTGTAGTCTCACATAATTGGAAGAAATTCAAATACACGCCTATTTTTTAATGAAAGGGGAAACAAATACTATACTATATGCAAATAAATAGGAGATAAAGAAATACAACATACAAAATATATATGGAGAGCTTACAGAACAGTGAGCTAAGAAGTGATGAATATACGAGCAGGAGAAGTGGGTGTAATTAGTCTTAAGCGGCTCGGTAGAGGAGCCCCTGAGGGCCTCAGTGACTGGATTTGAAACATCACACTGCACACAATAGACTTGTGACTTAAGAGTCCCTTCCTATTGTGGCCAATTACCGGTTGTAAATGAAATAAGGGGTGTTAGTGATGGAGGATTTGCTCGAGCTATGCTGAGCACATTACAGCCGACAGAAGTAAAACTTGAGTGCGCCCAATTTCATTGCAATATGCTAAGATATTTAGATGGCAGGAAGCTCAGTGTTTGTTATGTCCTATTTAGTGCACATTAGGGCTGCTCAATTATGGCAAAAATCAAAATCTCTATTATTTGGGTCAATAATTGTAATTGCGATTATTAAATGCGATTATTCATTGACTTTGAAAACATCCATTTTTTGGAGAAATATTTTTTGAACAGTATGTTTTTAACAGTTGATTACCCTGAACTTTAAGTATATTTCAACTGAAAAACCAAAAATAAAAACATTATTTAAAAAAATAAAAAGTAATAATAATAATAAAAAAATTATCGTTTTATTTCGATTACGTTGTTTTCGTAATCGTTGCAAGCCATAATCGTAATCGCGATTAAAATACGATTAAAATACGATTAAAATACGATTAATTGAGCAGCCCTAGTGCACATGCGCCAACCGTGCATGCAGCCTTTTGCAGTTGCTTCTGCTATATTTGTATGATTTTCAACCTTTATTATTTGACCTGACTTGTTATATTTCTGCTTTTCCTTCATTTTCAGTATGAGCCTGAGTCTTCAGAGGGTGGGTGCTGTTGAAGACGTCCAGCCTTGTAATATGCTGTGCCTCAGAGGCTGTCACTGTGGTTACAAGGACTTTTATTGCACAGTTTTTACTTCAACTTGTGTTTATATAAATATGTATTTATTTTCTTCTTATATAGTGCACAAAACCTCATTTGCATCTGAGATTAATTAAGTATTTTAATTGATTCATTATCGATGATTAAAAAAAAGAAAGAAAACTAGGCCTACAAATCCTATTCAACAGACACAAAAATAAAAATAAATAACCACACAATAATAATTTTGTTTATCCTTCAATATATGTGCATTTTATCATTATTACGATATCAGTCAAAATAATCGCAATTCGTTATTTTTTCCCGAAATGTGCAGCCCTAGAACCAATTAGTGATGTTACGTTCGCGAACAATCCGATTATTTTGAACGGCTCTTTGGTAAGAACGAAGGGAACCGAGTCTTACTTGGTAAGAGCCGTTCTTTTTATCGTTGGTTCAATGCCTATACCCCAGGCTCACCAAGCTCATGGTGGAAAGGCTTTGCATTGTGGCAACGTCAGTTCCCTCAGAGAGAATATTCTCCAAGACTGGACAAATCTTCTCAGAGAGGAGAAATCGCATTAAGTCCTCAAAAGTGAGGAAACTTGCTTTTCTGAATGCAAATTTGCCAGTTAGTAACCCCGCCCCCTTTGAAAAAAAAACGGCTCTTTTGAACGGCTCTCGGAAAGGAACGGAGCCATAAGATCCGGCTCCCTTCAAAGAGCCGTAATTCCCATCACTAGAACCAATGTTTAGAAGGAAATACCGATGTTGTGTTTTTTTAAGGCATTTAATCATGGACATTTTAACAATTTGCTCACAGCAGCAACCGCTCCTCTTTTTATGCTCAGTTTAAGTGTAATTTTGTCGTGGTTAAGATTATTTTCAAGAGCCTAGCATGACTGACACGGAATTTGGCCTTTGAGTAGACTGATCACAGATGTTTAAGAACTCATACTGTGCAAACAAACTTTCTCAAGTACAAAACAACCTGCACACACACACAGGTTCTCACCAGGTCGACCCATGCCAATTTTCTCCAGGTCTTCATTCTTGACGTAGTCGAAGTGTGACAGCCGCGTAACGTTAAGGTCATCTCGGATCCGCAGGAGGTACTGCTGCAGCTGCACCTCCATCAGCAGCTCCAGCAGCCATTCTGTGCCTTCTTCACACTGCATGCTACTGCCCAGTTTCTGTGAAAGACCCACAAAGAGCACAGGAAACTGAGTTCAATGTTCTTTCAACACATTCTTAAATGCTTGGTCCCACAGCTATTGAATACAGTTGAATAGAAAGTCACTGAGAAACAATACAACTATTCTTTTCTGTAAAAAAAGGAGAGGAAACTGAGCGCTCCAGTAATTGTTTACAGCCCACTGAAATACCTGCTTGGACTTCAAATCCACAAGCCAAGTTATTAGATGCTATTTATGGATGCAGCGAATAGTAAAGAACTTCAATCATAACGCTTGAATTTCAAATTCTAAAACCAACATTTGAATGCTCTGCAGCTTATTTTTTTATTGTTTCTATCCATCAACCCTATTTATCCTATACACTCAAAAATACACACACATTTCGACACACAACCACAAGCACACACTGCAGACTGGGTTAGCCTAATTGACCTCATATAAACAAGGTCATGTTGGGCTAAATATAGCATTAACTGCTCGTCAGTGGTTCAAAAACTGACAACACTTATTTGCTTAGTAATAAATAGGCGTTGATTACATAGATCTTGTGTGATTTTGGTGTTAACACACTTTTAGTCAAAACTATGGTGGCCGACCAGTACAAACGCGTTAAAATGGCCCGATACACTTTCATTAGGAGAAATGCGCAGCGGTTTCCAAAAAAACACAAATGGGTCAAAACACGTGCTCCAACTTGATAACACATTCACAGCATTTAGAAAACATTAGACCATTTGACGAAACATGCCCAGCGTTTACTAAAAGCACTGTATAAACGAAACCTGCAAATACAAAAAAGGCCACAAGAAGCTCAAAACACAACTGAAACGGGGACACTACGGAGTGCTTGTTGAGGTTTGGGGATTATAAAGTTGGCCAACTGTCGCCGTCACTAGAAACTTAACTCAAATGAACGTTTTATTGGCTTATTTTAACGAAGTGATCGAAAGATGATTACTTCCGATATAATACAGATTGCTGTAAGCTAGCTAACTAACGTAGCTAACCTAGTCATTTCAAGTATACTGACAAAAAACCTTACTTTTATGAAACAGAATAACTCAGTGAAAGTGACAGTTGGCCAACATACAGCACGTTACACCTAATGAAAATGTTTTTGCACCTGTCGACCACCGTACAAACGACAGTGGAAAGGGTAATTAAAAATATATATAACTGCTCTTGAAAACTAAAACGGATTGATACATGAGATGAATAACACACATCTGGTATCCATAAGTGTCAGTAAAGACAAACGGGAGGCTCCCAAACAATCTGACCACAATATATACACTGTACTACACTCCTCCATAAGACACAGAGTCAGACCATCAATTTTCAACGGCAAAACAAAACACCCCCCTTAAAAGATCATCAGTCACCGTCTTCTTAATATAACAACCTAAGACAATTTAAAAGCAATTCCTTTTAAATCCTGATGGGCCTTTTCAGAAGGACACCACAGTTGAATAGAGAGTAAATCCAGTAAAGAACTTTAAAGATAAACCACTTGAAAAGGTCATCTTCTGAATTACACCTGCTCACACGGCTCCACAGTACTGTTCCCATTCTCATTGGGGGAAGTGTCACAAAAAAATGACAAACATTCCTAATCTGCAGAGACTGACAGGGAGACCTTTAGGGTGCAGGCTCCGGGGCGTAGGGGTCACTCCACTGAGTAGCAATTACACCGAGTGAATGAGGAACTTCCTGTGCTGGGATAGGCAAGGTTACAAGGTCCAGAGGGAAGTGTCAGAGGTTGTGGCTTCCTTTCCGTCATTCAAACATCTTAATGGGCTCGGTTAGAGGTCACTTTCTATTGCAAAATGACCTGTGGAGTTAAAGAACGCCTTTCTTTCTCACACAAACACACACCTAATATTGGTTGTAAAAAAAAAAGGCATCTACTGTGTCTACTGTGCCTTTTTCAGAGTGAGTGGTCCTGGATTTTCCCATGAATTTGGGATGCAATGAGGCCGTTTGAGAACTCAATCCCCGATGGTTGTGCCAGATGTCCGTATCCTGATACAAATTCATTGCAATGCACATTGAAGTGGGTCAGCTGATATCTCTTTAGCCATGTCTAAACATGCGGCTTTGGCTCACTAATGGAAAATAGTCCACTTGAAGAGAATCCTCCGTTTCGAGCTTAGCAGGTAAGCCCATTATCAACCGAACACAATATAATATAATAACCTGTGAGATCCACTTCATAGAGAAGCAGGCTGCACAGAATGCCTGTGGCTTTAGGATTAACTACAGTTGCAGTCACTTGAATCCGTTGCCATATTTTGCATTTTGCTGCATCATGCCTGACCCCTACTCTGAGAAAGACGATACAACCGTCTGTTTGGCTGTTCCACTTCGCCCTCAACTGTGCCAAATACTCTCCTATCACAATCATTTCAACCACAATTAGGAGTTTAGATCAAATCAACATATTGTTTTTGCATCCAGGAAAGAAACATATTTTTTTAAAGCGTGCTATAGTCCAATATGGGGCGTAACTTTATTTGTCCTCCACATTGCAGTCCCGAGTCTGGTCTTCCCTGGCAGTCAACATGCAAGTGTTATTTCACTTGACGGTGCCAAAAACGCAAGTCAGCTTCCTCTTGGGCCTCTTTCCATGACAGTGTCATATCTGAGGCATGAGGGGTCAAAATCAAGGTGCTTGAGCCCCTCATATCAGATTACTCTGTCAACTTGCTAACCAATTTACAAAACTCATTAAAACAAGATTTTTGGAGACAGGTGCTGCTCAGACGTTGTGTACAGTTGTCAAACGTCCACACTCCAAAGGTGGGTCGGATAGGTTGTGTCTTATGACAAATATCATGTATTGTTGCCAACCAATATAGCAAATAACATTTGGGAAAATTGTACATTTTTTGTTATCTTGTCATATATTAGACATCTTGAGCTGCCTATCTTGTTTTTTCTATAATGGAATGCAGAGGAAGAATCACGTTATGGAGGTGTGAGGTCAGCAAGAGAAACACTACGTCCAAACTCCTTTAAGTGTGACTTATGGCAGGAGTCTGAGGAATCCATCAAGGGCCAGTATTAGGGCTCTTAATAATGTCAAATGTTCAAAGGAAAATGAACTGTGACAAGTATAACCCAATTAGTACCCAGTACAAAATCAAAGTAATACACACGACACAAACAACAAGTTTGATACAGAAAAAGGGGTTCAGATGTGGGATAACAACAACATGATGTCCCTGCTGAGAAATGCCTCTGGCCTGAACTCATTCCTCATGGTAGTGGAGAAATGCACGCACGTGCGCGCACACGCACGCACACACACACACACCTCCTGGCCAAAGCCATGTCCTGTATCAGATCAATTCTGCTCTAACATCCTGCTGCAATAACAACAACCGTCCTAGAGGATGGCCCTCAGTCCAGCTGGAGAGCTCACACACTCACACACACACATGATATTCATAATACAAACGCTATATCCAAACATCTGGGAGGACCACGTGATTCTGACTAAAGTTACTAAAAATCCATGTCATATTTCATAATGTTAAAAATCCTCAATGGACCAGGGATAGCAGTCATCAGACGGACACCAGACTTACTCGATATACTTGAAAGTGTGCCAGGAAGGGGAATGACTTTTTCAGCTTGTCAAAGCGCCGCATCCTGAATTCCTTCGTCTGGATGAATGAAAATAGAACGAAATGTGTGCTTCTAAAATGCCAGAGGTGGCTGCTTGTCTCTTATACCGTTACCAGAGATACAGTCCTTCCAATTTGACGTTTCCAGTCTATGAGGGGATTCCAAGAAGCGTGCACGCTCCTCAAATCCAAAGCCCAGAACCCAAGAAGAAAAACTTCCTAAGATCCTGGAAGCAAATCTCCAACATTCCATGGCGGGGCAAAAGTCCTGTAAGCCCCTTGTTTGGTCAGCTCCCTTGAGAAGGCAAACAGGCTTCAATGCAGCACCTCAGCATGCAAGAGATTACAATGATCTTTTAATATTTGGGAAAATATGTGTAAAGAGCTGCTGTTTGTAGCAGATCAATCCTCTCAGCTTTGCCCTGTGCCAGTCACAGCCATGTGTCCCCTTCAGACAGCAGCGAGCCAGTGATCCAAACTTGCAGAACTTCAGAAATAAGTCACTCCTCCTTCCTCCCTTCCTTTCACTCCCTCACAGACACAGACTCCCCCTCTCTGTCTGTCTTTGCGCGTGCAGCTACTGTCTGTTTGCTTTTCCATCCCTCCATCGAGCATGGGGCTAAAAATAGGAGCGACTTCTCCCCGATTTAATCGCTTGCCAGTCGGACGTGAGAGCCAGGCCGAGTGACTGTCTCTGGTTTCACATTTTAGGGCGCAACAAGATGTTTGTCTGCTCGGTTACAGAGAACAGCAAAGTGTGATTATGCAACTTTCTCCCAAAATGTACCCCCTTTTCCCACCTCTCCCCCCCCTATCTTTCTGACCCCCCCCCCTGCAGTCAGGCCGGCAGTCCGTGCAGCGCAGAGCAGTGCGTGGTGCGGAGGACAGAGGCTTCATGGTATTCAGCCCCGAGGAGCATTTGATCCAGGGCCAAAGGGTCACATTCAACTGCAGGATGGAGAGCTTGTTTCCTGTGATGCAACCCCCAAATACACACACGAATACCCAGGCCCACAACCTCTTCTTCCCATTTTCCACCACTTGATCTCTTCTCATATCCCTTCTTGCTCATTGCAGAATGTACCGCCACAACACATTTTCACTTTTGGGGTTTTCTAGTTAGACTTTAACTGGAACCACTGGTTTAGAGGAAACTTGTGACACTCTTTTGTTATACTGTACAATCTGGGGGTGGTTAAAAGGACCAAGTGTGTATGGGAATATTTATAAAGAGGTCTTACAACAAAAAAGGATAATACCTTTAAGAGTATCTCAACAAACCCAGACGCCAACTTCAAGCACCATCCAACTGAAACGATTGATTGATTAGTTTATCAGTTTAAAGTCATTTTCCAAATAAAATACCTAGTTTCAGCTTCTCAGAGTTTAGTCAAATGCATGGCTTTGTCTAACATTGGGGTTACGGTCATCATTAGGGTTAGGGTTAACAATTTTTTGGGGTTTGAACTATGATTGGACAAAAACAGCTAATTTGTTGGATAATGTAATTAACTTAGGCTTTAGAGAATCATTAAAGCACTCAATTATTAATCAGTTAAAGTACGAGATGATCAATAGAATAATTGATCATTTAAAAAAGTCAGTTGCAGCGCTACACATTAAAGCAATTTAATGTACTTTTTAGATTAGACAAGAACTTTATTGTAATTTCTAACCAGCAGTGTGAAAGAAGCAGTACAGTGCAGTATTATATATAGGCATTATATAAATAGCTAAATATATGACAGATATGATAGAGCTAGTATTTAAAAGTATGAACACTATATTTGGGTAAATACACTATGGCAGTTTAAATATAACACACTATAGACAGTGAGACTTTTATAAATATGACTAAATATGAGTATGATATAAAAGATATAACTGTACTTGTGTGTCATTTTTAACCTAAGAAGCAGGTTGAAAGATCGCAGTGTTTGGCTTACAAACCGTCACAGCCCAGTAGCAGCAGACTGAATCCACTTATGCACTGCATAAACATTCACACATCTAACACACTAAATCACTTTCAAATAGAGCCAATGAAAGGTGCCTGATGACTGGTGGAAATAAATCACAGAGGGAGAAGATGTCTAGCAGAGGGTGACTTACAGTATAAAGCAAGAAAACAATTAACTTAACAAGATCGACCCGGCCCAGGCCCCCCCACTCATTGACATCTATTCTGTGTTTCACCACCCCAGCATTAAAGTCCTCACCTCACCCTTCTCCTCCCCTCCTTCATTCATCTCTGCTCTTTCACTCTCTCTCAGCCTTCTCTTCTCTGCTGACTATAAACAAACCCTTACCAGCTGCATTTCGGACCCTCTGTAGCAGCAAGGCCCCTCTCCTTCTGTCTCTTGACAGACACTATTAAGCTTTTGCATTTATAATATTGCAGGTTTTTGTTTTTCATTGTTCCTTGCTAGTTAATCATCCTATTCACTGCGTTTCGACTTGGCCTCCTGCTTCTAGATATTTATTCTGTCGCACTCTCTGCTTCTCTACTCTCCTCTGCTTTTGATTAGGACGTTTCGTGTTTACTAGAGGAAGGAAAGGAAGTGAGTAGTGGGTCGGTGGGTTCACTTATGAGAAGGAAGGAAAAAACAACAACGAAATGAGGATGTTGTCATAAAACTAGTCGCTTTAATTAAAGACGGGAGAGCCGAGATATCTGAAGAACATGTGGTGCAGTTTAAGATGGTTTGTTTAAGAGGATGCTGGTGTGTTTGGGTCTGTATTCCAGGGTTATTATTCAAAACTTAAACGGAAATAAGAGCTAAAACGGGATTAAACGATATTGACCATAACAAAAAGAAAAACATTTAATGTTATTCATTCCAGATGAGTTTTTTATGCTGTAATAAATCAAAACTGCAAAACAGTGGTGGTGAGATTATATCTAATGGCAATTAATGAGGCTATTTACATTTTCAGTTTGGTAGTGGAAGAGTGATTGAAAACTAATTGATAATGGAAATAGAAAGAATCAAACATTTAAAATAATCATATTGAAAAATGTAAACTTTGATAACCTTTTTCCTTTGGCGGCATGAGCTATATCTCTAGGGAGATGGCTTGGGAACAGGAGGGCAGCCAGTTGATTGGACCAAGTAAGGAGAATGGTACCAGTTATCGGCCCCTCACACTGGCCCCCGTATAATAGCTGCACACTGCTCTTAATAGTAGGACGGGTTAAATGCAGAAACACTGTGTGCGGTGCTGTGTACAAGTATATGTGTGTGACAATTAAAGAGCAGTTCCTTTGAATCCTCCATTGCCATTAACAATAGGACTAGTCCATTATTTTCCATGTAGGTGTGGATTCCTCTTGACTTGACAGCCACAAGTGGTAATATTCTCACAGACGCAGAGGTGACGTTGTGAATTTAAGAGGAGAAAGAAAAAAGAAAAACCCTGCACTTACTTTCCATTTGCAACCCTGCACACACACACACACACACACACACACACACACACACACACACACATATATACACACACACATACACATATACACACACATA
>CALSBZ010046932.1:7418756-7470096 GCA_943591055.1 Gobionotothen gibberifrons
TGTGTGTGTGTGTGTGTGTGTGTGTGTGTGTGTGTGTGTGTGTGTGTTGACATTGAAGTGACACTGAGAATACCAACGTATTCACACCCTCAGCTCACATGCCAACCCTGCTGTCGTGGAATCAAGGTACATCCCTTCGGTTCCTTCAGTTTCATGATCTGAGTAACCTAATCCAATGCTGGGTAATAATAAATAATATAAGAAATAATATCAACCCATACTATCTTTATCAACTTTCTCACATTATGTGTTCTCACTGTTCTGGTTTTACTAATTACTGTTGATCAAAATAGATCCTGAGCAGATTTTGATTTGTTATCAACGTCGAGGAGTATATGCATTCTGGCTGGGTTTTTCTATGTCAACTGGATTATGGGAAAGAATACTGGCACCATATTCAGGAAACTTGGTGCGAGAGTGAAGCTACAACCCATTCACTTTTCAAGCACACACGTTGCAGATCCAGGCATTATCTTTCACTTTCGCTAACATTGCAAGACGGGGCATTGACGAAATAATTATCAAAATGACTTGGAAACTGGAAAATTAATGGGAACCAATTTGGAACAATTCGAAGATAGAAAGATAAAAGTGTGGAGTAAACACAAAATACAACACATATTCTTTGTAGCGTCCATGTTATTTTCACATTACGACATAAAGCTCATAAACACGCAAGAGTCTAAAGAACAACTTCCAAACTTAAATGGGAAGCACTTAAAGGCACCATTTGCTTTGGCAGAGGTCTGCGCAAATTTAGTTCAATAAATGTCAGTGGGTTTTTCTTTTAATTGGTTGCTTTGATAATTTTCAATATAAAGAAGCAAACAAAGTGCATTCCATTAAATATCACTTATATTATTGTACCATACTGTCATATGTACCAACATAAAAAAACATTTAATAAAAATGGATTGTTGCATTGCCAGACGCAAAGCAAACTCTAGAAATGGGATTCTATCAGAGCTACCATTTTTTATTGAACTTGCACATACAACAGTGTTCAGTTTCCAATGTATCTGCTACTATTACTTCTTGATCTGGCCACATGGGGGCAGCCTCAGACAGTGAGAAGACGTTTTGAAGCAGTTGTCATTCATTTGTATAAGGTATGTGCAAGTAGGCCCCAACTAGATAGTATTCCTTGTATGTAATTCAAATTTGTTTCTTTAAAAACACTTTGGGCAAAACATTTTCAATCAATTCTGAATTGGCCTGATTTCCCAGTATCTAGACATCTATGTTTCTAAACGGTCTGAGCAGAGTTCACATGACATAAGTCTTAATAACAGTAGACTATATTACAGTGGAGAATATATAACCAGGGTTTACAAATTAAAATAACATTGAAAACAGATTGGAAATATAGTAAATATAGTAGTAGTAAAGCAATTTAAATGATTCAGTAGAAACCACAATAGATAACAGAAGATGCCAAGTTAAATGTTAATAATTCTCGATTATGTCTCTTCTATTTTTAGGAAAAAGCCAACAGCCCTTCCTAGAACTCATATCAGCATGACAATTATCCTGTGAAATGCCAGATGAAGGATTTATATCCACACACTCACCATGGCCTTCCAGACAACCAAACAGATGGCATTTTAAGGACTACAACATTACAACAAACATGGCAACATTGGAAATCCTCAACAATTCATCACATGCTCTGCTAACTCTTCCCTACACACAGTCTAATCAAATTGAAGCATTACTAAAACATAATGTCATCATAAAATGTCAAGACTTTTAAACTTTTAACAAACTGCCTCGAACAAAAAAAAATGGAATGTGTTTTTTAACTAACCCTTGTCTTTTGTGTAATATTGCATCATCGCTGTGTACAGTAGTGCACAGGCATGCGTGTGTGTGTGGGCGCGTGTGCCTAGTAGTCAATGTATAAGCTGCTCTTCCGGTCCCCTACTCAGAAGGAGTGAGTGATAGAGAAGAGTAACAACCGATAAGAGAGTGGCAACAATACGGAGAGAGGGAGGGAGAGATTACAAGATAAGAAAGATAAGGCAGCTTGTTCACAATCCGGAGCAAACCTTTTTACAGAAGCACACACAATGAAGTTAAAATGATCATGAAGGAAGCTGAACTGAATCCAGTCATCACAAACAAATAAAATGTGACTGCTGCGTGGTGTGAACTGGATGAACCCTAAACTTCATGATAAGCCTGTCGCTGTTTACAATGTGAAATGTGTATGCACTTTATACACATTTCTGAAAATCTGTCTTCTAATGTATTGCGACATAAAAGTAATGATATAAACAGTATATCATGTAAGGGATAATGTGCAGCGACGCGGTCATTATGGGGAAAAGAACACCGACAGGCTGATCAGGAGCCCGACGCGAAGCGGAGGGATCTAGATCGGCATGAAGGTGTTCTTTTCCCCATAATGACCAAGTCGCTGCACATTATCCCGCTTATTACATGGCCACATTCTCAACAAAGTAACAACATGACTCCCAATATCAATTGAAATGCTTTTGTGGATTTAGAAAATTATTTTATTGATTTAAAAAATAGTTGTATGTATTGATTTAAATTTACATGCATCCGCTAAGAAAAATAGTCCGTTGTTACCGTTTGAACTAACGTACCAACGGCAGGAACTGCTTCGATAGCGTTTGAGGAGCTTTTTGATTACAGATTTGAAAACAGCGCTGCTTGCTTTAAAAATAGCACAATTCATGATGTCAAACCTTGGAAAGTATCTAGATATCCCTGCCCTAATGCCAAAGGAACTGGCAACTGAATATGTGTCGCCGTTTGATGTCTATGTCTGGACCGCTGCGTAAAAAGGAGGGTTTCTTCCCGTTACTTCTCCGCTGTTTTCTTGTCGCTCTTGTCTTGTCAGTTAGAAAAGCAAACTGCATGCAGTTTGCTTTTCGCCCAAACTGTATACAGTTAAATCGACCGGACTTGTTTGTGCAGATGTGAGCGTCCTTAGCAACGGTCAATAAGTGCTTGACAGCGGTCTGTCTGTTCTGGATTAACAACGTGTCACGTGTTGTGAATTGACCAATCAGAATCGAGTATTCAACTAAGCCATGTAATAAATATATATATATATATATATATATATATATATATCCTTTTGCACTTCCTGCGCAAGATTGTGATGACAAAACTATTCACATCAAATCCAATCAAAGGTCCATGAGAGGGCTGTCCAATGGATCAAGATCACAATATGGACTAGTGCAATACCTAATCACAGAAAGCGCTAAAGCAGAGCTTACATTTAAAACGGGAAGCCATTATTTGATTTTACTTTATTTATTTTTATTTCCCAGTTTGTATTTATTTATATTATTTACTTAATTATTTCAATTTATACTGGATTTCCTTTTTTATTAATTATACTTTGCTTTGTCATATAACCATCTGTCATTTGAATGAAAATGACCTATGTCAGGATATGACTTGTCTTGATTTGTTCAAATGAAAATAAACAGTTAAAAAAAAAAAACCAGGAAGCCGGTGGCGTCAGTTGACACTGTCGCAATGTGATCTGTTCGAGATCATGAAATCTGATGCGTTAACAACACTGATAAAATACAATACAACAGGAAGCGACAGACAATACACCAGTCCTCAGGGGGGGGGGGGGTAATGCAATACCTGCGTATCCGTATAAAAGGAAAGAGAAAAGAGAAAGGATAAGAGAGAGAAAATAAGCGCTTCAGGGAGAGGGAGCCAAAGAAGGAGCGACAGAGTGTGACAACTGGTCGGCAGGTAGATTGATTGAGGAGTCAGCCGGGTGACAGCCGGATGTAAGTTCAGGGTTAAAATAACACTGTCCTCTCTCTCACACCCACGCACACACTCATTGGCTTCGACTCCCAGAGGCTCCCTTTCCTTTCGACTTCTCCTCTGTCAGTCTGGGCCCCCGAGGCCCTCCAAGCATTCAGAGACACTCTCCACAAAAAGCACACTCACTGCTGCTATTCTGGGACGCTTCCTCTCCGCTTTCTCTTTTAGTCCCTTTCCCTGCATCCTCATACTTCCCTGCCTGCCATTCTTCTTCACTAGAAGGTGTCTATTTAAATCCAGAGTAACTCATACAGCCAGTGAAACCAAGTATTCTCTTTACTGCTTCACCAGTCGCATGGAGTTCTGGGAACTGATATCCTTTAGGTTAGTTAACCTTACAGGAATGATTTCCTTGAATTTGTGCAATGTGAAACGGTCCTACATTTCTATTCTACAAACATACCAACCGTTGTCTATTTTCCATTTCAATTGTTCAATGTCAACCAGACTTTAATAAACCCGAAAATAACTTAGCATTTTACCACTTCTGGTTCCCTCGTCTTAAAGGCAATGTTTTGTAATGTGTTTGTGGTTTGAAGCCTGAAATATGTGGTTGAAACAAGCCTTAGATATTTTCACATGAAGTTCTCTGACACATAATATGTTAATAAATCCTCCAGCGGTGGATAAAACAGTGGATGCTAACTGGTGACTAATGGAGACTGCTAAACATCATCACTCGACACCAGACCACCTTTAACGTAGCGGTGGTGAAGCGCAGCCATAGTTGTTTATAGCCTAGCATTAGCTTTATGCTTAAAAACAAATGGCGTTAATAAGTACAGATTATCCTGCTGAACAAAGTGTGTGGGTTTGCCAAAGAGCTTATTTTCTGCAATATGCAGAAAAGCCTTTTGTCGTGGGACCCATTTGAAATGCTAACTCAACCACAAAAGTAGACCACTACTGCATCACTGTATTGACACATCTTCAGAATGAAATGTTGTTCCTGAAGCTCTCGCCTCTGTCTGGATATCCCTAAATCTGCTCTTTAATACCAAATGACTGAATGACCCTGTTGAGAGGTTAACCTTTCTCTTTGCATTCAAAAATCGTCTCTGATAAGTGTACATTTGCTACTCAGTCACACTATAAACAGCACAGTGTATGCATTTAATCAATCATAGCTTTAAATGACTTCCTCTCTCCGGGGAAATAGGCCTGGCCTGACTAACAATACTGTGAGAGATAAGCATCTTTAACAGGGCTGCCATGCTACCTGTTCCAATTATAGAGCCATTTACAGAGCTAAACATTGATGGTCTGCCTCAGATAAGTGAACAACGGGCCTGGTAGTAGCATGCGGTCATTTGGGTGGTGTTTCACGAAACAAAAGTATATGGTGTCATTGAGGGCACACACTTGCACAAAGGGATGTTGGCACAGTTCCTGAATCCACACGCATTAACTCTGTTGTCTGTTCCTCACTCTCTGTTATTCGTAGCTCTCAAACACACACTTGATTATCCTTTCTTGTGAACCGATGCTTGCAGACACCTGTTTGGGCGTCTGGCTGGCTGACATCCTGTAGGTGGATCTGTGGTCTGTTTGTGCCTGAGTAACAAAGTGGGTTCTATAAAAGCCACCAGTGTGACTCTCACTTCCTGCTACTGTACCTCATCAGCTAGGAATGGTTATTTGGTAAATGTTTCCCACAAATAGACAATAAACTAATCTGGGACATGAAAGATCATCATTTGGGAACAAAAACACAGGACTGATGAAACAGGAAATGGTCAACCACATCCACCACGGATGAATAAAGACAAATGGATGCTGGCTGTAGACTGGTTTTCGTTCTTATTGGTTCATGAAGCCAAAATTGCTCAACCTGGACTCATGCCCTGTTCTGGTGGTCACAGGTTTGAATCCGTCCTGCGGTAATTTTACCCGTGTCATCTCTATCTCTCCCTTATTAAATCTATCTTTCTAATAAAGTCAAAACTGGCCATTAAAAAGAAACATTTAAAACAAATTGCTCACCCCCTGAACATGAAATAGATCCTCCGGCAATATTTCGCATCAATAGCGCCCATAGAGCTAGCGTAGCATTTCATTGAACCCCGCCTGCTAGCTGATGGTGTCATTTCCATGACAAAAATCTAGATTCGGCTAACGGTGCAACTTTTAGGACCTAATGCTTTAAAAGAGGACTTTTCTGGCGTTCGCATTGGGGAGTTGATTTACCTTGACTTCCTTTTTTCGATGTTAGCCTATGGTAGAAAGTATTTCGGGGGCCCAATGGCATTACGTGATCTGGAAGTTACAATTCCACGATTTTGCATCTATGAAATGTGTCTTCTAGGCTCGCAGCCATTCCTTGGATCTTAACATGGATCTTCTGTTTTTAGGGAATATATTAGCAAGACGTCGAGAATGTTTCTCTTTCCTTCATCATCCTGCCATGATATCTTTAACCCAGACACGAAAAACCAACAGTGTTTGACCCAAGATGATGTCACCCGGGGTATTTGCTGCATTTCAAAGGTGAACAGTTCCCATTCAGACACACAGTGAGCTGCTCTGTGGACCTCATGGCTCTGAGGAAAGCACAGTCACTGTTTGGAATGATCTCATGTCTGCATAGCTCAGACACCGAGACAGAATAGCAAACCACACTGCGCTGTGTGTTTGTACAGTGTACAAGTCAGTGAAAACATGCACAGAACAGTCACACCCAGCTGCAGTGAAGTCAGAACAACATTCTTACCTGCAATATTTGATCCATAGAACCCTGGTTCCTCTCCCTGGTCAGCTATGACACCGTAGATGCTCCCCTCAGGTTGATGACAGGAGATCAACCGTGTGCAGACGAGGCCCCCAGTCCATCGAGGTGAGATTCTGCCAAGCTACAAGTCCATGGTGATGCAACACTAGCACACGCTCACATGATTTCATCCTCATCCATTGGTCGACACTAACCCAGGAGTATGTTTTCAGGACATGCCTGAAAAGAAAACGATAAAAGAAACAAAAATGGTTGTGTTGTATTCGGATTTGGACTAGATATCCTTCCTTAAAGCATCATAGACAGGTTGTCTCGTCCCCTCTAGTAGCAGATTTTCTGTGTTTCCTGAGGCAGACAAAAACTTTAACAAACACTTGGTCTTCTTGATTTGAGTGACGGAAAGTGAGCACCCATGGGTCTTAGTGCATCCACTGAGAGACCTAATATTGTGATGAGAGAATGAGTGAGAGGCCCTGGATAGGTTTACAAGGTTTGAAAAGGACTCCTGCAGACACACACTGAGTTTGAACACAGGCTGGTAATGAGCACAGGAGTCAGCACAGCAGAGAATAAGAACATATACTTTCAACAGTTCTGCTGAAATTATACTAAGAGACACTTCAGGGTACTGTACACTAACACTGAGAATAACTGTTTTAACAACATGCGTTAACTATATTACATGTATGCACACAATGCAAACAATACCTTGCATATTGTACACAAAGCTACCTCTTATATCTGCATGGCTTTCCACTTGTCATACCAATACTGCACATATTTTATAAAATTTTATTTTACAGGTATATCTATGTTTCATTTAAATATTGCTATATTTCAATGTTATGATTTTTTTATACATTTGTATTTGTTTTATCCTTTTCTTAACATGTATGTTATTTGACTGTCAATCTAAATATCATCACGCTTTTGTATACAGTATAACACATTAAATAGAAACTACATAAATGTTATTCTAAGATTCTTGTTTTAACGTTTTTCTTCCTTTCCAGTTCAAGGAAATTGAAACTTTACAAAAAGCGGACGCTGAGCTTTTAGCAACAAACCTCCACCCACGCACTCACACTACATTACACACAGGACCAATCAGAGCTGGCAACACCTGAACTGACTCAACCACACACGGGTAATCCTCTTACAATAACACCATTGCAAAACTGAAAAGTTAAACCGTGTAGATGAGGGAATAATATTGTTATTATAACTCCACAGTTGATTTTAATATAAATCCTGAAAACAAGACTTAAAGTGAAACCGTGTTGATGAAGGAATAATATTCTTATTATACGTTTGCAGAAAAACAAAAAAAAGGATGTTGAGGACCCTGTGATCTAAGTTTCTCATACATATACATAACTACACCGTAGTTGTGTTATGACAATGGTTAAAAACCTTTGAATCTTGAACTGATATTTCTTCTCTCTTGTATTTATTTGCATTGCATTCATATTAAGAAAAAACTAAAGTATCGGAAAGTAAACAGGTTACATTACTTTTATATACTTAGATAGGTAACGATTACATTTGAATAGGTAATGAGTGGGGTTATCAACATTGATGCTTTAAAGCTAGTGATTCATCTGGAAACCCACTGCAAATTAATCACATGACCAAGTATGGCACAAGCTACATGAATTGCACTGACTGGAGACCACTGGACATCGGTAAGAAACATCCCTATTTGTGTAACAACACACCTAATCCATGACTGTGTTCTAAACTCCTTCTTAAGTTGTGATGAAAAAGGAGAACTGGGATTTTTCTGAAGTTTGCGCTAGCCAGTTCTTGAAGCTGTATAGCATTAGGAGATAGTGGACCACCACTGTCCGAACAGATAGTCCTCGCAGTATGAGAGCAGCAAGGAGAAAATTACCGTACGGCCATACTCCCTGTGTAGCCCACATTATACAGAGGGGGATCACAGCGGCTCTACAGCGGGTTTGTTGATGCTTTAGCTAAGTATCAGAAACATGTCTGAATTCATGCCAATAATTCAAAAATCATCTCATAATTAAGTAAAAAACCCTCTGATTTCTTTAACCAGTTACAACACCACACATATTTGTGTTAAACTTATGATTATCCACGGATTATAATTATGATAAACAGAGAAATGTTTGAATCGATTGACAGCACTAGTAACTGTAAAATAATACTTTTTTAGTGCCAACTCTGTTTAATAACATACAGTAGGCTACAACCGGAAGCAACTTCCGATGCTCGATGTGAATTGACTGGACATTGTTCCGGCCAGGTCTGGGGGCTGTGGTAGGAATGCCTAAGGGGGCCCTGTGCAGGAGAGTGCAGTATGAATGAATCAATGCAATTCACACGGACACACAAGGACACAGTCCACCCACCACCTAGGGAAGTAGCAGACTGGAGCCTACAGTGTCAGATGAGAAGCTCCCAACAAGGAGAAACACCAGGCTATTCTTCCTCCCTTCATACGCATACACAAATGACTCCTTTGTCTCTGAGAATAAAAGACTACGTATGTAACTGTGCGCGGAGAAACACAAGCCTGATGCACAGTAACACACGCCAATCAATCACAAACAAGCTCACAGGCGTTAAAAATAAACAAATACACACTCTCCAGTGACAAATAGCCAATGGGATGTCATTCATTTATCGACACATGCACTTTTAATGCATTAGTGGCTCTGCATGGCTAAAGCTGCATCTCTTTCTACTGAGAACAATCTGTAACAAGCCAGAGGGCGACATCACATGACCCAAGTGGATTTTTACATTTTTGTTACGCAATTCTTGTCAGTGAGCAGGGCAGAGAGGAGTAGGTAGTTTACGGCCTCAGCCCCCACCCTAGCACATAAAGACACACAAACACCACCCAGTCCCCAGAAGAAAGGCCCAAAATAAACCGTGCAAACACGGTCAAGCACAGAGGCTACTTAGAACACTACAAATGTACAAGAAAATCAGCTGTCAGGCCTAACTGAGGGAAAGAAACTAAAGGCAGTGACTTTTAGCGCCCTCAAGAGCGGTGTTTATTATCTGTTTACTAGCACACACTCATGGAATTTAATGTGATTTAAGTTATGTTCAAAATATTTCCTTCAGCCCGCCACTTTGGACCAGAGTGGAATAATATTGTTGGATGGATTACCATGGAATTCTGTACAGACGTTAATGTTCCTCAGAGAATAACTCCTAATGACTTTGATGATCCTCTTGAATTTTCCTCTTGCAGAACCAGAAGGTTAACGTTGTGGTTTCAAAGTGTCTTGACAGCTGTTAGGTGAATTGTCATGAAATTCAGTACAGACATTCATGTTCCCCTAAGGATGAAGTGTAAAAATGCTCCGTTAGTTTGCTTTATGACCAGGGGTGCACATAACTTTTTTGCCCTGGTTCTCAAAGGAGCACCTGGAGATGTTGCTTGGTCTCATTTCAGTATCAAATCAAACTTTATAAAGTTCAAATGTTAGAATGCTTACATGAAAGATAGTGAACAAGTTAAACATTACATGCTAACAATCAGCATATTCGCATCATCATTGCGAGCATGTTAGCATGCTAATGTTAGCCTTTAAAATGTGTCTTAAAACTGTGAAGTAACAAAATGTTTTGTGTGAAACACTCAATAAAACTACATCTCTGGTCTCGCAGACTCGCATAACAACACACGTCACCAAGATGGCCGTCACTACTGTCCAAAAAAGGGATTGACTACCCTCACTATCACCACAATGAAACACGTCCAGAAGAATGTCATGAAAAGCTGCCTGCCTGCCTGCCTTCCTTTGATTCTCTCTGAACTGCCTGATCTTTTTAATGTTTAATGTCAACCATTTGTGCAGATAGCATGAAGTAGAAAAGATCGCCGATGCTAATGTAGCGTTAGCGTTAGCATTTTTCCCCCGGGCTTAAATGGTGTATTATAGAATGATCACACCGGTGTGACAGTACTCTTCAAAGGGTTCACGAAATATGACTACTACTCTTACTGTTTAACATTTTGGGTTACTTCATGTTAACGCTAATAAAAATGACAAGGCTAACGGCCCATACACACGGCCGCGGGCATTGACGCTTCAACGCTTCTGCCCATTCACTTTGAATGGGGTGACGTCACGAATCGCCGAACTGCATTCTGGGAGCAAAGCGTAGCTTCTCTCGCGGTGCTCGCTGCAAAAGTAGAGCAATGTTCTACTTTTGACGCCTCAACGGAGGCGTCAGCCAATCGAATCATATGCCAGTACAAGCTCTAGCCAATCAAACCGCTGCTTGTGTGTCAGGGGCGGGAGATTCATGTGATTGGTTGTTGGTCGAGCTTCAGACACGCCCGCCGGCAAGCGTTAACGCCCGCGACCGTGTGTAGGGGCCGTAAGGCTGTAATGCTAACTAACGTGCTAGCTACTAGCTAGGTAGCTAACTTGATCCAGCCACTCCTGGTCCTTTCATTAGACGGGAAGCGAAAGAACGAGCAAGACCCATTGCTGGTAATAAACAGCCTGGTACAAAGCACACAGGCATCTTGTTAAAGCTATCTTATAGCTATCTCTTATTTAGTGGAGGAAAATAAATAAAGTTATAAAGTTAGACATCAGTTATGACATCACTTACGCTACTCTGGGATTTGTAGTCTTTCTAGTTGTGAATTTTTCATAGTCTTATATTTCAACAGTTTTACAACAAACTGTGACTTTTTTGACATGGAAATTATTTTTTAAGATTGACAAACATATGTGTAATTCATGGCACAATTCAAACGGGATCGAAAGATACGTTTTCTCTCTCCATTCACTTCAATACATAATTTCTCCGAAATAAGGTCCCATGGACCGGAAGTAGATGGGCGTGACTTCGCCACTCTATCCTCACAAATACGCTAGCTAGACTTTAGACCTTTTTCATACACACTCTAGAGGGCTCTAGGCTTAAGGGCTATTTGAACATCAACTCATCAGTATTTGGCAACGGAAATGCTGAGAGAATTTGCCTTAAAGTGGTGACCTTGCAGTTAACATTTGCATATCACCTTACATGATGCAAATTCAAGTCTGAAACAAAGCAACATTTGTTCCCACAGTCCAACTGTATAAAACTATTGCTAGTTACACCGTTTTACCACAGAGAATAATCCTGTAAATGTTACAGCATCAACAAAACAATATAAATAAATAAAGCTCTGCATCCAGCCTCCTATCTCTTTGTCTATTTATAAAAGCTTGTAAAAAAACAGGATTGGTCTGGATGAATTGGAGGCTTTCCTCCCTTGTTATTTCCACTGCAAAGTTACTGCTGATTCATGCACTGTGAACAACAGCCTTTCATTCATGCTGCATCCCCAAAATGGCACCACTCACCAAAAGAAAGTGTTTTGAATTGCATCTTTAGTTTACCAGGACCTCTTGAACACTGACAATTGTCTTTGTGTTGAACTGTTCTGTGTTTTTAGCTTGTCTGCTAACCATTCATACAGCAATTCATTTTCATACCAGCAATCAGAGTTGGAAGAAGTCTTCAGATCCCTTACTTAAAAAGTAGATATACTAAGATTGTAAAATACTCATCACTTCACCTACTCCTTACAAGTAAAAGTCCTGAATTCCAAATGTTACAGTGTTATCAGCCTAATGTTCATATATGAAAAGTAAAAGTACTCAGCATGCAGTATTATATTAGTATTATAGTAGTAATGTTTTTATTACTTAAAAATGCATGTAAGGGCATTTTATTGTTTTAGTTAGCATAGGTTAATTCAATTTAAGCTACTTATAAATACATATTTATTCAACTATCCTATACTTCACTATATCATTGTTAAAATATAGTGGAAAAAAGTACTAGCCTATATTGGAAAAGTAAGGGTTAGAAGGGGAAGGGGGTACAAATGTAAGGTAGGATAACATTCAAATACTCAGGGAAAGTACAAGTATGTCGAAATAATACTGAACTTCAGTAAATGTACTAAGTTACTTTCTGCCACTGCCAACAATAAATCAGGTACTAATGACACTAGCTTAACCATAAAAATAAAACATGATATATACGTGTAATATAATTTAACTAAGTTTTGTAACAGAAGTCTTGTTTTGATGATGTTTCTGTGGAAACTGAATGGTATTACTTTCATAACGATTGTGTCTATGGTAAAAAGAGATGAACTAACAGGGGCCAGGCCAACTATACTGTCTCTGAGGACAAAGCAGAGGAAGACGAGACACTATGAAAAGTGAGAGGAGGGAAACATAATCTTCTCTCTACAACAGGGCAGACAGCACATTTCTCTCTTTTGCTCCATGTCTCACACCCACAGATGTAGTCTATAGTATGTGTGAGTAACATAGTGGAAGGAAAAGGAGAATAAATCACAATGTAACATCGTTAATATACTTTCAGTCGCACACGTCTACCATTACAGTGGTTCATTTATGGTATGATGAATGAAGGGGGAATCAACTTTATTAGTTTGTTGTAACTATATCGGACTGGCAGAAAAGAACTTACCTTGATAGTATTTTTTCCTACTGTCAACAAACCCCAAAAATACACAGTGTAAACATCTCTATCCCGCTTCTGGTAAGAGGTACCCATTTCTTGAACATAAGGAAGCTGTTGTTTTTCTATCAAATGTAATAAGAGTAAATAGTGCATTTGTTTGGAACTATTTTTAGCCACAGATGTATACAGGTGTGGTCCTCCGGTGAGTGTTTGCAGCCCAAGACGAGATATCCGTAAAATAAACTACCTTCCTCATGATAATTATAATGAAGGAACATGTCAACAGTGTGGCTCAATGATTGTTTTTTAAATGTTTTTGGCATCTGAGTAAGCAATACAAGCTAGTGGAAAATTGGATACTACATCCTCTTTATCGAAAATGAGTCAAATGGCTTCATGTCTTTAAATGTAATAGTTCACATTCTGCTCGTTGGCACGCTTACACCATCACCCCATGCTGACATTCTTAATTATTGACTTGGACTTGATGAAGAGTTCTCCTCCGGTCGGAAGGTGTTGAAACACTGTGACATCCTGTTGGGGAGTTGGCACAGCGTCTGTGTTTCTAACTGCTCGCTGGGCATCAAGCCAGTATTAACCATGGATGTATAATAAGAACTGGATCCAGCGTGGGAGGCGGGGACTCATTCATTCCTACGAGAGTTGCTCATTGGCGCATGAAGATAAAATGACCCAACTTTTGAAAGAGCGAAACGTCACAGATTACCCGTCATGCCTGAGAAGTACCCGTATGCTCATAGAGCATGCGCAACTTTAACCACGCCCCCCAAAACGCTCGTTCACATCAAGCACGTCAATTTGTACACGTAACAACACTGCACGTTCATGACAGCATGGTACTGGATTGTTATGATAGATTTTGATATTAACTAGGCAGCCGCAGCAGTTAACAGCTAGCGGCTAGCTAGTAATTATGCTAATGTACACATAAATCGTTATGTACTTTTATATTACGCTGATGTAACAGGATAGTGATATCCAAGCAACAGAGCTTAATTTAGCATGATACTTGTGTGGGTTGTACATGAAACCACTTGGTAATTGTGATGCCCTGGTGGGTTCATCTTGAGAGGGAATGGCTGTGCTTCATCCAGCCGCCTTGATTGCAGTAACTCAGGGCACCTGGGTCTGGTGCCCTGCAGCTATTTAAAGCCTCTGCTCCTCTCTGTCTTCCCTCTCTGCTTTCTCATACAGGCACCCGGTTCGGTTGAGCATGTTATTCGTTATTTCAGTTGTTTTACTTTGTGCACCTCAACACCCTCACACACATACATGTTCATGCAATCCTCACCCTGCAGTTACATTACTGATACGACTGACGTTCACACCTCATGCTTTACTTGTTTTGCACTTGATTCATTTGGCTAATTTGAACAACTTGCTTTAATAAACATCTTTTGTTAAACCGTTGATATGGTGTGTCTCCTCTTTGTTGTGGCCTTTTGAGCCAGGTCATAACAGTATTATATAACAAATATGTATTTTGAGTTATGATCAATTGTGATTTAAATCTTTATCTAAAAAGTAAAGCTGATGATACTGTGGTGGAGTTAAAATAACAATAGCCTATTTCTCTTTGAAATGTGATATGTGATTATTCATGTTAAGTACCCCACAAGTAACTAAAATGTATAGTACTTGAAGGAAAGGTGTCAAATGTTTCCATAAATACCAATATCACACACTACAACACAGACTATAACACCCCTTGTTGTTAAATACCAACCATGTGCAATATATTTTTAATTACATTTTCAGCTGAATAACTATTATAACTCTAGATGGTTTTGTTCAGCATTGCCAGCTTCACTGTTGAGCTTTATGTTGTGCCCAGCATTCTCCTGTCCTGTGCTCTGAAATCAAAATGTGGATAAGCATAAAACAACACTAAAATAAACACTACAATACAACTTGTTATTCTTTTTTTACAACAAACGTTGTTCATTTGTGTGTATTAAATATACAACACACAGGCTATATACATATATATATATATATATATATATATATATATATATGTATACAATTAGAGATGTCCCGATCCGATCACGTGATTGGGGATCGGCGCCGATCACGTGATTTTCAAAAGATCGGTATCGGGAGAAAAAAATCGGGGATCGGGATTTTTTTTTTTTTTTTTACATTCTTTTTTTTTTTACATTTATTGTTACAAAACAAAAATGACCATGTTCAAGTGTTAAAGTCATCCTGAGGCCTTAGTTTTGGTTTCAAATTACACAACATCATGTATGTGTTGCTTCTTTGGGGCTTGTTTTCATAGACATGGTTGCTTATTTCTCTCTAATCTGGCAACAGAGTGGACGCAGTGTCTAATAGTAGCAGTAAGCTAACGAGCACTGATGAGCTTTATTTTGTTTTGATCCAATGCTGCACAACTGAACTGATCCAATGCTGCTGTGAAAAAAAGAAGCTATATCCATGTTGGATAGAATAGGTAGTTGGGTACTGTCATTTAAATTAAAAAAATAACCTTAAGGGACAACTTGAATGCTTTTTTCCTTTTTTTTCTCTTAATGCATTGCATAAAGATCGGATCGGGAAAAATCGGTATCGGCAAATTGTCAAAATCAAATGATCGGAATCGGATCGGGAGCAAAAAAAGGTGATCGGGACATCCCTATATACAATTATAATTAATACAATTAATACAACTGTTCATTTGATTAGAGCTTTGACACATATATCTTTATTGATATTATGTATAAGTATGACGACTTCCCCGGGCGATATCATATGGTATAGCGAATTAATCAAACTGGGTCAAAACGTTGTGCCCACATGCAAAGGTTGTACGCTCTGGCTTATCCCTGCGTGGTATTCTATAGTAATAGCAAACAGCTACGTTCAACTCTTTTAATGGTATATTGCAAGTGCAATAAGAAGCTACAGGGATGTTAATCTACGTCGGTAATATTAACTTTATTTACGGTACAAGATTTACATCATACAGCCCAAGTAGTATAATATTTTACAAATGATGAATTACAGCAAACATGTGCAATATATGATATATATCCATTATTACAGCTCCGTGGGCTAGCAGTAAGGCGATATGGATCCGTTCTTATTGGGCATCCATGGGTAAAGGTAAAACGCATGTAGTGCTGAACACGTAACATGAACATGCCGGGCGGCGCTGTCCCGTGGGTTAGATGCGCGTTCATAATGCCGAGGAAAATAACTCCCAGAATAACGTTATTAGCACATTTTACAACTTGAGGACCGAATGTTTTTAATAAGGGCTATACAAACGTTCATACTGGGTAGTTTATTTAGTTTAAAACAAATTATCCAACGATTTACAGACCACTCTTTCCCCATGTAAGTCAATGGGAAAAAGTGTTTCCGGGCCCAGTAACCAAACTGAAGTGTAGTACCGCCGTTTGGCCACAACGAATATTTTCCTCAGAGTCCGGCGCACTTCCTGGGGGCTTGGTATTAACAGACAGCTTCCTCTCAATCCATATTGCATCATGTCCAATCAACTGTTACTGCCTCGGGACAGTATTTATACTTTTGATGAGAACAGCTTTAAATATCTGCGTTTGAACATGTCAGAAGTGTCTTCTTTCTTTCACTTTCAAAGGCCCTTTTTAGGAATTATAATTATCCCACCATGTGGTGACATGAGGAGGAAGCACAGCCTTACAATGACACAGGAGTTATGGCTTAATAGAATTCAGCTCCTTCTAATCATTTTCAGTCTATATGTGGTCGGAGATTGATGCAGTCTCTTTTTCACAGCTTCCTCCTCCTGAAACTGTGAATATCTTTCCCAATGTCTGTTTAATTATTAATGTATTTGGTCATCAACAAACTGTGTGACTTCATCCCTAAAATACATGTAAAACAAGGAAAACGCATCCTTTAGAAGGCTAAAAACAAACACTTAAATGTAACAGCTTTTGTGTGGTTTGCAGCGGTCCACAGTTATGGTATGAGATTGATAACACTATAGAAAATTGCTTTATTTGCTTACACTAAATCACTCGAGACATCTTGATTAGTTAATTTACCTGGAAATGCATTTCATTTGTATCATCATCTTTCCTTAGTATAATGTGTCTTTGTTTATTATATTTTACCGATTTCCAACCAATGTTTAGACTGATTAAATGAATGTTTTCGGACCATTTAGTTAGATTAGTTAAGGGTACTTGGTTAGTGTAAAGATGTCTTGGCTAGGGCTGCACGATTTGGGGAAATAATCTAATTGCGATTTTTCTGACAGATATTGCGATTCGATTTGCGAGTTTTTAAGCGACCCAACGGAAGTTAATTGTAAATAATGCGGCCATATCTCCGGCTAGGACGGTCGTATCAACGTGCTCCCGTCTCTAGCACCCCCGCAGCCCGAGCTACGAGTGAAAGAACTAAACTTAATACATGAAACTTCCATTGGGTTGCTTTAAAGTCAAGCTTCAGTTTAAGATTCACCCTGTAATAGATGTAAAACATGTGATGGAGCATTACTAACCTGACTCAGATGCTTTGTTTCACCAAACCATCTAGGAAAGCTCCATTGGAAGCCATTTGGAAAAGTATTTCAAAAATACTTGGCAGGTGATTGGATCACCTACTATCATGGACCACTTCTGATTGGTTAACAATGACTGGTACATGTGGAGCACAGCACTTCTGATTGGTGTGGATGACTGACACACAAA
The DNA here is from genome assembly GCA_943591055.1 of Gobionotothen gibberifrons. Lineage (NCBI taxonomy): Eukaryota > Metazoa > Chordata > Actinopteri > Perciformes > Nototheniidae > Gobionotothen > Gobionotothen gibberifrons. The sequence goes on from CALSBZ010046932.1 coordinate 7,436,514, forward strand.
AACACCAAAATAAAATAAAATTGGAGGCTTTGCGATTTGATAATTGCATCATTTCAATTCGCGATTTTGATTTAAAATCGATTAATCGTTCAGTCCTAGTCTTGGCCTCTATTTTAAATCAATTGGGGTGTCCCATTTCCCAAATCTCGGTTTATTGGCTGTACTTGAATCTTTGGGGAATCAAATAAATGTAACTGAATTGAATTATGAAATGATTTAATATTAACAAAATATACTACAGCTTACTCTATCTGATGATGAACGAGTGTGCTACCTCAAACTTACCCAAACTAACAATCTATTTAACTTTTTTGTAATCTTAAAATCAGTATCAGTCACGCAAATGTCCGTCCGTCACTAAATCCATTTTTAGTGAGGGGAGCATGACAGTCAATGTGTTCAACAGCATTATGTCATATGACTGTCAGCCTCAGTCTACTAGTTAGCCACTAATGGAACATCCTGCGAGTAATTAGATCAGGGCCGGCTTCTGACTTTAGAACAGAAAAAGAAAAAGAATAGATTGTAAAATAATACAATAGCGAACAATTCACTTTTATAAAAGATGTATGCTACATGGCCTGTTCCAGTACAATTTGGAAAAAAAACATCTTAAGAGTTGGAATTGCAACGTTTTACTCAAAGATGCTTTAACATGTGGTCTGAGCGATATAAAGGATTTACAGGAAGCTGGGAGACACAACATTTGGTTTTCTCAACGATCCGCTTATTCCACAGAGCTCTCTACTATCCATCACTGCCATGATGTGTATTTATGCGAGTACTCACTACAGACCAACAGTGTATCATATTCAGTCAAAGAAAGAGATTGAAAACTGGATTGTATCCACTTCAAACACACTGTGGTCTTAGTGAGACATTTACAAGCTACAACTGGGAGTAGTTATAGCCCAAATCCCAGCCAGAGTTCAATGTAGGAGCAGGAATCTATTGATACACATTGTAAAATGCAACCACAAGTATTTCAAACCCAAACCAGACATCTTGGTTTGTCAGCAGACCTATTGGCTCAGTTGAGACAATGCACAAAACACTAAAGGAAATAGATATTTAAAAATGTTTTTCTTTTTTGGAGAACCTAAGTCCAATCAAATGAGGAGGAAACAAGTATTTAAATCAACATTGCTACGTTTTAGTTTTAACACGTTGTCTTTTAACCCTTAGATGCATAAGTGGGTCTTTTTGGACCCGGTGAGGTGATTTTCTTGAAGTATCTTTGTAATTACATTTTTTTATCATTTCATATTCCCTCTATTCCTCAAAAAAATAAATTTGGATATCATGCCATTCACATTTTAAATAAAAATGTAAATATGTAAATATTAGTCTAGGGCAAAATATGGAGAGGTTGTTTATCTTCATGCGGATCTATCGTTACCCTGATTTTAAGATCTGTCCAGTGTTTCTGCTTTATTAATTTCATGAGCCCTGCTGATAAAATGTCCCACGATCACTTCCTCTACTTTTGTGTCTCGAGTGCCGGTGTTGTGTCAAATTATGCACCCCCATCATGAAATGCACCCCTTGTCACGGGAACGTGCATTTGTAAATGAAACGTTAAGACCTTAAAACGATGGTTAAAACGATAACTAAACGTCCAGGTTTTTTGTAATGGTAATTTACAGACTGTGAGTCGCTTAGTGGTAGCTCATAGTCTTGATTCTTGTGGTTAAACTTTTCGCTCCGTATTTTGATGGTAGTGGTGTCAAATCCTGCATTTTTCATTCATTCGTCACTTATTTTACGTTCCCACAGAACTAAACTGCATTCTCAATTACGTTTAGCAAGAAACGTATTTTCTCCCACGTTACGTTTGTTATCAACGTATCTTAAAATACGTTTATTTTATACATATCTTTGCCATTTATTGTCTTGCATATTTGTCATATAATAAACAAAATATATGTTTACAAATGTTACATAGTCTTTGTCAGCATATTTTTGCCACGTTATGCACCCCTTGCTATCTTACAAAATAAAAGTCTCACATTCATGAAACTTGCTCCATTCATTGGTACTAGTCCTACAACCATACCCTAAAAAATGCTTGAGGGTGGCAATAAGAGAACCATCTTTTGGGGTGGGGTGCATTTTATGACAGGCCTGCTTATCACAATATGCACCCCCTTGCTATCTTACAAAATAAAAGTCTCACATTCATGAATTTCATGAATGTTGCTGTTGTATTAGCTGTAAAGTGTCTCTACTGTAGGCTATTTTTATTATATGTACAGCACATTGGCTCGACCAAAAATCGTTTATAAATGTGCTATATAAATAAAACTTGATTTGATTGATTTGATTTGAAGGACCCCAGAACCAAGAGTGAGGATGTTGTGAGTGCGCCGCCGCCGAAGCAACAAAAATTAGAATTTGGAGGGCGGGTAACCAAAGCAGAGATGGACAGTAGGGATGCTCCGATCGCCAATTTTGGGGCCGATCGCCGATCGCCGGAATCAGTATCGGCCGATACCGATCGCCGATCCGATCGAGTGGGCGGGGCCTGGAAGATTTAAACATCACTTTAAATCTTCCATTTAAAGTGATGTTTAAAACTCAGTTAATGGGGCTCATTCCCTGGAGCTTCCACAAACAACAACCAACTTAATTATTACATTCAAATGATGTACATTATTCAAGTTTACATTCACTTTGGAGAATAACACGGGAGAAATGAAGCGCTCTCTTTTCCTCTCTCCTGACAGCCTGTCAGTATCGTCTCATGCAGCTCACTGATCCAGTAATGAGTGACCCGACACTGAATAATAAATATATTTATAACTAGGTTAGCTTGTTCCAGAGGTAGATAAAATAGCTAAGTGTGTTAAGTCTAACTCTTAGTGTGTTTCGCTCTGCTCACCGGTCCGTCACAGCGGGTGGAGCTGCAGGATGTCTGCTTCACACACGTTGCATTCCGCTATTTTACTGTCTTTTTCGGACACCTTAAAATAATGCCAGACCGGTGAAGCCATTTTTGCGAGCTTGTTTTGCCGCGCACAGAGAAAAGTGTCACGTATTTTACGTCATGCGATCGGCTCTGGCGATCGGCATGTTTAGAGAGCACCGATCGATCGGTAGAGAGTGAGTATCGGCCGATCGGTCACCGATCGATCGGAGCATCCCTAATGGACAGGCTGGTAGCATCCTTCATAGTAGAGGAAATGTTGCCCATGTGCACAGTGGAATCATCATCGTTCAGAGATATACTGCGCACAATACAGATAGCAGGAGACAGAGGACAGCCATGGTCAGATAGGAAAACATTCAGGAGCTATCTGGATCAGTCTTATGTGACAATGGAAACTGAACTAAAGAGAACATTTGAAACTTTAGCAGTCTGCGTGATCTGCCTGTAGGGAGGGGCAGGCCGGCCCTGCGAGCAAAGTAACGACTAAAGCAACGAGTAAAGTAACGAGTTACTTTATGTAGAGAGTAATGAAGTAGTGTAATATATTACTTTTTTTTAAAGTAATATGTAATATATTACTTTTATTTAGTAACGACCCCATCTCTGGCCACTAGTTAACTAGTTCTGCTTCTTTTTTGTAACTAGTTAACATGTCAGAGCTTTTGCACTAGTTCACTTGTAAGAGTTTTAGCGTCACTAGTACGGTCAGAGGGTCACTAGTTCATCAAAAAGTAGAGATGTCCCGATCCGTCACAGCGGGTGATCAAAAGATCGGAATCGGGAGAAAAAAATCGGGAACTTTTTTTTTGTATGTAATGTTTTAAAACAAAAATGACCATGTTCAAGTCTTAAAGTCATCCTGAGGCCTTAGTTTTGGTTTCAAATTACACAACATCATGTATGTGTTGCTTCTTTGGGGCTTGTTTTCATAGACATGGTTGCTTATTTCTCTCAAATCTGGCAACAGAGTGGGCGCAGTGTCTAATAGTAGCAGTAAGCTAACGAGCACTGATAAGCTTTATTTTGTTTTGATCCAATGCTGCACAACTGAACTGATCCAATGCTGCTGTGAAAAAAAGAAGCTATATCCATGTTGGATAGAATGGGTAGTTGGGTACTGTCATTTAAATAAAAATAATAACCTTAAGGGACAACTTGAATGCTTTTTCCCTTTTTTTTCTCTTAATGCATTGCATAAAGATCGGATCGGGAAAAATCGGTATCGGCAGATTGTCAAAATCAAATGATCGGAATCGGATCAGGAGCAAAAAAAGGTGATCGGGACATCCCTATCAAAAAGCTTACAAGGTGGGACTTTGGTGCTACAAGTGCTGCTCCTGGCATAACTGTGCTAACTAGTCGGGCAAAAGTGCCACTAGTTTCTGAAAAAGAGTGACTAGTGTAATGTTTTATTTAACTAGTAAAGCAGAGTGCCAAACTAGTTTGACCATATATCTAACAAGTGAAATCAAAGAGCCAACTAGTGTAGGCAGCTGCCGTGTGATATCAAGGATATGGAATAAATACTCAAATGGCTTGCCATATCGCACTGCTTCTTTCGACCAGCCGTACAAGCCAGACCAAACGCAACAAGCATGGGGTCCTAGGATGGGAGCTAAGCCAACCCAGCCCGGAACTGATCTGGGTGTGCACTGAAGAAAATGTTTCGTAGTGGCCAAACAGTGGTACTATAACTTCCTTGTCAGTCTGTGACGACATTTGGGCCCAAAAATACTTTTTTACATTAACTTACATTGGGAAAGAGAAGTCTTTAAATCAGCCAATACTTTTTTTTGTTATGAATCAACTAGCCAGCTCGAACACTTTAATACCCCTTGTGTGAATCATTAGGTCCTAAAAGGTGTCAAATACGCTAAAAGTTTAATTCCGAGTGATTATAAACTAAATTAAATAAAGTTTTTTGCGAAGTAAATCAACAAGCAAGTACACTTGAATAGCCCCTTATTTAAATCCTAAAAGTTGTAAAATGAGCTAAAAGTAATATTTACCATCAACACTGATTTAAAATACATACAAATAGGTGAGTTTTCCCTTAAACTGTAGTGACATAATGATTGTATCAAACTGAAACCAGTAATAAATAATCATCACTGATTGTCATTGACTGACTGCTTTGAGCTGAATTCAGATGCAAGTTAGACATTTGTATACATTCATTTAAACATTAAAATTATAAAATAAACAAATCACACAAATTGGTGTGCGGGGTAGTGACGACTACCTGATTTGCATTATCAACAAGCTACTGTACTTTACCCTGTCGGGTGACAGTGGGTCAGTCTGGTTTTATAGTCAAACACTGGCAGCCATTAAAGTGAATTGCACCAATAAAAAATCAGTTATGTGCAAATGGCTTACATAATGCTAAGCATAAAACTATGAGCATTAATCATAGATCTACAGATAACGAAAGTTGTTATAGTTGGCAAAGTGTGCATGATGTGTGAACGTGTGTGTGGCAGAGATAAAGAGAATGATAGCGTTTGAAACATAAAGATATTGACAGCAACTGATACCTCCTTATTGTTGTAACTTCTCTAAAAGGTTGAGTGTGTGTCTGCCTGTGTGTGGGTGTGTAGGCAGAAAGTTTGGTTCTGCCGCCCTCAGGCCTTATATCTGACACCAGGTGTGTCAGGTGTGTGTGTGGGTGTGAGGAAGCGAGAGGAAGAGAGAAAGAGAGAAATAGAGAAAGAGAGAAAGAGAGAAAGAGAGATAACGCACAGGAAGTGGAAACAAGAGAAGCCCCTATGAGGCTAAACTGCATATTTTGTACTTCTTAAAAATGTAACACATTTCTTTAATTTAAACAAGGTATTAAATTCATCCTTGGCGATCAGATTCCTTGGATGATAATGTTTGTATAATGCAAAGTTTTAGAATATAAAATACACTGGTTTATATTCAAGGGTCAGAAAAATGCTCTAATCCTATTCTACTAATTTCATTTCCTCCGGACCTACAAGATTTCTCGTGAGGAAAATCATTCTAAACTAATTATAATAAGACTTAATTGTAGTCTTTGCATTCCCTTTTCTTCTTTATAGAGATTATCCATGTTGTAATTATGGAAGGAAAAACATACGTTTTTGTGATGTTCATTTTTTGTAACAACACTAAGGATTTCTCTGTTCAAACAGGAACTTAACAGGTTAGTAGCTACATGACTTTTTCACTCCACCAAACATGTTTAATTCATGCTTTGAATCAAGATATTGTGTAAGTGTATTTGTCAATGCTAGCTAAATAAAAAGTCAAAAAAGCATAGATGCTTTTTCACCAAAGCAGTCATCACTGTAACACACCCAATGTTTTTGCCCAGTGTTATATCATTTTGAGTGAAGTAATGTCGGGCTGCAGAGGAATCCTAGCCTAAAACGTGTCTACTCACTTAACAAAACAAAGGTGTTGGTACAGATCCTCTGATAGAAGAAACTCTAAAAAAATGATCATTTTGAATAATGATGCATAATTAGTCACTTACATTAACCCCAAAATGTGCCACAAAATGACTTCCTGCCTTTTTCAGTTACATATTGTACCTACTCACACTTTATATAGGGTATATATTTTTGCACAAGTGCCAACACATTTGCTTGAATGAATGAGAAATTCAACTCTGTTTTGAATAAACTTATTGTGAATACATTTGAACTGAATCAATAAAAAAAAGATTTGGATTGCAGGACTACTTATAACAGCAGAGTATTTTACAATTGGGTGTTGATACTTGTATTCAAGTATACAATTTGAGTACTTCTTTCACCACTGCATATCAGTAATTCAATCATCATTATACATATAGGAATCAAATATTTGTGAGTGTTATATTATTTTAACAGTGCAGTCAGTTAGCACAATGTCAACCATGTTATCATCTCACGTTTTCTCGCGACATTTTGTCAAAAAAGGAGATTTTTGAGAACTTTACCCGCTCACCAAAACAAATTCAGCAACCTGCTAGCTTGCTGGGTAAAAAAATAGACGACTCTGACAAGTGGCCAGGAATGAGCATCTTATGTACTAGTTATACATCGCAAAACCAACGCGTTAAAACGTATATTATTAATACAAGTGTAGTTATATGTGCTACATACGAATTTCCAGTGAGTGTGCCTACCTGTCAATCTCAGCGACTGTCACTTGCTGTCGCCTGCTGTTCCGGTGTGCTCTGCTACTCCAACAAACAGGCTACAAGTTTGCAAGTTCTGACATTTGTAACGCTTTAAATGGCGCAAAAGAGACAAAATAATATTTGCAGCAATACTTGTTGAATGGTATAAGTGTCAGCCCTTTCCGAAAACACAGTCTGAGTTTGAGCGCTGGCGTCGGTTCTGTGCTGTCTTTGTACGACACAAAGATCGTTTGTTTGTCTAGAGATGCATCACTCCAATACGTGAAAACAAACCGACTCTTTTTTTGTGCACTTGTTTTAGTTAGTTGTTATATTTTCCGATAGAAACAGCTGGGCATAGCTGAATGTGATGAATATATGTTTCCATCTTTGTTTTCTAAACGTTATTGCAAGAGTTAATACTTTACATTTCCACTTGCTTACAAAGCATCCTTTTTGAAATCTTTCATTATAAGAAAAATATACATGTTATGACAATCTACATTCAAATAGGATTGCATTATTTTCCCCATTTATTAAACCTTTGATTCGTTGTGACTTTTTTTCTGTGTGTATGTTTCTTCTTATTTCATCTTGGACTGTGGTCTTCAATTTGCCCACCACTCTTTATGATTTTATTTGCAACAGGAATCAGAAGCGAAGTGAGAGCTCTTTAATTCTCTCATATCTCTGGTAAACGTTCAGGCTTTCTGCCCACTCTTAAAGGAACATGCTACAATTTTGCAATATTCTCCACTTAGTGGGTCCAACTTCTAAAAGCAAGTTTAGAGCTTTGGTTTGCAAAATGTATTCAGACATAATATTCAAATCATGTTTGCCATTTCCCCTACAAGCAGTGCAAACTTTACAAAATTAGTTTATCAATGTTGTTCCAATTCAAGCTGAAGTACAAGTGATAGGAATTAATCTATGGTAAATAACTTCCCTGACAAAAATAGACTTTTTAGTTCTGACAGGAAGAGGTTTAAGATCCTCTAATGGCGAACTCCATTTGAAACGCAACCATTCACTTCACAAATAACCATACCATGAGACTAAAGGTAACAAACTGGAATTAAAAACAATGTTTACTTTGTCTCCATCATCTGGTCAAACGTTGTCACAACTTTTGTTGTCATTGATGAAAAAGGTGTTTAAAGACGCATTGTCGTTTTCAACATTAACTTGTGTTTGATGTGTTTTATTGCCCATTTAAAAATGTGCGGGCTTTTACAGTATCATGAATATTCCATGAAGTCGACTATCAGAGTTTAGTTAAGAGATTTATTTTTACACATTGCATTAACTTAATTAATTAGACACAATGTATTCAAACGTTTTTTCTCAAAGTTTAAGTATAAAGATCCCTCAAATATTATGAATGTAATTGGATTTAGTAATGTTCTTCTGCATTGACTATCTCTATTCAATACAAAGTTATTGGGGAATTATTCATGGTGGGTATATCTGAAGAAATGATTTACAGCTCATGCCAAGAGACGTCTTTATGAGAATGTTTGCAATGCGTCATCATTCAAATGAGGTGAACATTGTGTCCAGATGTTACTTTAAAAAGCAGGTTTAAAAATTAGATGACGTTACACCTAACAATCATAACAATACGAGTCAACAGCTGTGATGTGATTGTTTATTGAAGCAACAAAAATGTGAAGCTAAGCAAATTTGAATACAGTTGAAGAAACACATTCTTTATCCACAAATTCAGAATTTTCAAAGTCCAACAAAGACTGGTATTGCGACCTAATTTCTATGTTTGTATCCTCAGCAAGATGGCAATATTAGCAATGTAACTTCCACAACAGATCAGTTGAATCACTCAAACTCTGAATGGTTATTGGACCATTTTAAAAAGGCTGGTGATCTAAAACAAGTTGTTTTTTGATCTAAAACAAGTTGTTTTGCCGAGGCATGGTGTGTTTCATACAAAAATAAGAATTCAAGTGACCACATTTAGCAGATTAGCTAAAGGAAGTTAACTACTGTAACATTCAGTGTGTAATTTTTAAATCCCATTTACATTGATTTTTTACAATTAACATTCGTCCCATGACATCATCTAAAAAAAGAAAGTGTTAACACAGGTCTTTAACCCAGTAACTTTTGATTCTAGCATACAACAAACAAACTAAACGCAGAAATGTCAAAACTAAACAAGCCAAACAAGCATACTCTGCAAACTCTTTAAGTACTGTATGTAGAAATGCAGCTCTACTATGCAGTCATGACACACAAAAAAGGCACAAGGAAATTTTAAACAACAATGAATTCACACAAGGAAGGTAGAATATAACTTTCACACGGCTGAATCATCAAAAACAAACGTTTTTTTGTAAGAGTTGACCACCGCTCTGTAACCACTGGCCGCAAAAATGTTCGTTACAAAAAGAAAAGGCTTACATAGCTTGAAACCGAAAGAAAAGGCGACACGTTATCAGATTAAAATGATACATAAATAAACCCATAACAATTTAAGCTTAGCTTTTTTTATGTTACAAATGTTTTTATAAAGAGCCTACTGCAGAGGATTCGGGACAGATTTTTAGATCCGACCAAAATGTCTTTTTTTATTTATTTTTTTATTCTGAGATTAAATTCAGAATTATGAGGAAAAAATAATATATCGCAAAAATATCTGATTTCTTAGATGAAAATCTGAAAAAGTCTCAGAATTCTCTTACCACAGACTTTATTTCTCTCAGAATTCTGACTTTCTCTCAGAACTAAAAACAAAAGCATTTTTGGCCCTAATCCTCTTCCGTGAGAGCCAATGTCTAAGCTTTTCATAAGCAGGAAACAACATAAGCATCGTGAAATGGGATCTAAAGATGCGGACATGGTGCAGCAATGTTCTGTATATTTACACGCATTATGGGAAACACTGTTCCCGATAATAAAAACATCCACTCCTACAGTGAAATATGGAGGGCACTGCCTCCGATACGGACACATTCTGGTAGGAAAAAACTACCTTCTTCTTTTATTCACATTATGGAAGACACTGCTCCCGATAACATTGTCAGGACGAGAAGTGTACATGTACCGAGGGACCGGGACTTGATGTGTGACCAGGCCTCAGCTAAGAGACCAATCCAGTGTCAGTTTAAAGGAAAACAAAATCCAGAGTTGTGCGTTACGATTGTTCGTACTTCGGTCCAGGTCGACATGTACACTTCTTTTTAAGCAGATGCTGCTCTTGATATTTCAACAGTATAACTGTCATAATTATGGAAGGCGCTGCTCCCGATAATTATACACATTATTTTTCATTTTTTATAAAAGGCAATAAAAAATACTATTTATAGTGAACCCTGCCACTGATAAATAAATAACACAATAAATAGACGTACGGTTTGTTTCAGTGCCTTCAGACCCTCCCCTTGCTTTTTCAAAGGCCTAGTCTTCATTTGTTATTATTGATTGTTGCGTGGACTTTTTTTGTAACGATGCCGCCAAACTTTTAAACAGGTTCCGTGTAGGGCTGGGCGATATTTTTTAACCGCAATATCGTGAGGATATTGTAGGGTTGACCATTGGTGCATATAAGAAAACAATGAGAATTTGGATCATTGGCATCAGTAATGTCAATTCAACAACTTCTAATAAGAACAAAATAGAACTCCTAGAACAGTAATGGCACATTTAGAAAACAACATCAATGTATTGTACTGTGCCTTCGAAAGCAGGAAATGACGTCATTTTTGATATTCAAGGAATTTATATTACATTGGTTTATTGCCCAGCCCTAATTCAGTGCAACAGAACTGCTGTTTGATTGTTATTTAATCATCTCTTCTATTTAGGCAACTCACGCATTTCTGACTATGAATACAGTCAAGTTTTTGCGCAGAATGACATTTTAACTTCCGATAAAAAACGTACCAGGTTTATACACGGGGCTTCAGCAGCAGTAATATTACCAGCAGTTGGGATTTGAAATCATTATGCTCTTTATCTTATATTATCATACTGGTGTTTTCTTCCTCTCCGAGCTGCTTTACACAGACTTACTGTGACTACATTTTAAGTGTCACCTATAGGACCATTTGAAGCTAATTGCTGCTAGCACCAGAGTATTCAGAACACTGCATTTCATTTAAACGAAAAAACATCCTTTTTGTTAAGGATTACTTTACTTAGGCTAAAAAGTAAGGCTTTTTTTTTAAAGAATTTCAGAAAGGAGGAACATGAGCTCATGTCTCAAAGTTGAATGAATTACTGAACGGCTCCACTTTAAATCTAAGCTGTTTTACACTGCCGTCTGTGAATAAGACGACCAAATGATGAACAAGGGAGGAAGTGGGGGGGTTACTTTAGACTTCGTTATCAAGAGACCACACGTCCCCTGCCAGTGAGTTGGCGCAGCCCTGGATGGTCCAGGTGGCGAGGGCGAACTGGCTTCGGAACAGGTTGGCGTCGGCCTCGGGGTGGTCCATCCTGAGGGCCTCCAGGTGGCCGTACAGAGCCTGCAGAGTGTGGGGGCCCGAGCCCAGCAGGATGTGGCGGAACGGACTCTCTCTGGGGGACACGTACGGGGACAGGAAGTTCCTCTCCACCTACAGAAACAAGGCAGAAATAGAATGATGGAAAGGACGTCATTTCCTATGCTTTCAATTTGATTGGATGATTCTTCGATGTCGACTTTTCAATACTCAGTCAGGTTCTTTTCAGAAAAGAAAATATATATTGGATAAGTCTTCAAAAGTGTTTTATTACGTTGTTTTACTGCTGAAAAGCAGTTTAAGCAATATGATAAACAGTTCCCTTGTTATGCCCCTTAAAACTTGGTTTAATTAACAAAATGAAAGTTTTTAAAGGCAAGCTTCGTTTTTTGGTTTAAAATTGTTATAATTAAAATGGTGCGATCACAATAAATTGATAGTGGCCTGGCAAAATAAACAACACCTCATAATCATTTTCCAGAACTCACTTTTACTATAAGGGTTGTCATCAGAAACTCTTTAACCACTGTTTCTTTAAAAAGGTCCCCTGTTGCGAAGATCCCTTTTTGCTCAATTCTACTATAGGAGCCCCCCCCCCTGATGTCCAGGACTAACTTATTAGATGCTCATCTAGCCTGGTTCTTACCGTCATGATGCGGTCATTCAGGGAACGGCACATCTCAATGTCCTCCATGTTGCTGTTCTGGATGTCTGCTGCCAGCCTGCTGGAGGCCCGGCTGTAGGAGCCGGCGGCCGACATCAGCCACCGCATGGTCAGCGCCTTGGTTAGCAGCTGGGGCTGCATCTGGAACACAGAGAGAACACACCGGTACTTTATGAGACCCTTTAATGCTTTCCTGTAGTGTGTTATATAGGTGTTGGTGCATGTAAATGGTCTGCAAAGGCTACAATCCTAAAGTTCCCTTCAGTTCCCCCACACTTCTACTTTTACTTAAGTACAGAATCTAAGTACTTCTTCCGCCTTGCCTCTACACGCTGCTCTTTATTTGGCTCCTTTACAGAGCTGGACTATCACTTGGGAGTAAAAGAGAAAGAACAGCAAGACAAGAGTCAATTGTTGGGACGCAAACAAACAACTTACACTCAGCACAGAAGGGACTTTGTTGTTGATCTGAGACACGCGATAACGTATGATTTTGTTGTACTTCTCCACGTCCATGCGCAGCAGATGATCATGGACCAGCCTCAGCACCATGTGACCTGCGACCCGCGTGGCTGCTTCAGCCAGCTGAGACACCTTGTTGCCGGTGGCCGCGTTCAGTTTCTCCCGGGTGTCCAGCGTGGTGCCGAAGTACTGGTAGTCCTGAGAGGGGAACACAAGACTCGTTCAGAAATGGAGATGACCCAATCTTTGATGTAATGGCCCGATGTGAACGTCCAATCAGAGAAGGTTCTAAATGTCCGTGTGGCTGCAGGAATAGTTTTTTGGAGCTGGTTGTAATTTGCATAACAGCAAACATCATGGTGACATTGAGGATTAAGAAACTGGATTATTGTTTGTTGATTCTTCAAGTTTTTATTTACACTTTTAAAATATGCATTTATTTTCATTGATTCAAGAGATTTCCAGCTAAATAATAATAGTTAAGAACTTTTTGTTAAGGGTTAAAAATAAAAGTACTCTTTAGTAGTAATGAATATTGAACACTAAAAAAGAAAACATTTAATTAAAGTTTGTAAAAGCAGTTTTTCTTTTGTTTGTTTTATTCTAATACTTCACTGTTTACTGCTTTTTGTATTTTCTTTGGTTGTGTAATTATGATGGAAAAAATGTATAAAGATGGATCACTGTATTGATAAAACTGATGATGAAGGTGCACACTGTAATATAAATACTATGCAACTCTAAATAAATACAATTCTTATACTCTGTGACCATGGCCTTTAAAAGAAAGCCACATTTGAAAGAGAAGGATGTTCTGGGCTAGGCCAAAATTGGCAAAACAAGATCAATTAAAAAACGTATGTTACAAGGGGATGACTTACCGAGTTCTCAGAGGTGAATCTGAAAGATACTGACGGGATGCCAGCAAAGGCGAGGAAAGGATACGCAGCGTTATCCAACTTCAGAGGCTCCAACCTGGGAAATAAACAAGATGGGTTAGCTTGAGCTGTGCTGGGTGAGGGTTTGTAAAATAAAGATGATTGGGACGTGAACACGTGTGGACGAGGAGGTCCACAGACTTACACATTTGATTCCATGTTGTCCTTTGCAAATTCAGAAAAGAGAGACATAGCTTTGTTCGGGGAGTTCACCTGAGGAGGAGAGAATGTTTATGCAGGTTAAGCCTTAACATTCACACACATATGGAAAGCATTAGGACTACAAAACACGGAGCTTAATGATCCCCGACAACGTGTGTTCTGTTATTCTCATAATCAGAGGGAAACAGCAGCAGTGAGGCAGGCAGCAGCCAAGCCTTCTCTAAATATAAATATAAGAGACCTTTAATATATATAATATAATCTTGACCTCAGAAAAAATGTACTTAAATGTGTTTGTTTCATGATCAGGATGTAATGCAGGGTGCAGGCACTTCTGCCGACGCACATACTTTTGAGTTTTTCAGTTTGACGTGTATTATTTATTTGTTGGTTGGTTGGTTATATTTATTTACGTCATAAATTACAATGTTTAGTTTTAATTTAGTCTTTTGTTTCTTTTTGTTACCAATGACGGGGCACTGACACGTGTGCTCCACGTTCGCTTTTCACATGAAAAATTGAATTTATATTTCAATTATTATAGTTTTATATTATATTTTATATGTAGCATAACGTACTTTACTAACAACGTTCTTTCTCAGCCCTGGAACTGAACAAATGATAAATAATAATCATAATCATAACATAAACGTGCTACAAATAGTCAACTTATCGCCTCAATTGACGACTAATGGTCGACTGTAAAAATCTTTAGGTGAGGTCAGCCTATAATTAATTCAACTACTGACAATCCTGCTTGCTTGTATGTAACGCTCTTTAAAGTCTGTGGATGTACCTCCTTCAGAGTGCTCTCGACCAGGCCGTGCAGCAAGGGACTGGCTGCCACTTTGAAATATCTCTGACCTGAAAAAGAAAAGGATAAAATGCAGGCATTCGGAAAATCATATATTGCAGGTACACTGGAAGCTGTTCATTATTTAAAAGCCGACATAAGTGAAGTCAATACCTGTTACAACTCCATCCAGGTTGATGTAAGAGAAGGCTTTCATGCTCAGAGAGGAAAGATAACCCTGGATATACAAACAAAATGAAGGAAGAACAATCAGGTTTACTTGTGCATAAAAGCTGCTGATCAAGAAAGTACATTGTGCAATTCTCACCTCCAGCCACTCGGTGGCGCCAACACTCCCATATTCTCCAGCGCTCCAGCTGGCAAACACAATGCTTCTCCTCGGCTTGAATCCACCTGCCAGAGAGATAGCAAATACACATTAACAGAACGATAAGCGAGAACCTAGTCAATGATTTCAACAGAAAGGATCCGACGTGAAGATCTATCCAATCAATATTAGAAAAGTGAAATGTGGCATTATTTCACATAAGAAAATAAACATCAGCTCAAGATTTGAATGTCTTGGACATACGGGAGGAATTACAGGTCCAAAATCATCCGTTTTGAATAAGCTCAACAAAAAAAAGGGAATTGATGTGCTAGCTTTATAAGGACAGTATGACATCATCAAAGGTATGTACATATACATGAGTTAACAATGAAACTGGCGTAACAGCAATGCGCAGATTGTGTGTATGCGCCAGGGACAGCCACGGTAAAAATAGACCAGACCATATATTGTTTAATGGCAAGAGTCCCCCTCAACAAGAACGTGCGGTGGCCGACAGTCGGTGCATACGCATTATGATGGCCCAAAACACTAAGATAGGGGAAACGCGTTGCATGATGCAAGTGTAGAAATATCTTCACCAACTTGTCAAAACATGCGCAGAGTTTACTAAAAGTGATGCATAAACGAAACTATGCAAACGAAAAGATGCTGCAAATGAAAAACAATGAAAGGAGCGCAAAATAAAACTGAAACCAGGGGACACAGCCGTGTGAGTTTCTCAGCGTTTTGTTTATGTAGCACTGTTACTAAACGATGTGCATTATGTCACGTCGGTGAAGAAGTTTCTTTATTTGCATGCGTTTTGGCTCGTGTTTTTATAACCGAATCATTTCTGAAGCTGCAGCGCGTTTCTCCCAGCAGTGTTTTGGGCCGTTGTAGCGCGTTTGCACTAGTCGGCCCTCGCAGGTATCCGCTGGTGATTACTAAACAACTTCATCCCTAACAGAGCCCACTGTAGTCTTCCCCTTTTAACGCAACTGGGTCCAAAAACTGAGTAAACAATCTCACACAATCATGAAATGAAAGTTCCCCGTCTTGTTTTCCATGTGACTTACACAACACTTTACTAAAAAATAAAATCTGTGGCACATACAACGGTAACGTCTTTAAAGTAGCCAAAAGTGGAGATTGTGCCCGGAGGGATTGATATTTACCGGACATTAACAGTGACATGAACTCAAATGAATAACCAGGTATCGCTGAATCAGCTCTTACCATTCTTCACCATATCTGAGATGGAGCGTGCCAGCTCGACAAGGACGCTGGTACCGACAGTTGACGCGGCAAAACCTGGACCCCATGCGTCCCTCTGTGCACCGATGACCACATATCGATCTATGACAAAAAGACAGAGCCGCGATCATCACTCTTATTCAATACACAGAATTCTGAAATCACAGTGCCCGTTGTTGTTGTTCGATAAAAGTCTTGTTGTACCTGCATCCACAAAGCCTTTGATGACCCCGAAGACATTTACTATCTTTTTCTCACTGAGCACGTTGTTGACCCCCAAGGTAATAGCATCGCTGTCATCCCCAAGTTTGTTCGGGCTTCCCCATTCTTCCGGCGCATTGGCCCCCCCCAGCTGCCTGTAGGGTGAAGAACATGTATATTAACGTGAGCTGCTACAGAGTCAACTGTAGTGCATTGTTTCAGGGGGTCCACAGAGTATTGAGGCATACCGCAGAATGCTTATGGCCATGTCTAGGGTGATGGTCTGGGCCAGGATTGTTGGCAGGCCTGAGGACTGGATGGGTGGGAACTGGGTGTGGTTGAAGGAAGGGAAGCCGGGGGTGTAGGGATCCCCTGAGCCAAGGTGGACCTGTGGGATGAAAAGACAGGAGTTTTTGATTGATAAGATTGCTCAAAGATATGGTTTATAATGTGTTCTCGTCTTCCCAGCAGCCTGAACCCAAGCCTAAGACTTCAACATTTGAAACTAAGAAAACTATGAAAAAAAGGTAATTTACACATTAACTTCTAAACTCTAAAAATCAGACTTATGATGAAGTATTAGTTTTAAGACTTAATCTTTTGGGCTAGACATACAATTGCAGGCTCTACTTAAAACATGTTTTTAAGGAAAGAAAAGTAGAGTTGTCATGCTGAATATAAATAATGTTTTGTTTATCATTTTGTTTATTATTTTGGTTGGGTTTTTTGTGTTATATTTCAATCATACATTACCATTGTCTGAATATTGCCGATAATT
Source organism: Gobionotothen gibberifrons (assembly GCA_943591055.1). Taxonomy (NCBI): domain Eukaryota; kingdom Metazoa; phylum Chordata; class Actinopteri; order Perciformes; family Nototheniidae; genus Gobionotothen; species Gobionotothen gibberifrons. Next base: position 7,453,618 of record CALSBZ010046932.1, read on the forward strand.
CAAATTCTTCTTTTTCTTCTTGCATAAATTCTGTTATATTATTATCATTAATTATTTGTGCATAAAACTGGCCTACAATCACAATATCATTTATCCAATTATTTCCAGGACAAAATATTGACCAAGAAAAATTGTTAAAAGTCAATCACAAGATACAATCAAACGCCTCATCAATAAATGGCTATATGGCACAAATGGGTCTCATCTTCCAACTAAATGTTTCTGAACTGTCCACACTCACATGTCCATAGAGCTGAGTGGATCCACCAATAGAGGGTTTAGAGGGATCTGGGTAGATCAGCACAGCAGAAGCACCCATTTTGGCAGCATTGGCTACCTGAAAGAAGAAGGGAAAAAAGGATTTGGAAAGGATACAAAATCATTTGTAAAAAATCCACACGCAAAGTAATATTAAGTCATCCTGAATTTCTTACTCAAACCACCCACCTTCTCAGCAAAGCTGATCCGACCGGTTCTGACCAGCAAGACCCTGCCTGTCATGTTGACGTTACGGCTTTTCAGCATCCTCAAGTTACTCTCCTCCCCGTAAAACGCATACAAGACGGCATCCTTGAACAAAGATTAATAAATGCATTTAGTGTAAAGTTCTGAGTTACAAAAAACTTTTGTAATACCTTACATGACTCATGCAGAATACATTCATGAAATGCATTCTATAATGCTTAGCACATAAGTTATATACATTATAAGCACTTATTCATAATGCTTTAAAATCATAACACATTACTCAAAAAGCTGGTCACTCCCTTAACTTCTTTGACAGAGTCATATTGTTTTATTATCTCCTATAATTGTAACACATTATAATCTATTGTGCCATTTAAATTACTAGCACTCATTTTGCAGATTTTATGATTATTTTCACCCACGAAATGTAAAGTTTGAAATGTATTACAACTATGGGAATTGAAATACATATGATCCACGCAACAACACAAGTGTCAGTGAGTGAAAAGCGATTATAAAGTATTATGATAGAAGTCATTATATAATGAATCACAACCCGTTAGACATATTGTATCAAAGCATTTTGAGGATTTATGAGTGCTTAATACTATAGGCACGTTCACACCGGAGTACTTTTCCCGTTTAGTTCCGTTAGTGCCTGAAATTTTATGTTCACACCAAAAAGAGAACTTAGTTCCGAGAACTTTTACCCCCATTTGTAGTGCCTGCTAGAGATGTGGTACTATCCTGGGGAGAAAAAAGTACCAATTTCTATTGGCTGGGCGAATTGCAAACCACGCCCCGTAAAACTCTGAAAAGTTTTGTGAAGCCGCCATTGTATTTGCTGGCATTAGCATTATTAGCATTAGCCCGCGCACCAATGGAGAGAGAATAACTTATGGCTCCACAAAAAAAACATGGGAGCGGTGGAGTGATGAGGAGGTGTCGGCGTTCTGGCGATTTACTCGGAAGCCAGTCCCCAACTCCGGGGACTTCCGGCCGTGAACTCCGGGTGGCAGTATACACCGTGAAGTTGTTTGCGGCCTGCCAGTAAACCCAAAGCAGAAGAATAAGAAGAAGAAGTGACGTCAGCGGCTTCATTTTCGTAATCTTACCTCAGGGAACTTATTCCGGTGTGAACGCGATCTGTACTTAGTTCCATGGGGGTACTAAGTGCTGGGCACTAAGTACGGCAAAGTACTTGGTGTGAAAGCGGCTTATAATAAAACTATAAAAGTGGAATTAACAGATTATAACACATGATAACTATGTTTATAATGCAATATAGACACGGGAGTCATAGAAATGGATTCACTACTAATTTTCTCCTATAGTTTACCGTTATTGTTCCGTTGGCACTGTAGGACAGGAATCCCGTTGGACGCTCCTGCTTCCCCTTGTAAGTAAAGCTGTTGGCGCCAGACGCTGGGGCGTCCTGAACCTTAACAAAGTGCTCGTCGGTCCAGGTTTTCATCCCGTACTCTCTGAACCTCTTGACCACCTTCTCTCCCAGGACCTCATCACTCGGAGAACCGGCCCGGTGGTTGTCACTGGAAAACTCCCTAGGACAGGAGGGAATAAAACAGGAGGGGAAAAGAGAGACAAGAAAACAGGAAAAGGCTCACTTTTAAAGAGATACTCTTAATCCAGACTCTTAAAAAGGCAACTTTGGGGTTTATATTTACCTAAAGACAGAATCGAATTTGGCTGCAGAGACTTGTTCAGCAAGCAGCTTTTTGACCTTGTCCCAGTTCATGAGGGGGGCAGCACCCGTCTCGATGGCAGCAACGTTGTCAAAACGGACCGCGGAGATAGCACAGGTGGGAGCCAAGTCCTTCTTCCGATGAACCAAGTAGCCAATCAAGTAGCCTGTAAATAGCAGCAGCTTTAAATGAGGAACAGCCAGGTGCACCGAGAGGAGCTGAACGCAGTGACGGAAATAAGGACTGACCAGTAGCATTGCATTACAACCAAAACGGCACAGTCAGAGTTTCTTAAAAGTACTGTAACGTATAGTTCTTACTGCAGGAGAAACTTCACCCGTCTAATGCAGTAAATTAATCAAATATTTTATGCAAAAGGTTGACTTGATATAAATGTCTGTAGGTGACACCAGTTGTCATGCCTATTGGCTTAGAGCGGGTCCTAGAAACATCAGTGTACCAAACAAGTACCATTTCTTGTTAAGAAACTTAAGCTCGCTCCATTGCGGAGATATCGCCGCGAGAGTGCGGAAAACTTAAATGTATTTATTTATTTCAAATGTGAAATTTTACCAAAAACAACAATTAAAACCCTGGGAGTTTCTGGAAAGACAATCTGAGACAGTTACTACAAAAAGGTCATCTGACAGAACAAAGATACACTTCACATCTCGGACCACCACTAGGGGGCGCTCACGGACCACCAGTGGTCCGCAGACCACACTTTGAGAAGCACTGTTCTAGAGGAACTCCGAAGGTGTTTTAGAGTCATCCAAACTTCTTATAGGTGCAGGATCTTCAATGAGCGGCCTCTTACCGATGATAAAGATGAGGAGGGTGGCGACGGCCATGAAGCAAAGGTTCTTTGGTGTGCGCCCGAGCTTTTGAGCCACGTAGGGTTTGCGGTTGGAGTTGTGATTGAGGTGTTCTCCCACGCCATTGCCCCCTGTCTCCTCCTCCATGTCTGACGACAGCTTCATCTCCACCTGGCTGTTATCCCCTTCCATGTTCCGGGTCAGGTTGAAACGTGTGTAGGAGTGAGGCTCCCCGTTAAACTGTGAGAGAAGAGAAAGATAGGCGGAAATAGGGTTTATTATTTGGTTTGGGTTTCATCTTTTTTATTAAGAAAAGGAAGCAGGACATTAGCTGGAATAAAAGGTTCCTCCTTAAATGCTACATCAGTATTTGGTATTACTTTCTAAATGTGCGTCAAATAAAAAATGAACAAATTTTTTTTTGCGAATGACTTTAATAATGTAAATCCTTTATAATGCCGAGGTAATAAGTAGCACAGAACAACTTTTATCTTGCCAGGTTGTGAGAAATCTCTTTTTCACTGGATGAGTTGATTTGTTCTTTAAGCGTGCAATCATCAGAAAGACCTCTCCAATGAATCATTCGACTACTTAGCTTCTGGAAAAAAAAGTCCCCGGAACTTCTGGCCTATAAACTGCACCAATTTAAGTATACAAGTAGCAAAACACCCACGTTATGTATCAGTTTCGCTCACTCTTTCTACGTTTCTTTCTCCTTTCTCTGTCATGTGTTCAAAGTAACAAACTTAGCGTAGCATTCACTGTGCGCTGATGTGATCTGAACATTTTACATTCGGCAAACTGACTTTGGTTTCTTAAAAATCACGGTTAGGCATTCAGGCAGACGCTCTAGAAAGAACGCAATCTCCTAATGTGACTATAAGAATCAAAAATCTATTTTCTTATCAATAATATGCACAGATATAGAGTCAAACAAGCATATTACAGAATTACCTTCAAGCCGCTGTCTCTGGAGCGCTACAATAGAACGATGGTAGATGACTGATAATGAGAAGTACAGTACGAAGGCAAAGTGCAGCTGCCTTGAGAGACTGCCCGAGGAAAATGAAGAACACTCCCTCTTTCTATCTTTTTGTTTTGTCATTGTCCAAAAGTCTGACGTACCAAAATGTAATTTTTGTTCATTTTCAGTTTCCTTTATCTTTCTATGATAGATCATTTTGTTGTTTACTCGTTTCCCAGTTGTATTGATGCACATACTTTACTTATAAAGGTTGGGTTGTTTCTATATTTAATAGCAAAAACTATACATTACAACTTTGAATGCCTTTGTATATTATGCCTTACTCGAAAGTGGTACAGTTTTACTCGAGCTTCATTTAAATAATATGCAACAATAACTGCACTCTTCAGGATACCCACAGCATGGTGAGGCAAAGTCATATTGATTTGTTCCCAGGATGAAAAAACATTACATTTATACAATACAGCATTTATAATGACACTCATTTCACGTGGTAACAAGGACATTAAGCATGAAGTATTATGTTGTAATACTCACAATTTTAGATATTGTTGACCTTGCCTGGTCCATGGTTGCTAATCTAAAAGAGGAAAACAAACAAAGGATATAATTAGTGAAGCGTCAGGCCAAAAGATACGTTATTTGTCATTTTCTTTGTGGTTGAGGCTTTAAGAAAAGATTCAACTCAATCTTAAAGGGTCCCTATTATGCTCTTTGGGGTTTTCTGCAAATGGTCAGTTTCTCTCTCACACACTCCCCCTGCCTGAAATGTCTCATTGGACTCCTTTGTTTACTTCTGCAACATAGTGACATCACTATGTAACACTTGCGCTTCTGTTGGCTAGCGCGCCAACACATTGTACGTAATAGGCTAAAGGGCGGGAAATCTCTAAGCAGTTGACAATCACAACCGAGCCTGCTAGCTAACCAATCAGAGCAGGTTTCAGACAGAGGGTGTGCAGCACAGGCAGGATGAGAACAAAACAACTCACTTTTTGAAGCACAAAATACAAATATGAAAATTAGCATATGTCCCATTAAACATGAATCCCCTATAGACTTGATGGCTATTAATAAAATAAGCTTTTCAGGAGAACAATTTTCAGGTTTTCAAGGGATGAGTGTGTTTACTGAAATAATAGATTTGTTGTATAATATAACAAAATTGTTCAGGTTTAACTTCAATACAGTGTGTGTACAGTGTTACCGTTTCACTTCTGGGAATAATGAGGTGTCCAAAGAACACGTCCCACCTCTTGTCCAAACATCCACAGGGTTTCCTTTTCTGCTAACTTGAAACTAAGGCAGCACTGTTCCTACACAAAAGACCAGTATCCAGCACGGACACCATGCCTCCATGTGAACTCCTTTGCCAGGAAAATACAACAACAAAATAACTAGCTTCAATTCCAAAGAGGAGCTAAACAAAGCAGGGTTTCAATTCTTCTGAAGAAACAAGACCTGAAATGCAAGTCTTCTGTACATATTTTCTTTCATATAGTATAGCCATATCAGTGAAATAAGAACTATGCGTGTGTCGGCCCTCAGGGGAAAGGCTGGTTATGAGAGGAGCTTCAGCTACAGAGGGCCAGAAATCCCGTAACTCTTTTGTTTGATAAAAAAACGACTTAACTCACCTTTTTGCACAGTTCCTTATACATATAATCAAACAACCATCAGTAGAATAATCACATCAAACAATAATGCACATTTAATGTAAGAGAAACTATGTGACAGTATAGCATTTCTGTCCTCTCAGCGAAAATTGATTTGCTGATATTTGACACAGCAAAGTCATTTCGTGGCATTCTACTGCTGCTTTGCCAAAGCAGGCTAAGGGTCTTTTTGTTTAGTAATAATTGTGAGAATTTTCTGAATACAACCGACTACAGAGCCGGAATCACTATATAAGCCAATTCCAAAGGTCACCAAATACAATGCAACTATTGATTAAGCTTTAAAAAAGGTGGCATGGGTTTGTAATGTAAGAAACACAAAAATAGCTGTGGATTAGACCAGGGGTTCCCCCACCTAACTCCACACATATCCAAAAACAATAGGCCTGCTCACCTCTCCAACAGTACATAACAGCCTAATAATGACAGCTTAACCTTCTCTATATCGCCTCGTTCACACAATAAATCAAATATACAACTACAGATTATATAAGCATTTAATTCAAATGCGATTTAAAATGCTCACAGGTTTTACACCTCTTATGAAATGTAGACTACATTTATTACGGAGTTTATGTCCGAGCCACAGATCGTTGGCTACTGAGAGAAATGCAAAATACACCGCATGTAGTACGACACAAACCTCCGCTGAGGATTTTCAAAACAAAATACAGTAAAAACAGTAAAACTTTGGTCGCAGGCCCAAGTTCAACTCTCTGAGGTCTAAGACATTTTTTCACATGTTAGGCTCGCCTGGGCTTTTTTGTAAAAATGCTATTAAAACATGAACCTTGGTGACCATCGGGCTGGCCTGCATGGTCTGCCTACACAACTAAAATAAAAGAACGTTTATGCAGCCCCGACAACAGCCTCTGATCATCAACAGACTTCATGGAAAGCTTCATTGGATGTGATATATTAGATAATAATCTCTATCTAACTCCTAACATCTAAATCTACTTCCAGCATGGATAAATGTTTATAAAATACATCCATTGTTTATTTTATACGCTTCTTGAAATCCTAAAGAGAGAATATACATCCTTTTTCTAGAACAGATTACAAATCCCCTAAAAATGGTTCAAACTAGTGGCAACACGTGTGACGAAGGTGTTGCGCTGGGCTATATCATGCAATCGAAAGTTAAACTTAAAGAGCAACTTGCAGGTTTTGTTTTTTTTTACTAGATTTATGCTTAACCTTGCCTGAAAATTACAATAAAAAAAGTTAATGCAGGATTTGATATGTTTTACAAGACATAAGGGCAGGAATTCAGAGGGAAAGGAGCCGTTTTGAGCTCTGCTACTAAAAACTGCCTTTTTTTAACGTCATACGTCAAACGCTTCATATTACGTCACATGGGGGAGCAACTTTCTCTGACTCCTTCTCTGCCCAATCCGCGGTAGTAGTTTGTAGTTGGTTTGAGCGGTTTTGATTTAGTGAACTCTCCACAGCTGAGGCCTATCAAAACGTTCATCAGGAAACCGTATTACATCTCTCTCTTCGCTCCTCTCTCTCTCCCCCTTCGCTCCTCTCTCTCTCCCCCTTCGCTCCTCTCTCTCTCTCCCCTCCGGTACACGGCACCGTAAGACGTAGTGTGGAGTTGCATTAGGTAACGCTGTGGTGGCTGTATTGCTCCAGCCGTCTCCTTTGTGTTTGTTTGTTTGTTTGTTTGTTTCCCCCTGTCTGTGTTGTTTGTGTGGGCGTGGTGGCTGTCACTCCTGGCTCAACCTCCACTCACCTGCTGCAATCAGCTGTGCGCCCTCCCCGACTACACACCTGCTTTCCATCAAGCCATTTACAACGGCATATCAACGGAGGCTCCACAACCTTTCTCCGCCAGATCGTTGTAAAACCACAGTGGTATAACTTCAAGGCTACTTAGCATTATAGCTATTTTCTCATACCTGGATGTTTTAGCGACGCGAGATACGGCTGATACTTGCGCATTAGTTTCTGTTATGGATCAGTATCAACAGTCCTGCCAGTAACGTTACTATATTATCAATACTACTTCAGTTATAGCCTGATATATGATAGCTAACTTTACAATGTTGTGATGTGACTGACGTTAGCTAACATTAACTGTAGCTAACGCCGGTCACTCACCAAGCTGCCCAGTTCTCCACTGGTTCTCCTCACACCACAGCTCCATTTGGCTCCGATGGCCGTTATTTCTTCTAATCCTTGGCTCCTGGTCTCTTGGACGCCTAGCAGGCTCATAATTATAAGGTTGTGGTCCGTCATATGCATTCGAATATTTATTTTCAACCTCTTCTGTGTCAAAACTAGCATTGTGGTCCATGTTTATTCATACGGTAGACCGGCCGCTCTCCCCCATGTTACGTCACACGGGGGAGGATTTTTTTTATGCGGAAGTAAAAATGTCTTACAAAAACGACGCCAGATGTCACTGTAGTGTATATTTCTGTATATTTTTTGGAAAATCTAGTGTATAGATCATTTTCCTACACATTTATTCACTGGTGTGTCCAACCTGCAAGTTGCTCTTTAAGCTCGCTGCATTGCGGAGATATTCCTTAAATGGATAAGTGTGGGGTTTTTAATGATGGTAGCTAAACATTTGTGAGATTTTTTAAAGTAATAAGCAGGTTTTGACCCACCTGGCATATTCAGCTTCACTGCAACCATAGTTGAAGTGATAGGTCTGAATAATCAATACCAAATGAAAGTATACTACTGCGGTGACATTTATGCCCATTTGGGAATTAACTAATGAACAACAAGTGGTATGCTACAGAAAAATAACAGTGGCATCACTTCCTTGTTCGCCATAATAGCTCTTTGTTGGAAAGGCTTTATTTTGTAATATAGCTTGAACAAAGGAGACGTTAACAATAGAAGTAGAATAAAGTAACACCCCGTTTCTACAACTACTGCATCAGGCAACAGTGTAGAAAGCACATATGTGGGTGTGAACTAAAGCTGTCTAACAGGTAACAGGGCATCACTAGACAACAATAGGCTAGATCATTGTACTCGTTTGCCCTTATCTCAATCTCCTGGCTGTATGTGGTTCTGTTCACGATTTGTTAACAATGTATTCTTAAATATACGAATGGGAGAAGGAATATCAGCACCGGACATGATCAAGAAGGGAAAATAAGCTTCAAGAAAAACTGATTTCAATAGAAAAAAGGCAGTATTTCCGCTAAAAGGATATCGTTTTCCCAAATGTGGCTTCAAAGAGTGGGATGTTTTTTCAATACCGATAATTTGGTACCAAGTCGATGGAAAAATGATAACCAATTGACGGGGACGGTATAAAACGTGACGCAGAGAAATCACAAGTGTCCCCTCCAACGTTTTTTTTCTTTGCTAAGGCTACAAAGAAACATGTACCAAAACGGACAGTGCTCTTTACCTCCTATCTTGTCTGACCTCCAGCAACAAAACAGAACAGAAATGCTCAAATAACCTGTTCTTATCTAGCCAAGTAGAGAATGATATAGGTCAAACAATTACAACACGGTTCAGCCTTTGGACTGATTCAAACACTGCTTTGTTGACAGGAAGCTCAAGCACAAACCATATATTCAAAGTCTAATTTTGCTCACAACTATATTTGTGCGCCATGTGATCAGTTTATTCTGTAATGTTTAAAGGTCAGGGTTAAACTCAAAATAGACAAAAAGACGCCAAGCTTCTCTGGAGTGATTATAATGTGTGCAGTGCAGCCAGAAATCATAGAGAGCAACTGTTAATGATGCATACGCGCTAAAAGACAAGCTCTGCTGGAAGGAGATCCCAAACTGGGCCGTGCGTGAGGAGAGCTTGTGTGGGCAAATGCCAAGCGGACAGAAACGCAGAGGCACTCTTTTTGCACTGCCACAGAAGGGCCTTGTAAAAGTCCAACAGCGTTTAGCATAGACACAGCAAAGATAAAAAGCCTAACCTTGAACTCCAAGTGTTTTTCTACTTCAAACTAGGATACAGCCATGTTGGAGCCCCGCCATACAATAACTTACCTCTGTAAACCACGTTGGCTATGTTAAGCATTGTGAATGGCTAACTTTAGAACATGCCCTGGCCTCAGACAACCCTAGGACTCCATTGACTTCTACAACCTTGAGGGGAGATACAACCCAGTATGGTAGACCTAAAAAAAGGTTAACAACTAAAGAAATTAGTAGCCTCATTGCTTGCTTTGCAACGCTTGGAGAATATGGACTTCTTCTAAAATGGTATCAGACCAGACTTTGCAGCTTTGTAGGGCTAATTGCCCTGTACAGGTGGGCAGAGCTGTCTATAAGCTTACATACCAAACATACCGGCCCTTAATACTTTAATCAGATTAGCTTCTCTTTCAGTTGAGAGACCTATGGATATTAACATTATAAAACAGAATACAAATCATGAAGGAGATAGCTAAAGTTTCAAACAAGACTTTTAACACTATAACATCTCCAACTGATAGCATGGGCTTTGTGTCCTTGTAGGGGTCAGTTTGCGTAAATCATTCCTCGAACCACGACCACAAAGAGGCACTACTTGTATCTCTCCATTGAATAATTTGTAGCTAAGTGTGTGCAAAGGGGAGATAGTAAGAGCAAACTTGAGTCACGCCCTTCTGGGAAAGACATGACCGGTTAGGCAGTCTTGCTTAATGAAAGCGAGACAGCACATTCCCCTAACTCTAAGAGGTGATATTGGACAGAGGTTATTTGCACACTGAGCACTTGAAGTCAAGAAATAACTGAAAAATGGCCTTTTCTCACCTGTTAGCAGGACCAATTGAAAGGCTAAATGCATAGGAATTGAAGAGTTTCCAATTATTTCCTGATAACTTGAATTTAAAAATATGTTTAACTTCAAGGTCCTAATAGTCCTGCAGTCAGATTTTTAAATCATTCTCATTGTTTGAAGAGAGAACTGTTCTCTGGTTTCAAGGGTCGGACGTGTTGCAAAAGTAGTTTATTCATAGTCTGCTGTTACTGAACAAATTCCTTTAAAAACCATTGCTTCAAAAAGACTCTTGTTCTAACATTACAACAGAACTATTGTGAACTCAGTTAGGGGTCTTTGAGGGGGTGAAATAAGTGGGAAGTGTTAAAGCTCTTCAAAAATTCAATCAAAATCATACTTTGTTGCTAAATACACTTTATTGAACATGCACTGTTATTATTTACACTGTTAGCAAACCGTCCAATGGAGTTATTTAAAAACGCTGACATCATTAATCACCACCATATTAAAAGGTTAAATTGTAACAACACTGCATTATGTGAATTGCTCAGTGCAATAATATATGAATTTGCCAAAGGGGTTTTAGCATAATAACTAGTTGTGCTGTTAAAGACCTAGCTTACTTCTGTAAAAGGCAAGTAGGCTAAGTCTTGTACAGCATGAAGAGATATGATCAGATGTACTTGATTAAAAGACATCACACTATCATTCCAGGAAGGGCAACGTTATCTTCTTCCTGGCACAGCGAGAACTTCCTTCTGGCACATATTCAAAAATACTATACAATTAAGTAAAAATCCTGTCCAACTAGTGATTGAGCCTCAACTAGATACACGCACACAAAGCATCAGGATACAACACAGTTTTAAATACAAGTGTTTTTTAAGCAGAAAACGCATCTCTGTATGTACGAGATTAAGAGAAATTGGAGGTGCAAAGAGACAAACCTATCACATCTGTAGATACGGATACATTATGTTATAACTACCAATTACATGAATACAAATCCTCATTCAACATTTTAACCATTAATATAATTTATTTAAGGCAAAATAACAACTTGCAGCTGAAAGCCCAAGCTTTGATTAAACGTGACTGAACTGATGATACCAAATCAAGTTCATCCAAAAGTTTGTAGAATACAAACTGACAAGTATATTGCCAAACACGATTTGATTAGTTCGATAATTCCTTTCATTAAGGAATTTGTCCAATGTGTCCAGTAATCATGAACATAACAATTCCTTTACCATCCCATGTTGTTCCAAACATTTTCAACACAAATTAGTCTAACTCTGCATCTTCTTGCAACATGCACCGTTTCGACCACACTTTGTCCAACTTTGAAAAAGTACCATGGCACGGAGAGACCAGAGATGTAGAAAAACATTGTCGTTATCGAGTGAGGAAAAAAAGATAAGAGTGTGGGAGACAAAAAGAAACGGTGAGAAAAAGAGAACAAGGATCGGGGGAGTAGGAGAGGAGAAGGGGACAGGGGTCAAGCGTATGGAGGAGTCATTGTGCAGTGGCAAATCATGTGAGAGTCACATTGGAGAAAAGCTGCAAGTAGCTCATGGGAAAATGGGCCAAAGTAGAACAGTTAGGCGGGCAAATCCAAAGTATTAGGCCTGCAGATTTTCAAAATCTATTTATTTCAGATAAGTTCAGATAGATTCAAGTAGCTACTTCTACTACAGACACACTTAAAACTAAAGCAGAACTTTTATTTGTACTACTTGACTCAATAACTAGTTAAACCTGTTATACTGTGGTTGTTATTTAAAATCAAATTAATTTCCATTGGCAGGACAAAGAAAGGCGACAGTTTGGCTTTTCACCTGCTGTTAAGTCTGAACAGGTTTTTTTTATCTTCAGTTATGAATAATATCACACTGTATCACCATTGAGAAACTTCCTCCAAATATAGCTCCAATGTTACCATATGTTGTTTAAAAAAGTCCCTAAAAAGCATTTTGAGCTTTATATTTAAACCTAAACATCGACCAGCATGTTGGCTTGTAAAAAAAACAAAAAACAGGCTAGACTGGAGGCAACATTTATGATTGTTTTAGTTATCATATCTTATCTCTACAGTTGAAGCCTGGCAAGGTCAGTCCACACAGGGACGGTGTAATGTCTACCTACTGACACGGTTACCCCTGGGGTCATTCAGGGAGGCAAGCTGCTTTAACCCATGCTGCAGAGCCACTATTTCAAGTATACTACGTCATCGAGTGGCGCCGAAGTATTGAATAGTGAGCGTTATTATGAGAGGAGGCATGACTTCAAACAACAACACCTGGTGCACGCTTTGTGTAACAAGCTAGGATACGACAGCGTTAGCATTACATTCATACGTGTAACACAACTTAAACAGGTCATACATTTGCCATGTGATAACAATCTCTCTGAGGTAAAACGGAGCTGTTCTTCCTCCAGCCACGGTAACGTTTATATTTCAGTACAATTTCGCATCTTAGTTAGAGCTTAGCTGTATGTGAGGGGTAAAAACTCTCACCTTCTTTTCTCAGAACAGCTTTGACCCACTGACTTCTTCTGTGACAGCCTTTGACACGAGGTTCTACTTGGTGCTTTCTGGTGTAGTTGTCTGAGCCGGTGCCCTTGAGCATGCGTCTAACAGCGATTCATATGATTGGACAGCTTTTACTACAAAAGGCTACATGACACGCCCCCTACACGACACGCCCACCTGACACGACACTACGGTGGCTGAGAGACATTGATACCGTACATGGCAGATTAAAAAAGAATTGCAAATGTTATTGTAGCATTTTAAGCAACTATTAGGCAAATTAATTAATAACCTAGTATATCCGTTTGAGACACAACAGTATATGACTTTCAGCACAAATCATTTTGTCTAAGCAATACATTCAAACAAAAAGGGGGCTTACTAAACTTTATTTTTAATGTTTTAGTACATGTAAAATAGGTAATAATAAGATCATCTATTCATTATGTTTGTCTAACTGCTACACACATGTATTTATACATACATGTAGATATTTATGAACATCTAAATATAGTTGTTAAAGGTTTTAAGATATAAATAATCAGATAGTGGGGTCATTAAGGTGTCAAACAGGTTCATGTATAAGGTAGGCCTACTATAACATGAAAACATGATTTTTACTAACTAATTTCGGAATCTCACATTAGCCTGTAGTTTGGTATATTATTGATATGGGCTGGACACCCCTTCACAATGATCATCATTGACTTTTTTTAGACCAAATTAGGAGGGCCAGTCAGGCCACTAATGAGCTCAATCATTCACATGTATTATTACTTTATAAATTAAGAGTACTAGGGGTCTATAACAAAACCTTTGAAGGAATCGTCATGCATTCTGAATCTTTCTGTACTTTAAAAACAGGCATCATGGCTCAAGATCCTGTTCTTGTTTAAGATTATTCATACTAATTTGTGAATTTAACATCCATATCACTCTTCAAAACTGAAACTAAAACATTTTAAAGCATTGCAGGCCTAAATCTCCACGTCAGTGACCTATACTTTAATTTCTTCCATCAAAATTAAAAAATGGGAAAAACAGCATGTTTTTAAAGATGTAATATTTTAAGAAACAAAATATCAACTTTGAAGGGTTTAAAAACACGTTTTAAATGCAAATAAACTTGAAACATAAATCTATTTGTCATTTCAGAATTCACTTTTATTGTCTGCGTGAAAAGGCACAGACTATGAGCAAATAAATATCAACATTAAAAAATTACAAAATCGTACAATATATACCATGTGCTACTGTCTAGGATTAAGTATGGTGAAACTTTTCAGCCCGCGACCCCCAAAATAACAGTGCCAGAGACTGGTGACCCCCGACGGGATAGTGATCTCCAGTGTGCTGGGCAGTGTGGTGGCGGAGGGAGTTGAGGGCACCACCAGAGGAGAGGCGAGCGATGACAGCAGCATCACCGTGGTGCAGATAGGGCAGAACGGGGAGTACCTGGGCACGGCGCGGCTTCCCGCACTGAGGGGACTTGTTACACGGAGCCCATCACCGGGGAAGCTGCCGAGAGTTTGATCCTGCCTGCGGCGGGAGAAGGCGGCCTGCTCGGCCTGCCCTTGGCTCTGGGGTCCCTCCTTAAACAAAGAAATAAAAACCTTTAAAATGAAACGTTCATCTTAACAGATAAGATTTGATCATTTATTTTAAACGTCAGGCCTACAGCATGGCCACAAACCCCATCTAAAAACAGAGGCTCTGTCCTAATTACTTGATTGCATCCATCTGGGTTATATCTTTGCTCTTAGCTTGACATGCTCGCTCAGTTAGCATACACATATATTATTTAGGTATTCCATTCCTTTAAATTGAATATTTAAAATACAAATTAGCTAAATAAACACAATTACACTGCACTAAACAGTCAAATCGACAAACAACCGAGAACCTATGTATCTAAAACCACAAGACGTTAACGAATGCAATTCCTGAAGAAACTTTTGAACTAACTTGATGGTGAATGATCTGTCGCCATGCCAACGGCATTTGATGACATCCCATAATACGCAGATGCGTTGATGGCTGCATCGTTACCAAACCTGTGAAGTTTTGGGCCGTTTGGAGCATTTTCACTGAAGTTATGAGAAAACCGTGTTTCATGGTGAGCATTGTGTTGCCATGGCAACGACATTTGAAGAAATCTCAAAACTGTCCCGTAGATGTCGTCACGGCTGGACTGTTAGCACACATGTGAAGTTTGAGCACTTTTTGAACATTTTCATAGGAGTGATAGCGACATCGTCTTTTATGGCCATGGAAACGGCATATGATGACACCCCATAATTGATGTAGAGCTGTTGAGGGCAGGACCGTTACCATTATCTGAAGTCTAGTGCTCTGAGCATGTCAGTTGGAGTTATGACATCATCGTGTTCCATGACACAGGTGTTTATATTTGAGCTAACGAGGTGTCCAGAGATCAAAGGTTTCCATGGTGATGTGCAGTAATCAGTTAGAGGAGAGCATTTTCATTGTTCTGAATGAGAGATAAACCATAATAAATATGTGAACGTTTTGTTGAAGAACCGTAACAGATATCGGTGAAATTTCAAAGCGTGAAGCATGTCAAGGAACTTTAGCATCTGACGTGTACTTTTTGTGTACTTTTGGGCTAATAATGTGGCCTTTTTAGCAGATTAACTAAAGGTGTGCGGCTGCTATGGTGGGGAAAGGTGAGGCTGAACTTACAATGGGTTTTAATGGAGACATGTTGAAAGTTTTTGTCACTTCATGCCCTCAAGAGGCATTTTGTTTAATTATTTTGCTTAATTTATTTTTATCTTTCAAGCTACGAGATGTTTTCCTACGTTTGACATTAAAAATGATGTCTCAGGAATGTAGGGTTTGGGAATT
Organism: Gobionotothen gibberifrons; assembly: GCA_943591055.1. Classification (NCBI taxonomy): domain Eukaryota; kingdom Metazoa; phylum Chordata; class Actinopteri; order Perciformes; family Nototheniidae; genus Gobionotothen; species Gobionotothen gibberifrons. Next base: position 7,469,373 of record CALSBZ010046932.1, read on the forward strand.
ATGGCAGGTTTCAAAGAAATTATGAAGGCAAAATTAAATCTGTCCTCTAGCTGTGACATCACGCACTCTAAAATCTGAAGAAGGCCTCTTTACCAAGGTCTGAACAATGTTTGATATCTCTAAAAGTAAGAATCAGATTTAAAAGTTGTGTTACACGAATAATGTCAGAAAGATGTGTAACATTTTAAAGTTGGAATGAGGTTTCTGAGTGAAAGTATGAAGGAGCAGTTAGCAGTTGAAGAAGGAGCAGTTAGCAGTTGAAGTTGCATGAAGATTGTTGAAGTCTGAAGAGTTTCTCCATTGACTTCTATGTTAAAAATGGGATGTATTATGGGATGTATCTCTGGAATTATGAAATGTATGAATGATAAAAGTAATAGCCATCGATTCCCGACCGAGCTGAACGTTTTGATGCGCAAAATAACCCGGCGGAATAATAAAGAATTCCGTGCGTAGCATAAAGCTCCGCTCACACCGGACGCGATGCGAATATTCGCTTCGCTATAAACGCAGATAGTTGGAATGCTGTGTCAGCATTCCCACTAAATTACCTGTACTTGGTGCGCCATATTGTCTGTTGTCTGTTGTCTGTAAACCTCCATGTCTCATTAAATATCCTTGGGTCAGCGTCTCACGTATTGGGCGCGCTCTCTTCTGACCATATTTGGAAGTACAACTTCCTACAACTTCCTACAACTTCCTACAACTTCCTACAACTTCCTAC